>JAVLSZ010000035.1:5357500-5375000 GCA_032313775.1 Urocyon cinereoargenteus
AGAGTTAGGGTTCGGGTTAAGGTTCGGGTTAGGGTTCGGTGTAGGGTTAGGGTTAGGTTTAGGGTTAGGGTTCGGGTTAGGGTTAGGGTTAGGTTTAGGGTTCGGGTTAGGGTTAGGTTTTAGGGTTAGGGTTAGGGTTAGGGTTAGGGTTTGGTTTAGGGTTTGGGTTCGGGTTAGGATTAGGGCCAGGTTTCGGGTTAGGGTTCGAGTTAGGGTTAGGGTTACGGTTCGGGTTAGGGTTCGGATTAGGGTTCGGGTTAGGTTCGGGTTAGGGTTAGGGTTAGGTTTATGGTTCGGGTTAGGGATCGGGTTAGGGTTAGGGTTAGGATTCGGGTTAGGGTTAGGGTTCGGTTTAGGGTTAGGGTTCGGGTTAGGGTTAGGTTTAGGGTTCGGGTTAAGGTTAGGGTTCGGGTTCGGGTTAGGGTTAGGGTTCGGGTTCGGGTTAGGTTTCAAGTTTGGGTTAGGGTTTGAGTTAGCGTTAGGTTTAGGGTTAGGGTTCGGGTTCGGGTATGGTTCGGGTTCGGGTTCGGGTTAGGGTTAGGGTTCGGGTTAGGGTTAGGTTCTGGTTAGGGTTAGGGTTAGGGTTCGGGTTAGGGTTCGGGTTAGGGTTAGAGTTAGGGTACGGGTTAGGGTTAGGGTTCGGGTACGGGTTAGGGTTAGGTTTAGGGTTCGGGTTAGGGTTAGGGTTAGGGTTAGGGTTCGGGTTAGGGTTAGGGTTAGGGTTAGGTTACGGGTTAGGGTTAGGGTTCGGGTTCGGGTTAGGGTTAGGGTTCGGGTTCGGGTTCGGGTTAGGGTTCGGTTTAGGGTTAGGGTTCGGGTTAGGGTTAGTGTTAGAGTTAGGGTTAGGGTTCGGGTTAGGGTTAGGGTTAGGGTTAAGGTTAGGGGTTAGGGTTAGGGTTAGGTTTCTGGTTAGGTTTAGGGTTAGGTTTAGGGTTAGTGTTCGGGTTAGGGTTAGGTTTAGGGTTCGGGTGAGGGTTAGTGTTAGGGTTACGGTTAGGGTCCGGGTTAGGGTTAGGGTTCGGTGTCGGGTTAGGTTTAGGGTTAGGGTTAGGGTTCGGGTTCGGATTAGGGTTAGGCTTAGGGTTAGGGTTCGGATTCGGTGTTAGGGTTAGGGTTAGGGTTCGGGTTAGGGTTCGGGTTAGGTTTAGGATTCGGGTAAGGGCTTAGGGTTCTGGTTCGGGTTAGGGTTATGGTTAGGGTTCGGGTTAGGGTTAGGGTTAGGGTTCGGGTTAGGGTTAGGGTTAGGGTTAGGGTTAGGGTTCGGGTTAGGTTTAGGGTTAGGGTATGGGTTAGGGTTCGTGTTAGGTTTAGGTTTAGGGTTAGGGTTCGGGTTAGGGTTAGGGTTCGGGTTCGGGTTAGGGTTAGGGTTAGGGTTAGGGTTAGGGTTTGGGTTAGGGTTAGGGTTCGGGTTAGGTTTAGGGTTAGGTTTCGGGTTAGGGTTAGGGTTAGGGTTCGGGTTAGGGTTCGGGTTTGGGTTCGGGTTAGGGTTAGGTTTAGGGTTCGGGATAGAGTTTGGGTTAGGGTTAGGTTTCGGGTTAGGTTTAGGGTTAGGGTTCGGGTTAGGGTTCGGGTTCGGTTTAGGGTTCGGGTTCGGTTTAGGGTTAGGGTTAGGTTTCGGGTTAGGGTTAGGGTTAGGGTTAGGGTTCGGGTTAGGTTTCGGGTTAGGGTTCGGTTTAGGGTTAGGGTTCTGGTTCGGGTTAGGGTTAGGTTTCGGGTTAGGGTTAGGGTTAGGTTTCGGTTTAGGTTTTGGGTTCGGGTTAGGGTTAGGGTTAGGGTTCGGTTAAGGGTTAGGTTTCGGGTTAGGGTTAGGGTTAGGGTTAGGGTTCGGTTTAGGGCTCGGGTTCGGGTTAGGGTTAGGGTTAGGGTTAGGGTTAGGTTTAGGGTTAGGTTTCGGGTTAGGTTTAGGGTTAGGGTTAGGGTTAGGGTTCGGGTTAGGGTTAGGGTTAGTGTTCGAGTTAGGGTTAGGGTTCGGGTTAGGGTTAGGGGTTAGGGTTAGGGTTAGGGTTAGGGTTAGGGTTAGTGTTCGGGTTAGGGTTAGTGTTCGGGTTAGGGTTCGGGTTAGGGATAGGGTTATGGTTTGGGTTCGTGTTCGGGGTAAGGTTAGGTTTCGGGTTCGGGTTAGGGTTCGGGTTCGTGTTCGGGTTAGGTGTTAGGGTTAGGGTTAGGGTTAGGGTTCCGGATAGGGTTAGAGTTAGGTTTAGGGTTAGGGTTCGGGTTAGGGTTTGGGTTAGGGTTAGGGTTAGGGTTCGGGTTAGGATTAGGGCTAGGTTTCGGGTTAGGGTTCGAGTTAGGGTTAGGGTTAGGGTTCGGGTTAGGGTTCCGGTTAGGGTTCGGGTTAGGGTTCGGTTTAGGGTAAGGGTTCGGGTTCGGGTTAGGGTTAGGGTTAGGTTTCGGGTTAGGGTTCGGGTCGGGTTAGGGTTCGTGTTCTGTTAGGGTTAGGGTTAGGTTTCGGATTAGGGTTAGGGTTAGGGTTAGGGTTAGGGTTAGGGTTCGGGTTCGGGTTCGGTTTAGGGTTCGGGTTAGGGTTACGGTTAGGATTAGGTTTAGGGTTAGGGTTCGGGTTAGGGTTAGGGTTAGGGTTAGGGTTAGGGTTTGGGTTAGGGTTAGGTTTTAGGGTTAGGGTTAGGGATAGGGTTAGATTTAGGGTTAGGGGTTAGTTTTAGGGTTAAGGTTACGGTTAGTGTTAGGGTTCGGGTTAGGGTTAGGGTTCGGGTTAGGGTTAGGGTTAGGGTTAGGGTTTGGGTTAGGGTTCGTGTACGGGTTAGGGTTAGCGTTAGGGTTAGGGTTAGGTTTCGGGTTCGGGTTTAGGGTTAGGGTTAGGGTTAGGGTTAGGGTTCGGGTTAGGGTTAGGTTTCGGGTTAGGGTTAGGTTTAGGGTTCGGGTTAGGGTTAGTGTTAGGGTTAGGGTTAGCGTTCGGGTTAGGGTTTGGGTTCGGGTTAGGGTTTGGGTTAGGGTTAGGGTTCGGGTTAGGATTCGGGTTAGGGTTCGGGTTAGGGTTCGGAGTAGGGTTAGGGTTAGGGTTCGGGTTAGGGTTAGGGTTCGGGTTAGGGTTAGGTTTAGGGTTCGGGTTAGGGTTAGGGGTAGGATTCGGGTGAGTGTTAGGGTTAGAGTTAGGGTTCGGTTTAGGGTTCGGGTTAGGGTTCGGTGTAGGGTTAGGGTGAGGTTTAGGGTTAGGGTTCGGGTTAGGGTTCGGGTTAGGGATAGGGTTCGGGTTAGGTTTAGGGTTAGGATTCGAGTTAGGGTTAGGGTTCGGGTTAGGGTTAGGTTTAGGATTCGGGTTAGGGTTCTGGTTCGGGTTATGGTTCGGGTTCGGGTTAGGGTTAGGTTTAGCGTTCGGGTTAGGGTTAGGGTTAGGGTTCAGGTTAGGGTTAGGGTTCGGGTTCGGGTTAGGGTTCAAGTTTGGGTAAGGGTTTGGGTTAGGGTTAGGTTTAGGGTTAGGGTTCGGGTTCGGGTTATGGTTCGGGTTCGGGTTCGGGTTAGGGTTAGGGTTCGGGTTAGGGTTAGGTTCTGGTTAGGGTTAGGGTTAGGGTTTGGGTTAGGGTTAGGGTTAGGGTTTGGGTTAGGGTTAGGGTTCGGGTTAGGGTTAGGGTTAGGCTTCAGGTTAGGGTTCGGGTTAGGGTTAGAGTTAGGGTACAGGTTAGGGTTAGGGTTCGAGTTCGGGTTAGGGTTAGGTTTAGGGTTAGGGTTCGGGTTAGGGTTCGGGTTAGCGTTAGGGTTCGGGTTAGGGTTAGGGTTAGGATTCGGGTTAGGGTTAGGGTTCGGGTTAGGGTTAGGGTTAGGATTCGGGTTAGGGTTAGGGTTCGGATTAGGGTTAGGGTTAGGGTTAGGGTTAGAGTTAGGGTTCGGGTTAGGGTTCGGGTTAGGGTTCGGTGTAGGGTTAGGTTTAGGTTTAGGGTTAGGGATAGGGTTAGGGTTCGGGTTAGGGTTCGGGTTCGTTTTAGCGTTAGGGTTAGTGTTCGGGTTAGAGTTAGGGTTAGGGTTCGGGTTAGGGTTATGGTTAGGGTTAGGGTTAGGGTTCGGGTTAGGGTTCGGGTTAGGGTTAGTGTTAGGGTTCGGGTTAGGGTTAGGGTTAGTGTTAAGGTTTGGCTTCGGGTTAGGGTTAGGGTTAGGTTTCGGATTAGGGTTAGGGTTAGGGTTAGGGTTAGGGTTAGGGTTAGGGTTCGGGTTAGGGTTCGGGTTAGGGTTCAGTGTAGGGTTAGGGTTAGGTTTAGGTTTAGGGTTCGGGTTAGGGTTAGGGTTATCGTTAGGATTTGGGTTAGGGTTAGGTTTTAGGGTTAGGGTTAGTGTTAGGGTTAGGGTTAGTGTTAGGTTTAGGGTTAGGTTTCGGGTTAGGGTTAGGGTTAGGGTTAGGGTTCAGGTTAGGGTTAGGGATCGCGTTAGTGTTAGGGTTAGGTTTAGGGTTAGGGTTAGGGTTCGGGTTAGGGTTAGGTTTAGGGTTAGGGTTAGGGTTCAGGTTAGGGTTAGTGTTAGGGTTGGGTTAGGGTTAGGGTTAGGTTTAGGGTTTGGGTTAGGGTTCGGGTTAGGTTTAGGGTTAGGATTCGGGTTAGGGTTAGGGTTAGGGTTCGGGTTAGGTTTAGGGTTCGGTTTAGGGTTAGGTTTAGGGTTCGGGTTAGGGTTAGGGTAAGGGTTCGGGTTAGGGTTAGGGTTCGGGTTAGGGTTAGGGTTCGGGTTCGGGTTAGGGTTCAGGTTTGGGTTAGGGTTTGCGTTAGGGTGAGGTTTAGGGTTAGGGTTCGGGTTCGGGTTAGGGTTCGGGTTCGGGTTCGGGTTCGGGTTAGGGTTAGGGTTCGGGTTAGGGTTAGGTTCCGGTTAGGGTTAGGGTTAGGGTTCGGGTTAGGTTTAGGTTTAGGGTTCGGGTTAGGGTTAGGGTTCGGGTTATGGTTAGGTTTAGGGTTCGGGTTAGGTTTAGGGTTAGGGTTAGGGTTAGGGTACGGGTTAGGGTTAGGGTTCGGGTTCGGGTTAGGATTCGGGTTCGGGTTCGGGTTCGGGTTAGGGTTAGTGTTAGCGAGAGGGTTAGGGTTCGGATTAGGGTTAGGGGTAGGGTTCGGTTTAGGGTTCGGGTTCGGGTTAGGGTTAGTGTTAGAGTTAGGGTTAGGGTTCGGGTTAGGGTTAGGGTTAGGGTTAGGTTTAGGGGTTAGGGTTAGGTTTAGGTTTCTGGTTAGGTTTAGGGTTAGGGTTAGGTTTAGGGTTCGGGTTAGGGTTAGGTTTAGGGTTCGGGTGAGGGTTAGTGTTAGGGTTACGGTTAGGGTCCGGGTTAGGGTTAGGGTTCGGTGTCGGGTTAGGGTTAGGGTTATGGTTGGGGTTCGGGTTAGGGTTAGGGTTAGGGTTAGGGTTCGGATTCGGGGTTAGCGTTAGGGTTAGGGTTCGGGTTAGGGTTCGGGTTAGGTTTAGGATTCGGGTAAGGGCTAAGGGTTCTGGTTCGGGTTAGGGTTATGGTTAGGGTTCCGGTTAGTGTTAGGGTTAGGGTTCGGGTTAGGTTTAGGGTTAGGGTTAGGGTTCGGGTTAGGTTTAGAGTTAGGGTACGGGTTAGGGTTCGGGTTAGGTTTAGGGTTAGGGTTAGGGTTCGGGTTAGGGTTAGGGTTAGGGTTAGGGTTAGGGTTAGGGTTTGGGTTAGGTTAGGGTTCGGGTTAGGTTTAGGGTTAGGGTTCGGGTTAGGGTTCGGGTTAGGGTTCGGGTTAGGGTTCGGGTTAGGGTTAGGTTTAGGGTTCGGGTTAGGGTTTGGGTTCGGGTTAGGGTTAGGTTTAGTGTTCGGGTTAGGGTTAGGGGTAGGGTTCGGGTGAGGGTTAGGGTTAGAGTTAGGGTTCGGGTTAGGGTTCGGGTTAGGGTTCGGTGTAGGGTTAGGGTTAGGTTTAGGGTTAGGGTTCGGGTTAGGGTTCGGGTTAGGGTTAGGGTTTGGGTTAGGGTTAGGGATAGGATTCGGGTTAGGGTTAGGGTTCGGGTTAGGGTTAGGGTTAGGATTCGGGTTAGGGTTCTGGTTCGGGTTAGGGAATCGGGTTCGGGTTAGGGTTAGGGTTAGGGTTCGGATTAGGGTTAGGGTTAGGGTTAGGGTTAGAGTTAGGGTTCGGGTTAAGGTTCGGGTTAGGGTTCGGTGTAGGGTTAGGGTTAGGTTTAGGGTTAGGGTTCGGAATAGGGTTAGGGTTAGGTTTAGGGTTCGGGTTAGGGTTAGGTTTTAGGGTTAGGGTTAGGGTTAGGGTTAGGGTTTGGTTTAGGGTTTGGGTTCGGGTTAGGATTAGGGCTAGGTTTCGGGTTAGGGTTCGAGTTAGGGTTAGGGTTAGGGTTCGGGTTAGGGTTCGGATTAGGGTTCGGGTTAGGTTCGGGTTAGGGTTAGGGTTAGGGTTCGGGTTAGGGTTAGGGTTAGGGTTCGGGTTAGGGTTAGGGTTCGGGTTCGGGTTAGGGTTAGGGCTCGTGTTCGGGTTAGGGTTCAGGTTAGGGTTAGGGTTAGGATTCGGGTTAGGGTTAGGGTTAGGGTTCGGATTAGGGTTAGGGTTCGGGTTAGGGTTAGGTTTAGGGTTCGGGTTAGGGTTAGGGTTAGGGTTCGGGTTAGGGTTAGGGTTCGGGTTCGGGTTAGGGTTAGGGCTCGTGTTCGGGTTAGGGTTCAGGTTTGGGTTAGGTTTTGGGTGAGGTTTAGGTTTAGGGTTAGGGTTCGGGTTCGGGTTAGGGTTCGGGTTCGGGTTCGGGTTAGGGTTAGGGTTCGGGTTAGGGTTAGGTTCCGGTTAGGGTTATGGT
Organism: Urocyon cinereoargenteus; assembly: GCA_032313775.1. Taxonomy (NCBI): domain Eukaryota; kingdom Metazoa; phylum Chordata; class Mammalia; order Carnivora; family Canidae; genus Urocyon; species Urocyon cinereoargenteus. The sequence goes on from JAVLSZ010000035.1 coordinate 5,364,224, forward strand.
TAAGTTTCGGGTTAGGGTTAGGGTTCGGGTTAGGGTTAGGGTTCGGGTTAGGGTTAGGGTTCGGGTCCGGGTTAGGGTTAGGGTTCGGTGTCGGGTTAGGGTTAGGGTTAGGGTTAGGGTTCGGGTTCGGGTTAGGGTTAGGCTTAGGGTTATGGTTCGGATTCGGTGTTAGGGTTAGGGTTAGGGTTCGGGTTAGGGTTCGGGTTATGTTTAGGATTCGGGTAAGGGCTTAGGGTTCTGGTTCGGGTTAGTGTTATGGTTAGGGTTCCGGTTAGGGTTAGGGTTAGGGTTCGGGTTAGGGTTAGGGTTAGGGTTAGGGTTAGGGTTCGGGTTAGGTTTAGGGTTAGGGTATGGGTTAGGGTTCGTGTTAGGTTTAGGTTTAGGGTTAGGGTTCGGGTTAGGGTTAGGTTTCGGGTTAGGGTTAGGGTTAGGGTTAGGGTTAGGGTTAGGGTTTGGGTTAGGGTTAGGGTTCGGGTTAGTTTTAGGGTTAGGTTTCGGGTTAGGGTTAGGGTTAGGGTTCGGGTTAGGGTTCGGGTTTCGGTTCGGGTTAGGGTTAGGTTTAGGGTTCGGGATAGAATTTGGGTTAGGGTTAGGGTTCGGGTTAGGGTTAAGGTTAGGGTTCGGGTTAGGGTTCGGGTTCGGTTTAGGGTTCGGTTTCGGTTTAGTGTTAGGGTTAGGGTTCGGGTTAGGGTTAGGGTTAGGGTTAGGGTTCGGGTTAGGGTTCGGGTTAGGGTTTGGGTTAGGGTTAGGTTTCGGGTTCGGGTTAGGGTTAGGGTTCGGGTCAGGGTTAGGGTTAGGTTTCGGTTTAGGTTTCGGGTTCGGGTTAGGGTTAGGGTTAGGGTTCGGGTAAGGGTTAGGTTTCGGGTTAGGGTTAGGGTTAGGGTTAGGGTTCGGGTTAGGGCTCGGGTTAGGGTTAGGGTTAGGGTTAGGGTTAGGGTTAGGGTTAGGTTTAGGGTTAGGTTTCGGGTTAGGTTTAGGGTTAGGGTTAGGGTTAGGGTTCGGGTTAGGGTTAGAGTTAGTGTTCGAGTTAGGGTTAGGGTTCGGGTTAGGGTTAGGTGTTAGGGTTAGGGTTAGGGTTAGGATTAGTGTTCGGGTTAGGGTTAGTGTTCGGGTTAGGGTTCGGGTTAGGGTTCGAGTTAGGGTTAGGGGTTAGGGTTAGGGTTAGGGTTAGTGTTAGGGTTAGGGTTAGGGTTTGGGTTAGGGTTAGGTTTTAGGGTTAGGGTTAGGGATAGGTTTAGGGTTAGGGTTCGGGTACGGGTTAGGGTTAGCGTTAGGGTTAGGGTTAGGTTTCGGGTTCGGGTTATGGTTTGGGTTCGTGTTCGGGGTAAGGTTAGGGTTCGGGTTCGGGTTAGGGTTCGGGTTCTTGTTCGGGTTAGGTGTTAGGGTTAGGGTTATGGTTAGGGTTCCGGATAGGGTTAGGGTTAGGGTTAGGGTTACGGTTCGGGTTAGGATTAGGGCTAGGTTTCGGGTTAGGGTTCGAGTTAGGGTTAGGGTTAGGGTTCGGGTTAGGGTTCCGGTTAGGGTTCGGGTTAGGGTTCGGGTTAGGGTAAGGGTTCGGGTTCGGGTTAGGGTTAGGGTTAGGTTTCGGGTTAGGGTTCGGGTTCGGGTTAGGTTTCGTGTTCTGTTAGGGTTAGGGTTAGGGTTCGGATTAGGGTTAGGGTTAGGGTTAGGGTTAGGATTAGGTTTAGGGTTAGGGTTCGGGTTAGGGTTAGGGTTAGGGTTAGGGTTTGGGTTAGGGTTAGGTTTTAGGGTTAGGTTTAGGGATAGGGTTAGAGTTAGGGTTAGGGGTTAGTTTTAGGGTTACGGTTACGGTTAGTGTTAGGGTTCGGGTTAGGGTTAGGGTTCGGGTTAGGGTTAGGGTTAGGGTTAGGGTTAGGGTTAGGGTTCGGGTACGGGTTAGGGTTAGGTTTAGGGTTCGGGTTAGGGTTAGGTTTAGGGTTCGGGTGAGGGTTAGTGTTAGGGTTACGGTTAGGGTCCGGGTTAGGGTTAGGGTTCGGTGTCGGGTTAGGGTTAGGGTTATGGTTGGGGTTCGGGTTAGGGTTAGGGTTAGGGTTAGGGTTCGGATTCGGGGTTAGCGTTAGGGTTAGGGTTCGGGTTAGGGTTCGGGTTAGGTTTAGGATTCGGGTAAGGGCTAAGGGTTCTGGTTCGGGTTAGGGTTATGGTTAGGGTTCCGGTTAGTGTTAGGGTTAGGGTTCGGGTTAGGTTTAGGGTTAGGGTTAGGGTTCGGGTTAGGTTTAGAGTTAGGGTACGGGTTAGGGTTCGGGTTAGGTTTAGGGTTAGGGTTAGGGTTCGGGTTAGGGTTAGGGTTAGGGTTAGGGTTAGGGTTAGGGTTTGGGTTAGGTTAGGGTTCGGGTTAGGTTTAGGGTTAGGGTTCGGGTTAGGGTTCGGGTTAGGGTTCGGGTTAGGGTTCGGGTTAGGGTTAGGTTTAGGGTTCGGGTTAGGGTTTGGGTTCGGGTTAGGGTTAGGTTTAGTGTTCGGGTTAGGGTTAGGGGTAGGGTTCGGGTGAGGGTTAGGGTTAGAGTTAGGGTTCGGGTTAGGGTTCGGGTTAGGGTTCGGTGTAGGGTTAGGGTTAGGTTTAGGGTTAGGGTTCGGGTTAGGGTTCGGGTTAGGGTTAGGGTTCGGGTTAGGGTTAGGGATAGGATTCGGGTTAGGGTTAGGGTTCGGGTTAGGGTTAGGGTTAGGATTCGGGTTAGGGTTCTGGTTCGGGTTAGGGAATCGGGTTCGGGTTAGGGTTAGGGTTAGGGTTCGGATTAGGGTTAGGGTTAGGGTTAGGGTTAGAGTTAGGGTTCGGGTTAAGGTTCGGGTTAGGGTTCGGTGTAGGGTTAGGGTTAGGTTTAGGGTTAGGGTTCGGGTTAGGGTTAGGGTTAGGTTTAGGGTTCGGGTTAGGGTTAGGTTTTAGGGTTAGGGTTAGGGTTAGGGTTAGGGTTTGGTTTAGGGTTTGGGTTCGGGTTAGGATTAGGGCTAGGTTTCGGGTTAGGGTTCGAGTTAGGGTTAGGGTTAGGGTTCGGGTTAGGGTTCGGATTAGGGTTCGGGTTAGGTTCGGGTTAGGGTTAGGGTTAGGGTTCGGGTTAGGGTTAGGGTTAGGGTTCGGGTTAGGGTTAGGGTTCGGGTTCGGGTTAGGGTTAGGGCTCGTGTTCGGGTTAGGGTTCAGGTTAGGGTTAGGGTTAGGATTCGGGTTAGGGTTAGGGTTAGGGTTCGGATTAGGGTTAGGGTTCGGGTTAGGGTTAGGTTTAGGGTTCGGGTTAGGGTTAGGGTTAGGGTTCGGGTTAGGGTTAGGGTTCGGGTTCGGGTTAGGGTTAGGGCTCGTGTTCGGGTTAGGGTTCAGGTTTGGGTTAGGTTTTGGGTGAGGTTTAGGTTTAGGGTTAGGGTTCGGGTTCGGGTTAGGGTTCGGGTTCGGGTTCGGGTTAGGGTTAGGGTTCGGGTTAGGGTTAGGTTCCGGTTAGGGTTATGGTTAAGTTTCGGGTTAGGGTTAGGGTTCGGGTTAGGGTTAGGGTTCGGGTTAGGGTTAGGGTTCGGGTCCGGGTTAGGGTTAGGGTTCGGTGTCGGGTTAGGGTTAGGGTTAGGGTTAGGGTTCGGGTTCGGGTTAGGGTTAGGCTTAGGGTTATGGTTCGGATTCGGTGTTAGGGTTAGGGTTAGGGTTCGGGTTAGGGTTCGGGTTATGTTTAGGATTCGGGTAAGGGCTTAGGGTTCTGGTTCGGGTTAGTGTTATGGTTAGGGTTCCGGTTAGGGTTAGGGTTAGGGTTCGGGTTAGGTTTAGGGTTAGGGTTAGGGTTAGGGTTCGGGTTAGGTTTAGGGTTAGGGTATGGGTTAGGGTTCGTGTTAGGTTTAGGTTTAGGGTTAGGGTTCGGGTTAGGGTTAGGTTTCGGGTTAGGGTTAGGGTTAGGGTTAGGGTTAGGGTTAGGGTTTGGGTTAGGGTTAGGGTTCGGGTTAGTTTTAGGGTTAGGTTTCGGGTTAGGGTTAGGGTTAGGGTTCGGGTTAGGGTTCGGGTTTCGGTTCGGGTTAGGGTTAGGTTTAGGGTTCGGGATAGAATTTGGGTTAGGGTTAGGGTTCGGGTTAGGGTTAAGGTTAGGGTTCGGGTTAGGGTTCGGGTTCGGTTTAGGGTTCGGTTTCGGTTTAGTGTTAGGGTTAGGGTTCGGGTTAGGGTTAGGGTTAGGGTTAGGGTTCGGGTTAGGGTTCGGGTTAGGGTTTGGGTTAGGGTTAGGTTTCGGGTTCGGGTTAGGGTTAGGGTTCGGGTCAGGGTTAGGGTTAGGTTTCGGTTTAGGTTTCGGGTTCGGGTTAGGGTTAGGGTTAGGGTTCGGGTAAGGGTTAGGTTTCGGGTTAGGGTTAGGGTTAGGGTTAGGGTTCGGGTTAGGGCTCGGGTTAGGGTTAGGGTTAGGGTTAGGGTTAGGGTTAGGGTTAGGTTTACGGTTAGGTTTCGGGTTAGGTTTAGGGTTAGGGTTAGGGTTAGGGTTCGGGTTAGGGTTAGAGTTAGTGTTCGAGTTAGGGTTAGGGTTCGGGTTAGGGTTAGGTGTTAGGGTTAGGGTTAGGGTTAGGATTAGTGTTCGGGTTAGGGTTAGTGTTCGGGTTAGGGTTCGGGTTAGGGTTCGAGTTAGGGTTAGGGGTTAGGGTTAGGGTTAGGGTTAGTGTTAGGGTTAGGGTTAGGGTTTGGGTTAGGGTTAGGTTTTAGGGTTAGGGTTAGGGATAGGTTTAGGGTTAGGGTTCGGGTACGGGTTAGGGTTAGCGTTAGGGTTAGGGTTAGGTTTCGGGTTCGGGTTATGGTTTGGGTTCGTGTTCGGGGTAAGGTTAGGGTTCGGGTTCGGGTTAGGGTTCGGGTTCTTGTTCGGGTTAGGTGTTAGGGTTAGGGTTATGGTTAGGGTTCCGGATAGGGTTAGGGTTAGGGTTAGGGTTACGGTTCGGGTTAGGATTAGGGCTAGGTTTCGGGTTAGGGTTCGAGTTAGGGTTAGGGTTAGGGTTCGGGTTAGGGTTCCGGTTAGGGTTCGGGTTAGGGTTCGGGTTAGGGTAAGGGTTCGGGTTCGGGTTAGGGTTAGGGTTAGGTTTCGGGTTAGGGTTCGGGTTCGGGTTAGGTTTCGTGTTCTGTTAGGGTTAGGGTTAGGGTTCGGATTAGGGTTAGGGTTAGGGTTAGGGTTAGGGTTAGGGTTAGGGTTAGGGTTCGGGTTAGGGTTCGGGTTAGGGTTAGGGTTAGGATTAGGTTTAGGGTTAGGGTTCGGGTTAGGGTTAGGGTTAGGGTTAGGGTTTGGGTTAGGGTTAGGTTTTAGGGTTAGGTTTAGGGATAGGGTTAGAGTTAGGGTTAGGGGTTAGTTTTAGGGTTACGGTTACGGTTAGTGTTAGGGTTCGGGTTAGGGTTAGGGTTCGGGTTAGGGTTAGGGTTAGGGTTAGGGTTAGGGTTAGGGTTCGGGTACGGGTTAGGGTTAGCGTTAGGGTTAGGGTTAGGTTTCGGGTTCGGGTTTAGGTTTAGGGTTAGTGTTCGGGTTAGGGTTCGGGTTAGGGTTAGGGTTCGGGTTAGGGTTAAGTTTAGGGTTCGGGTTAGGGTTAGGGTTCGGGTTAGGGTTAGGGTTCGGGTTCGGGTTAGGGTTAGGGCTCGTGTTCGGGTTAGGGTTCAGGTTAGGGTTAGGGTTAGGATTCGGGTTAGGGTTAGGGTTAGGGTTCGGATTAGGGTTAGGGTTCGGGTTAGGGTTAGGTTTAGGGTTCGGGTTAGGGTTAGGGTTAGGGTTCGGGTTAGGGTTAGGGTTCGGGTTCGGGTTAGGGTTAGGGCTCGTGTTCGGGTTAGGGTTCAGGTTTGGGTTAGGTTTTGGGTGAGGTTTAGGTTTAGGGTTAGGGTTCGGGTTCGGGTTAGGGTTCGGGTTCGGGTTCGGGTAAGGGTTAGGGTTCGGGTTAGGGTTAGGTTCCGGTTAGGGTTATGGTTAAGTTTCGGGTTAGGGTTAGGGTTCGGGTTAGGGTTAGGGTTCGGGTTAGGGTTAGGGTTCGGGTCCGGGTTAGGGTTAGGGTTCGGTGTCGGGTTAGGGTTAGGGTTAGGGTTAGGGTTCGGGTTCGGGTTAGGGTTAGGCTTAGGGTTATGGTTCGGATTCGGTGTTAGGGTTAGGGTTAGGGTTCGGGTTAGGGTTCGGGTTATGTTTAGGATTCGGGTAAGGGCTTAGGGTTCTGGTTCGGGTTAGTGTTATGGTTAGGGTTCCGGTTAGGGTTAGGGTTAGGGTTCGGGTTAGGGTTAGGGTTAGGGTTAGGGTTAGGGTTCGGGTTAGGTTTAGGGTTAGGGTATGGGTTAGGGTTCGTGTTAGGTTTAGGTTTAGGGTTAGGGTTCGGGTTAGGGTTAGGTTTCGGGTTAGGGTTAGGGTTAGGGTTAGGGTTAGGGTTAGGGTTTGGGTTAGGGTTAGGGTTCGGGTTAGTTTTAGGGTTAGGTTTCGGGTTAGGGTTAGGGTTAGGGTTCGGGTTAGGGTTCGGGTTTCGGTTCGGGTTAGGGTTAGGTTTAGGGTTCGGGATAGAATTTGGGTTAGGGTTAGGGTTCGGGTTAGGGTTAAGGTTAGGGTTCGGGTTAGGGTTCGGGTTCGGTTTAGGGTTCGGTTTCGGTTTAGTGTTAGGGTTAGGGTTCGGGTTAGGGTTAGGGTTAGGGTTAGGGTTCGGGTTAGGGTTCGGGTTAGGGTTTGGGTTAGGGTTAGGTTTCGGGTTCGGGTTAGGGTTAGGGTTCGGGTCAGGGTTAGGGTTAGGTTTCGGTTTAGGTTTCGGGTTCGGGTTAGGGTTAGGGTTAGGGTTCGGGTAAGGGTTAGGTTTCGGGTTAGGGTTAGGGTTAGGGTTAGGGTTCGGGTTAGGGCTCGGGTTAGGGTTAGGGTTAGGGTTAGGGTTAGGGTTAGGGTTAGGTTTAGGGTTAGGTTTCGGGTTAGGTTTAGGGTTAGGGTTAGGGTTAGGGTTCGGGTTAGGGTTAGAGTTAGTGTTCGAGTTAGGGTTAGGGTTCGGGTTAGGGTTAGGTGTTAGGGTTAGGGTTAGGGTTAGGATTAGTGTTCGGGTTAGGGTTAGTGTTCGGGTTAGGGTTCGGGTTAGGGTTCGAGTTAGGGTTAGGGGTTAGGGTTAGGGTTAGGGTTAGTGTTAGGGTTAGGGTTAGGGTTTGGGTTAGGGTTAGGTTTTAGGGTTAGGGTTAGGGATAGGTTTAGGGTTAGGGTTCGGGTACGGGTTAGGGTTAGGGTTAGGGTTAGGGTTAGGTTTCGGGTTCGGGTTATGGTTTGGGTTCGTGTTCGGGGTAAGGTTAGGGTTCGGGTTCGGGTTAGGGTTCGGGTTCTTGTTCGGGTTAGGTGTTAGGGTTAGGGTTATGGTTAGGGTTCCGGATAGGGTTAGGGTTAGGGTTAGGGTTACGGTTCGGGTTAGGATTAGGGCTAGGTTTCGGGTTAGGGTTCGAGTTAGGGTTAGGGTTAGGGTTCGGGTTAGGGTTCCGGTTAGGTTTCGGGTTAGGGTTCGGGTTAGGGTAAGGGTTCGGGTTCGGGTTAGGGTTAGGGTTAGGTTTCGGGTTAGGGTTCGGGTTCGGGTTAGGTTTCGTGTTCTGTTAGGGTTAGGGTTAGGGTTCGGATTAGGGTTAGGGTTAGGGTTAGGGTTAGGGTTAGGGTTAGGGTTAGGGTTCGGGTTAGGGTTCGGGTTAGGGTTAGGGTTAGGATTAGGTTTAGGGTTAGGGTTCGGGTTAGGGTTAGGGTTAGGGTTAGGGTTTGGGTTAGGGTTAGGTTTTAGGGTTAGGTTTAGGGATAGGGTTAGAGTTAGGGTTAGGGGTTAGTTTTAGGGTTACGGTTACGGTTAGTGTTAGGGTTCGGGTTAGGGTTAGGGTTCGGGTTAGGGTTAGGGTTAGGGTTAGGGTTAGGGTTCGGGTACGGGTTAGGGTTAGCGTTAGGGTTAGGGTTAGGTTTCGGGTTCGGGTTTAGGTTTAGGGTTAGTGTTCGGGTTAGGGTTCGGGTTAGGGTTAGGGTTCGGGTTAGGGTTAAGTTTAGGGTTCGGGTTAGGGTTAGTGTTAGGGTTAGGGTTAGGGTTCGGGTTAGGGTTTGGGTTCGGTTTAGGGTTAGGGTTAGGGTTAGGGTTCGGGTTAGGATTCGGTTTAGGGTTCGGGTTAGGGTTCGGGTTAGGGTTAGGGTTAGGGTTCGGGTTAGGGTTAGGTTTCGGGTTAGGGTTAGGTTTAGGGTTCGGGTTAGGGTTAGGGGTAGGGTTCGGGTGAGGGTTAGGGTTAGAGTTAGGGTTCGGGTTAGGGTTCGGGTTAGGGTTCGGTGTAGGGTTAGGGTTAGGTTTAGGGTTAGGGTTCGGGTTAGGGTTCGGGTTAGGGTTAGGGTTCGGGTTAGGGTTAGGGTTAGGATTCGGGTTAGGGTTAGGGTTCGGGTTAGGTTTAGGATTCGGTTTAGGGTTCTGGTTCGGGTTATGGATCGGGTTCGGGTTAGGGTTAGGGTTAGGGTTCGGATTAGGGTTAGGGTTAGGGTTAGAGTTAGGGTTCGGGTTAGGGTTCGGGTTAGGGTTCGGTGTATGGTTAGGGTTAGGTTTAGGGTTAGGGTTCGGGTTAGGGTTAGGGTTAGGTTTAGGGTTCGGGTTAGGGTTAGGTTTTAGGGTTAGGGTTAGGGTTAGGGTTAGGGTTAGGGTTAGGGTTAGGTTTAGGGTTTGGGTTCGGGTTAGGGTTAGGGTTAGGGTTAGGGTTATTGTTCGGGTTAGGGTAAGGGTTCGGGTTAGGGTTAGGGTTAGGATTAGGGTTAGGGTTAGGGTTCGGGTTAGGGTTAGGGTTCGGGTCAGGGTTAGGGTTAGGGTTCGGGTTAGTGTTAGGGTTAGGATTCGGGTTAGGGTTAGGGTTAGGGTTCATGTTAGGGTTAGGGTTAGGGTTCGGGTTAGGGTTAGGGTTAGGTTTAGGGTTCGGGTTAGGGTTCGGGTTAGGGTTAGGGTTCGGGTTTGGGTTCGGGTTAGGGTTAGGGTTCGGGTTAGGGTTAGGTTCCGGTTAGGGATAGCGTTAGGGTTCGGGTTAGGGTTAGGGTTAGGGTTCGGGTTAGGGTTAGGGTTCGGGTTAGGGTTAGGGTTAGGGTTCGGGTTAGGGTTAGGGTTAGGGTTCGGGTTAGGGTTCGGGTTTGGGTTCGGGTTAGGGTTAGCGTTAGGTTTCGGGTTAGGGTTTGGGTTAGGGTTAGGGTTCGGGTTAGGTTTAGGGTTCGGTTTAGGGTTAGGGTTCTTGTTAGGTTTAGGGTTAGGGTTTGGGTTAGGGTTAGGGTTCGGGTTCGGTTTAGGGTTCGGGTTCGGTTTAGGGTTAGGGTTAGGGTTCGGGTTCGGGTTAGGGTTCGGGTTAGGGTTCGGGTTAGGGTTAGGGTTCGGGTTCGGGTTAGGGTTCGGGTTCGTGTTCGGGTTAGGTGTTAGGGTTAGGGTTAGGGTTAGGGTTCGGGTTAGGTTTAGGGTTAGGGTTAGGGTTCGGGTTAGGGTTTGGGTTAAGGTTAGGGTTAGGGTTAGAGTTAGGGTTCGGGTTAGTGTTCGGGTTAGTGTTCGGTGTAGGGTTAGGGTTAGGTTTAGGGTTAGGGTTCGGGTTAGGGTTAGGGTTATCGTTAGGATTTGGGTTAGGGTTAGGTTTTAGGGTTAGGGTTAGGGTTAGGGTTAGGGTTAGGTTTAGGGTTAGAGTTAGGGTACGGGTTAGGTTTAGGGTTCGGGTTCGGGTTCGGGTTAGGGTTAGGTTTAGGGTTAGGGTTCGGGTTAGGGTTCGGGTTAGCGTTAAGGTTAGGGTTTGGGTTAGGGTTAGGGTTCGGGTTAGGGTTAGGGTTAGGGTTCGGGTTAGGGTTCGGGGTAGGGTTAGAGTTAGGGTACGGGTTAGGGTTAGGGTTCGGGTTCGGGTTAGGGTTAGGTTTAGGGTTAGGGTTAGGGTTAGGGTTAGGGTTAGGATTAGGTTTAGGGTTAGAGTTAGGGTACGTGTTAGGGTTAGGGTTCGGGTTCGGGTTAGGGTTAGGTTTAGGGTTAGGGTTAGGGTTAGGGTTCGGGTTAGGGTTAGGGTTAGGGTTTGGGTTAGGGTTAGGGTTCTGGTTAGGGTTAGGGTTAGGGTTTGGGTTAGGGTTAGGGTTCGGGTTAGGGTTAGGGTTAGGGTTCGGTTTAGGGTTAGGGTTAGGGTTAGAGTTAGGGTACGGGTTAGGGTTAGGGTTCGGGTTCGGGTTAGGGTTAGGTTTAGGGTTAGGGTTCGGGTTAGGGTTCGGGTTAGCGTTAGGGTTCGGGTTATGGTTAGGGTTAGGATTCGGGTTAGGGTTAGTGTTCGGTTTAGGGTTAGGGTTAGGATTCGGGATAGGGTTCGGGTTCGGGTTAGGGTTCCCGTTCGGGTTAGGGTTAGGGTTAGGGTTAGGGTTCGGATTAGGGTTAGGGTTATTGTTAGGGTTAGAGTTAGGGTTCGGTTTAGGGTTCGGGTTAGGGTTCGGTGTAGGGTTAGGGTTAGGTTTAGGGTTAGGGTTCGGGTTAGGGTTAGGGTTAGGGTTAGGGTTAGGGTTCGGTTTAGGGATAGGGTTAGGGTTCGGGTTAGGGTTCGGGTTCGGTTTAGCGTTAGGGTTAGTGTTTGGGTTAGAGTTAGGGTTAGGGTTCGGGTTAGGGTTATGGTTAGTTTTAGGGTTAGGGTTCGGGTTCGGGTTAGGGTTCGGGTTAGGGTTAGGGTTAGGGTTCGGGTTAGGGTTAGGGTTAGGGTTAAGGTTTGGCTTCGGGTTAGGGTTAGGGTTAGGGTTCGGATTAGGGTTAGGGTTAGGGTTAGGGTTAGAGTTAGGGTTCGTGTTAGGGTTCGGGTTAGGGTTCGGTGTAGGGTTAGGGTTAGGTTTAGGGTTAGGGT
>JAVLSZ010000035.1:5385000-5387500 GCA_032313775.1 Urocyon cinereoargenteus
CTTGTTAGGGTTAGGGTTAGGGTTGGGGTTAGGGTTAGGGTTCGGGTTCGGTTTAGGGTTCGGGTTCGGTTTAGGGTTAGGGTTAGGGTTCGGGTTAGGGTTAGGGTTCGGGTTAGGGTTCGGGTTAGGGTTCGGGTTAGGGTTAGGGTTCGGGTTCGGGTTAGGGTTAGGGTTTGTGTTAGGGTTAGGGTTAGGTTTCGGTTTAGGTTTCGGGTTCGGGTTAGGGTTAGCGTTAGGGTTCGGGTAAGGGTTAGGGTTCGGGTTAGGGTTAGGGTTAGGGTTAGGGTTCGGGTTATGGCTCGGGTTCGGGTTAGGGTTAGGGTTAGGGTTAGGGTTAGGTTTAGGGTTAGGGTTCGGGTTAGGTTTAGGGTTAGGGTTAGGGTTAGGGTTCGGGTTAGGGTTAAGGTTAGTGTTCGAGTTAGGGTTAGGGTTCGAGTTAGGGTTAGGGGTTAGGGTTAGGGTTAGGGTTAGGGTTAGGGTTAGTGTTCGGGTTAGGGTTAGGGTTAGGGTTAGGTTTCGGGTTAGGGTTAGGGTTATGGTTTGGGTTCGTGTTCGGGGTAAGGTTAGGGTTCGGGTTCGGGTTAGGGTTCGGGTTCGTGTTCGGGTTAGGTGTTAGGGTTAGGGTTAGGGTTAGGGTTCGGATTAGGGTTAGGGTTAGGGTTAGGGTTCGGGTTAGGGTTTGGGTTAAGGTTAGGGTTAGGGTTAGAGTTAGGGTTCGGGTTAGTGTTCGGGTTAGTGTTCGGTGTAGGGTTAGGGTTAGGTTTAGGGTTAGGGTTCGGGTTAGGGTTAGGGTTATCGTTAGGATTTGGGTTAGGGTTAGGTTTTAGGGTTAGGGTTAGGGTTAGGGTTAGGGTAAGGTTTAGGGTTAGAGTTAGGGTACGGGTTAGGTTTAGGGTTCGGGTTCGGGTTCGGGTTAGGGTTAGGTTTAGGGTTAGGGTTCGGGTTAGGGTTCGGGTTAGCGTTAAGGTTAGGGTTTGGGTTAGGGTTAGGGTTAGGGTTCGGGCTAGGGTTAGGGTTAGGGTTCGGGTTAGGGTTCGGGATAGGGTTAGAGTTAGGGTACGGGTTAGGGTTAGGGTTCGGGTTCGGGTTAGGGTTAGGTTTAGGGTTAGGGTTAGGGTTAGGGTTAGGATTAGGTTTAGGGTTAGAGTTAGGGTACGTGTTAGGGTTAGGGTTCGGGTTCGGGTTAGGGTTAGGTTTAGGGTTAGGGTTAGGGTTAGGGTTCGGGTTAGGGTTAGGGTTAGGGTTTGGGTTAGGGTTAGGGTTCTGGTTAGGGTTAGGGTTAGGGTTTGGGTTAGGGTTAGGGTTCGGGTTAGGGTTAGGGTTCGGTTTAGGGTTAGGGTTAGGGTTAGAGTTAGGGTACGGGTTAGGGTTAGGGTTCGGGTTCGGGTTAGGGTTAGGTTTAGGGTTAGGGTTCTGGTTAGGGTTCGGGTTAGCGTTAGGGTTCGGGTTATGGTTAGGGTTAGGATTCGGGTTAGGGTTAGTGTTCGGTTTAGGGTTAGGGTTAGGATTCGGGATAGGGTTCGGGTTCGGGTTAGGGTTCGGGTTCGGGTTAGGGTTAGGGTTAGGGTTAGGGTTCGGATTAGGGTTAGGGTTATTGTTAGGGTTAGAGTTAGGGTTCGGTTTAGGGTTCGGGTTAGGGTTCGGTGTAGGGTTAGGGTTAGGTTTAGGGTTAGGGTTCGGGTTAGGGTTAGGGTTAGGGTTAGGGTTAGGGTTCGGATTAGGGATAGGGTTAGGGTTCGGGTTAGGGTTCGGGTTCGGTTTAGCGTTAGGGTTAGTGTTTGGGTTAGAGTTAGGGTTAGGGTTCGGGTTAGGGTTATGGTTAGTTTTAGGGTTAGGGTTCGGGTTCGGGTTAGGGTTCGGGTTAGGGTTAGGGTTAGGGTTCGGGTTAGGGTTAGGGTTAGGGTTAAGGTTTGGCTTCGGGTTAGGGTTAGGTTTAGTGTTCGGATTAGGTTTAGGGTTAGGGTTAGGGTTAGAGTTAGGGTTCGGGTTAGGGTTCGGGTTAGGGTTCTGTGTAGGGTTAGGGTTAGGTTTAGGGTTAGGGTTCGGGTTAGGGTTAGGTTTATCGTTAGGATTTGGGTTAGGGTTAGGTTTTAGGGTTAGGGTTAGGGTTAGGGTTAGGGTTAGGGTTAGGGTTCGTGTTAGGGTTAGGGTTAGGGTTAGGGTTAGGGTTCAGGTTAGGGTTAGGGATCGTGTTAGTGTTAGGGTTAGGTTTAGGGTTAGGGTTAGGGTTCGGGTTAGGATTAGGGAAAGGGTTAGGTTTAGGGTTAGGGTTCGAGTTAGGGTTAGGGTTAGGGTTAGGGTTTGGTTTAGGGTGAGGTTTAGGGTTAGGGTTCGGGTTCGGGTTAGGGTTCGGGTTCGGGTTCGGGTTAGGGTTAGGGTTCCGGTTAGGGTTAGGTTCCGGTTAGGGTTAGGGTTAGGGTTCGGGTTAGCGTTAGGTTTAGGGTTTGGGTTAGGGTTAGGGTTAGGGTTCGGGTTAGGGTTAGGGTTCGGGTTCGGGTTA
>JAVLSZ010000035.1:5392500-5397500 GCA_032313775.1 Urocyon cinereoargenteus
GTTAGGTTTCGGTTTAGGGTTCGGGTTAGGGTTAGGGTTCGGGTTAGGGTTAGGGTTAGGGTTCGGGTTAGGGTTAGTGTTAGGGTTAGGGTTAGGGTTCGGGTTAGGGTTTGGGTTCGGGTTAGGGTTAGGGTTAGGGTTAGGGTTTGGGTTAGGTTTCGGGTTAGGGTTCGGGTTAGGGTTAGGGTTAGGGTTCGGGTTAGGGTTAGGGTTCGGGTTAGGGTTAGTGTTAGGTTTAGGTTTAGGGTTCGGGTTCGGGTTCGGGTTAGGGTTAGGGTTCGATTTAGGGTTAGGGTTCCGGTTAGGGTTCGGGTTAGGGTTAGGGTTAGGTTTAGGGTTAGGTTTCGGGTTCGGGTTAGGGTTCGGGTTCGGGTTCGGGTTAGGGTTAGTGTTCGATTTAGGGTTAGGGTTCCGGTTAGGGTTCGGGTTAGGGTTAGGGTTAGGGTTTGGGTTAGGGTTAGGGTTAGGGTTAGGGTTAGGGTTCGGGTTCGGGTTCGGGTTAGGGTTCGGGTTAGGGTTTGGGTTAGGGTTAGGGTTCGGGTTAGGATTAGGGTTCGGGTTAGGGTTAGGGTTCGGGTACGGGTTAGGCTTAGGGTTCGGGTTCGCGTTAGGGTTAGTGTTAGGGTTAGGGTTAGGGTTCGGATTAGGGTTAGGGGTAGGGTTCGGGTTAGGGTTCGGGTTCGGGTTCGGGTTAGTGTTAGGGTTAGGGTTAGGGTTCGGGTTAGGGTTAGGGTTAGGGTTAGGGTTAGGGGTTAGGGTTAGTGTTAGGTTCCGGGTTAGGGTTAGGGTTAGGGTTTGGGTTAGGTTTCGGTTTAGGGTTCGGGTTCTGGTTAGGGTTAGGGTTATGGTTCGGGTTAGGGTTAGGGTTCGGGTTAGGGTTAGGGTTAGGGTTAGGGTTCGGGTTAGGTTTCGGGTTAGGGTTAGGGTTAGGGTTAGGGTTAGGTTTAGGGTTAGGGTTCGGGTTAGGTTTAGGGTTAGGGTTAGGGTTCGAGTTAGGGTTAGGGTTAGTGTTCGAATTAGGGTTAGGGTTCGGGTTAGGGTTAGGGTTAGGGGTTAGGTTTAGGGTTAGGGTTCGGTTTAGGGTTAGGTTTAGGGTTCGGGTTACGGTTCGGTTTAGGGTTAGGGTTAGGGTTCGGGTTAGGGGTAGGGTTAGGGTTAAGGTTCGGGTTAGGGATCGGGTAGGGTTAGGATTCGGGTAAGGGCTTAGGGTTCGGGTTCGGGTTAGGGTTAGGGTTAGGGTTCCAGTTAGGGTTAGGGTTAGTGTTCGGGTTAGGGTTAGGGTAAGGGTTCGGGTTAGGGTTCGGGTTAGGGTTAGGGTTCGGGTTAGGGTTAGGGTTAGGGTTCGGGTTCGGGTTAGGGTTCGGGTTCGGTTTAGGGTTAGGGTTAAGTTCGGGTTAGGGTTAGGGTTAGGGTTAGGGTTAGGGTTCAGGTTAGGTTTAGGGTTAGGGTTCGGGTTAGGGTTCGGGTTAAGGTTAGGGTTAGGGTTCGGGTTAGGGTTTGGGTTAGGGTTCGGGTTAGGGTTAGGGTTAGGGTTAGGGTTCGGGTTAGGGTTAGGGTTAGGGTTCGGGTTAGGGTTCGGGTTAGGGTTAGGGTTAGGGTTCGGGTTAGGGTTCGGGTTAGGGTTCGCGTGAGGGTTCGGGTTCGGGTTAGGGTTCGGGTTAGGGTAAGGTTAGGGTTAGGGTTAGGTTTAGGGTTAGGGTTAGGGTTAGGGTTCGGGTTCGTGTTCGGGTTAGGGTTAGGGTTAGGGTTAGGGTTCGGGTTAGGGTTAGGGTTATGGTTTGGGTTCGGGTTCGAGGTAAGGTTAGAGTTCGGGTTCGGGTTAGGGTTCGGGTTCGGGTTCGGGTTAGGGGTTAGGATTAGGGTTAGGGTTCGGTTTAGGGTTAGGGTTAGGTTTCGGGTTAGGGTTCGGGTTCGGGTTAGGGTTAGGGTTAGGGTTAGGTTTCGGTTTAGATTTCGGGTTCGGGCTAGGGTTCGGGTTCGGGTTAGGGTTAGTGTTATGGTTCGGATTAGGGTTAGGGTTAGTGTTAGGGTTAGGGTTAGGGTTCGGGTTAGGGTTCGGTTTAGGGTTAGGTTTAGGGTTAGGGTTCGGTTTAGGGTTAGGGTTAGGGTTAGGGTTAGGGATAGGGTTCGGGTTAGGGTTCTGGTTAAGGTTCGGGTTAGGGTTAGGGTTAGGGTTAGGTTTAGGGTTAGGGTTCGTGTCAGGGTTCGGGTTAGGTGTCGGGTTAGGGTTAGGGTTAGGGTTCGGGTTCGGGTTAGGGCTAGGGTTAGGGTTAGGGTTAGGGTTCGGGTTTGGGGTTAGGGTTAGGGTTAGGGTTCGGGTTAGGGTTCGGGTTAGGGTTAGGATTCGGGTACGGGCTTAGGGTTAGGGTTCGGGTTAGGGTGAGGGTTCGGGTTAGGGTTAGGGTTCGGGTTAGGGTTATGGTTAGGTTTCGGGTTTGGGTTCGGGTTAGGGTTAGGGTTCGGGTTCGGGTTAGGGTTAGGGTTCGGGTTCGGGTTAGTGTTCGGTTTCGGGTTAGGGTTAGGGGTTAGTGTTCGGGTTAGGGTTAGGGTTAGGGTTCGGGTTAGTGTTAGGGTTAGGGTTAGGGTTAGGGTTAGGGTTCGGGTTAGGGTTAGGGTTTGGGTTAGGGTTAGGGTTTGGGTTAGGGTTAGGGTTAGGGTTCGGGTGTGGGTTCGGGTTAGGGTTAGGGTTAGGGTTTGGGTTAGGGTTCGGGTTAGGGTTCGGGTTAGGTTTAGGGTTCGGGTTCGGGTTAGGGTTAGGGTTCGGGTTTGGGTTAG
This sequence comes from Urocyon cinereoargenteus, assembly GCA_032313775.1. Classification (NCBI taxonomy): domain Eukaryota; kingdom Metazoa; phylum Chordata; class Mammalia; order Carnivora; family Canidae; genus Urocyon; species Urocyon cinereoargenteus. The sequence goes on from JAVLSZ010000035.1 coordinate 5,395,276, forward strand.
GGTTAGGTTTCGTTTTAGGGTTCAGGTTCGGGTTAGGTTAGGGTTAGGGTTCGGGTTAGGGTTAGGGTTCGGGTTAGGGTTAGGGTTAGGGTTAGGGTTCGGGTTAGGGTTCGGGTTCGGGTTAGGTTTAGGGTTAGTGTTCGGGTTAGGTTTAGGGTTAGGGTTAGGGTTAGGGTTCGGGTTAGGTTTAGGGTTAGTGTTCGAGTTAGGGTTAGAGTTCGGGTTAGGGTTAGGGGTTAGGGTTAGGGTTAGGGTTTGGGTTAGTGTTCGGGTTAGGGTTTGGGTTAGGGTTAGGGTTAGGGTTCGCGTTAGGATTAGGGCTAGTGTTCAGGTTAGGGTTCGAGTTAGGGTTAGGTTTAGGGTTCGGGTTAGGGTTCGGGTTAGGGTTCGGGTTAGGGTTAGGGTTATGGTTAGGGTTAGGGTTAGGATTCGGGTTAGGGTTCGGCTTCGGGTTAGGGTTCGGGTTCGGGTTAGTGTTAGGGTTAGGGTTCAGATTAGGGTTACGGTTAGGGTTAGGGTTCGGGTTAGTGTTCGGGTTAGGGTTCGGGTTAGGGTTAGGGTTAGGGTTAGGTTTAGGGTTAGGTTTCGGGTTAGGGTTAGGGTTATGGTGAGGGTTAGGGTTCGGGTTAGGGTTAGGTTTTAGGGTTAGGTTTAGGGTTCGGGTTAGGGTTAGGGTTAGGGTTAGGTTTAGGGTTAGGGTTCAGGTTCGGGTTCGGGTTCGGGTTCGGGTTAGGTTTAGCGTTAGGGTTCGGGTTCGGGGTTAGGGTTAGGGTTAGGGTTCGGGTTAGGGTTCGGGTTAGGGTTAGGATTCGGGTAAGGGCTTAGGGTTCGGGTTCGGGTTAGGGTTATGGTTCGGGTTAGGGTTAGGGTTCGGGTTAGTGTAAGGGTTCGGTTAGGGTTAGGGTTAGGTTTCGGATTAGGGTTAGGGTTAGGGTTAGGGTTAGGGTTAGGTTTCGGGTTAGGGTTCGGGTTAGGGTTAGGGTTAGGGTTAGGTTTAGGGTTAGGGTTCGGGTTAGGGTTAGGGTTAGGTTTAGGGTTAGGGTTCGGGTTAAGGTTAGGGTTAGTGTTCGAGTTAGGGTTAGGGTTCGGGTTAGGGTTAGGTGTTAGGGTTAGGGTTAGGGTTAGGGTTAGTGTTCAGGATAGGGTTATGGTTAGGGTTAGGGTTCGGGTTAGGGTTAGGGTTAGGGTTAGGGTTAGGGTTCGGGTTAGGGTTAGGGTTATGGTTTGGGTTCGGATTCGGGGTAAGGTTAGGGTTCGGATTCGGGTTAGGGTTAGGATTCGGGTTAGGGTTCGGGTTCGGGTTAGGGTTCGTGTTTGGGTTAGGGTTAGGGTTAGAGTTCGGATTAGGTTTAGGGTTCGGGTTAGGGTTAGGGTTAGGTTTCGGGTTAGGGTTCGGGTTCGGGTTAGGGTTCGGGTTCGGGTTAGGGTTAGGTTTCGGGTTAGGGTTCTTGTTCAGGTGAGGGTTCGGGTTCGGGTTAGGGTTGGGGTTAGTGTTCTGATTAGGGTTAGGGTTAGGGTTAGGGTTAGTGTTCGGTTTCGGGTTAGGGTTCGGGTTCTGGTTAGGGTTAGAGTTAGGGTTCGGATTAGGGTTAGGGTTAGGGTTAGGGTTAGGGTTCGGTTTAGGGTTCGGGTTAGGGTTAGGTTTAGGGTTAGAGTTCGGGTTAGGGTTCGGGTTAGGTTTAGGGTTAGGGTTCGGGTTAGGGTTCGGGTTAAGGTTCGGGTTAGGGTTAGGGTTAGGGTTAGGGTTCGTGTTAGGGTTCGGGTTAGGTGTCAGGTTAGGGTTAGGGTTAGGGTTCGGGTTCGGGTTAGGGTTAGGGTTAGGGTTCGGGTTCGGGGTTAGGGTTAGGATTCGGGTTAGGGTTCGGGTTAGGGTTAGGATTCGGTTAAGGGCTTAGGGTTCGGGTTCGGGTTAGGGTTAGGGTTCGGGTTAGGGTTAGGGTTTGGGTTGGGGTTATGGTTAGGGTTCGGGTTCGGGTTCGGGTTAGGGTTAGGGTTCGGGTTCCGGTTAGGGTTAGGGTTCGGGTTCGGGTTAGGGTTCGGTTTCGGGTTCGGGTTAGGGTTTAGGGTTCGGGTTAGGGTTAGGTTTAGGGTTAGGTTTAGGGTTAGGGTTCGGGTTAGGGTTAGGTTTAGGGTTCGGGTTAGTGTTAGGGTTAGGGTTCGGGTTAGGGTTAGGGTTCGGGTTAGGGTTAGGGTTACGTTTAGGGTTCGGGTTAGGGTTCGGGTTA
>JAVLSZ010000035.1:5400000-5412500 GCA_032313775.1 Urocyon cinereoargenteus
TTAGGGTTAGGGTTAGGGTTAGAGCAGGGTTCGGGTTAGGGTTCGGGTTAGGGTTCGGGTTAGGTTTAGGGTTAGGGTTAGGTTTAGGGTTAGCGTTCGGTTGAGGGTTAGGGTTAGGGTTAGGGTTAGGGTTCGTGTTAGGGTTAGGTTTTAGGGTTAGGGTTAGTTTTAGGTTTAGGGTTAGGGTGAGGGTTAGTTTTAGGGTTAGGGGTCGGGTTAGGGTGAGGGTTAGGGTTAGGGTTATGGTTCGGGTTAGGGTTAGGGTTCGTGTTAGGGTTAGGGTTAGGTTTAGGGTTAGGGTTAGGGTTCGGGTTAGGGTTAGGGTTAGGGTTAGGGTTAGGGTTAGGGTTAGGGTTCGGGTTAGGGTTAAGTTCCGGTTAAGTTTTGGGTTAGGTTTCGGGTTAGGGTTAGGGTTAGGGTTTGGGTTAGGTTTAGGGTTCGGGTTAGGGTTAGGGTTAGGGTTCGGGTTAGGGTTCGGGTTAGGGTTAGGATTAGGGTTAGGGTTAGGGTTCGGGTTCGGGTTCGGGTTAGGGTTCAGGTTCGGGTTGGGTTAGGGTTAGTGTTAGGGTTAGGCTTCGGATTAGGGTTAGGGATAGGGTTCGGGTTAGGATTCGGGTTCGTGTTAGGGTTAGTGTTAGGGTTAGGTTTAGGGTTCGGGTTAGGGTTAGGGTTAGGGTTACGGTCAGGGTTCGGGTTAGGGTTAGGGTTCGGTGTCGGGTTAGGTTTAGGGTTAGGTTTAGGGTTCGGGTTCGGGTTAGGGTTCGGGTTAGGTTTAGGATTCGGGTAAGGGCTTAGGGTTCGGGTTCGGGTTAGTGTTAGGGTTAGGGTTCCGGTCAGGGTTAGGGTTAGGGTTCGGGTTAGGGTTAGGGTTAGGGTTAGGGTTAGGGTTCGGGTTAGGTTTAGGGTTAGGGTTCGGGTTAGGGTTCGGGTTAGGGTTAGGGTTAGGGTTAGGGTTCGGGTTAGGGTTAGGGTTCGGGTTAGTGTTAGGGTTAGGGTTAGGGTTAGTGTTAGGGTTTGGGTTAGGGTTAGGTTTCGGGTTAGGGTTAGGGTTAGGGTTCGGGTTAGGGTTCGGTTTAGGGTTTGGTTTAGGGTTAGGGTTAGGGTTCGGGTTAGGATTAGGGCTAGGGGTTAGGGTTAGGGTTAGGGTTCGTGTTAGGTTTAGGGTTAGGGTTCGGGTTAGGGTTCGGGTTAGGGTTAGGGTTCGGGTTCGGGGTTAGGGTTAGGGTTAGGGTTCGGGTTAGGGTTCGGGTTAGGTTTAGGATTCGGTTTAGGGTTAGGGTTCGGGTTATTGTTAGCGTTAGTGTTCGAGTTAGGGTTAGGGTTCGGGTTAGGGTTAGGGGTTAGGGTTAGGGTTAGGGTTAGGGTTAGGGTTAGTGTTCTGGTTAGGATTAGGGTTAGGGTTAGGGTTCGGGATAGGGTTAGGGTTATGGTTAGTGTAATGTTTCGGGTTAGGTTTAGCGTTATGGTTTGGGTTCACGTTCGGTGTAAGGTAGGGTTCGGGTTCGGTTTAGGGTTCGGGTTCGGGTTCGGGTTAGGGGTTAGAGTTAGGGTTAGGCTTAGGTTTAGGGTTCGGGTTAGGGTTAGGTTTAGGGTTAGGGTTCGGGTTAGGGTTTGGGTTAGGGTTAGGGTTAGGGTTCAGGTTAGGGTTAGGGTAGGGTTCGGGTTAGGGTTCGGGTTAGGGTTAGTGTTAGGGTTCGGGTTAGGTTTCGGGTTAGGGTTCGGGTTAGGGTTCGGTATAGGGTTCGGGTTCGGGTTAGGGTTCGGGTTAGGGTTAGGTTTAGGGTTCGGGTTAGGGTTCGGGTCCGGGTTAGGGCTCGGGTTCGGGTTAGGGTTAGGTTTAGGGTTAGGTTTAGGGTTAGGGTTCGGGTTCGGGTTAGGGTTCGGGTTCGGGTTAGGATTAGGGTTAGGGTTCAGATTAGGGTTAGGGTTAGGGTTAGGGTTAGGTTTCGGGTTAGGGTTCGGGTTCGGGTTAGGGTTAGGGTTAGGGTTCGGGTTAGGGTTCGTGTTAAGGTTCGGGTTAGGATTAGGGATAGGGTTCGGGTTAGGGTTCGTGTTAGGGTTCGGGTTAGGTGTCGGGTTAGGGTTACGGTTAGGGTTAGGGTTCGGGTTCGTGTTAGGGTTAGCGTTAGGGTTAGAGTTAGGGTTAGGGTTCGGGTTCGGGGTTAGGGTTATTGTTAGGGTTCGTGTTAGGGATCGGGTTAGGGTTAGGATTCGGGTAAGGGCTTAGGGTTCGGGTTCGGGTTAGGGTTAGGGTTAGTGTTCCGGTTAGGGTTAGGGTTAGGGTTAGGGTTCGGGTTAGGGTTAGGGTTCGGGTTAGGGTTAGGGTTAGGGTTCGGGTTAGGGTTCGGGTTCGGGTTAGGGTTCGGGTTCGGTTTAGGTTAGGGTTAGGGTTCGGATTAGGGTTAGGGTTAGGGTTAGGGTTAGAGCAGGGTTCGGGTTAGGGTTCGGGTTAGGGTTCGGGTTAGGTTTAGGGTTAGGGTTAGGTTTAGGGTTAGCGTTCGGTTGAGGGTTAGGGTTAGGTTTAGGGTTAGGGTTCGGGTTAGGGTTAGGGTTAGGGCTAGGGTTCGGTTTAGGGTTAGGGTTAGGGTTACGGTCAGGGTTCGGGTTAGGGTTAGGGTTCGGTGTCGGGTTAGGTTTAGGGTTAGGTTTAGGGTTCGGGTTCGGGTTAGGGTTCGGGTTAGGGTTAGGGTTCGGATTCGGGGTTAGGGTTAGGGTTAGGGTTCGGGTTAGGGTTCAGGTTAGGTTTAGGATTCGGGTTAGGGTTAGGGTTGGGGTTAGGGTTAGGGTTAGGTTTAGGGTTAGGGTTCGGGTGAGGGTTAGGGTTTGGTTTAGGGTTAGGGTTCGGGTTATTGTTAGGGTTAGTGTTCGAGTTAGGGTTAGGGTTTGGGTTAGGGTTAGGGGTTAGGGTTAGGGTTAGGGTTCGGGTTAGGGTTCGGGTTAGGGTTCGGGTTCGGGTTAGGGTTCGGGTTAGGGTTAGGGTTAGGGTTCGGGTTAGGGTTAGGGTTCGGGTTAGTGTTAGGGTTAGGGTTAGGGTTAGTGTTAGGGTTTGGGTTAGGGTTAGGTTTCGGGTTAGGGTTAGGGTTAGGGTTCGGGTTAGGGTTCGGTTTAGGGTTTGGTTTAGGGTTAGGGTTAGGGTTCGGGTTAGGATTAGGGCTAGGGGTTAGGGTTAGGGTTAGGGTTCGGGTTAGGGTTAGGGTTAGGGTTAGGGTTCGGTTTAGGGTTAGGGTTAGGGTTACGGTCAGGGTTCGTGTTAGGGTTAGTGTTCGGTGTCGGGTTAGGTTTAGGGTTAGGTTTAGGGTTCGGGTTCGGGTTAGGGTTCGGGTTAGGGTTAGGGTTCGGATTCGGGGTTAGGGTTAGGGTTCGGGTTAGGGTTCGGGTTAGGTTTAGGATTCGGTTTAGGGTTAGGGTTGGGGTTAGGGTTAGGGTTAGGTTTAGGGTTAGGGTTCGGGTGAGGGTTAGGGTTTGGTTTAGTGTTAGGGTTCGGGTTATTGTTAGGGTTAGTGTTCGAGTTAGGGTTAGGTTTTGGGTTAGGGTTAGGGTTCGGGTTAGGGTTCGGGTTAGGGTTCGGGTTCGGGTTAGGGTTCGGGTTAGGATTAGGTTTGGGGTTAGGGTTAGGGTTAGGTTTAGGGTTAGGGTTTGGGTTAGTGTTAGGGTTTGGTTTAGGGTTAGGGTTCGGGTTATTGTTAGCGTTAGTGTTCGAGGTAGTGTTAGGGTTCGGGTTAGGGTTAGGGGTTAGGGTTAGGTTTTGGGTTAGGGTTAGGGTTAGTGTTCTGGTTAGGGTTAGGGTTAGGGTTAGGGTTCGGGATAGGGTTAGGGTTATGGTTAGTGTAATGTTTCGGGTTAGGTTTAGCGTTATGGTTTGGGTTCGCGTTCGGTGTAAGGTAGGGTTCGGGTTCGGTTTAGGGTTCGGGTTCGGGTTCGGGTTAGGGGTTAGAGTTAGGGTTAGGCTTAGGTTTAGGGTTCGGGTTAGGGTTAGGTTTAGGGTTAGGGTTCGGGTTAGGGTTTGGGTTAGGGTTAGGGTTAGGGTTCGGGTTAGGGTTAGGGTAGGGTTCGGGTTAGGGTTCGGGTTAGGGTTAGTGTTAGGGTTCGGGTTAGGTTTCGGGTTAGGGTTCGGGTTAGGGTTCGGTATAGGGTTCGGGTTAGGGTTAGGGTTCGGGTTAGGGTTAGGTTTAGGGTTCGGGTTAGGGTTCGGGTCCGGGTTAGGGCTCGGGTTCGGGTTAGGGTTAGGTTTAGGGTTAGGTTTAGGGTTAGGGTTCGGGTTCGGGTTAGGGTTCGGGTTCGGGTTAGGGTTAGGGTTAGGGTTCAGATTAGGGTTAGGGTTAGGGTTAGGGTTAGGTTTCGGATTAGGGTTCGGGTTCGGGTTAGGGTTAGGGTTAGGGTTCGGGTTAGGGTTCGTGTTAAGGTTCGGGTTAGGATTAGGGATAGGGTTCGGGTTAGGGTTCGTGTTAGGGTTCGGGTTAGGTGTCGGGTTAGGGTTACGGTTAGGGTTAGGGTTCGGGTTCGTGTTAGGGTTAGCGTTAGGGTTAGAGTTAGGGTTAGGGTTCGGGTTCGGGGTTAGGGTTATTGTTAGGGTTCGTGTTAGGGATCGGGTTAGGGTTAGGATTCGGGTAAGGGCTTAGGGTTCGGGTTCGGGTTAGGGTTAGGGTTAGTGTTCCGGTTAGGGTTAGGGTTAGGGTTAGGGTTCGGGTTAGGGTTAGGGTTCGGGTTAGGGTTACGGTTAGGGTTCGGGTTAGGGTTCGGGTTCGGGTTAGGGTTCGGGTTCGGTTTAGGGTTAGGGTTAGGGTTCGGATTAGGGTTAGGGTTAGGGTTAGGGTTAGAGCAGGGTTCGGGTTAGGGTTCGGGTTAGGGTTCGGGTTAGGGTTAGGGTTAGGGTTAGCGTTCGGTTGAGGGTTAGGGTTAGGGTTAGGGTTAGGGTTCGGGTTAGGGTTAGGTTTTAGGGTTAGGGTTAGTTTTAGGGTTAGGGTTAGGGTTAGGGTTAGGTTTAGGTTAGGGTTCGGGTTAGGGTTAGGGTTAGGTTTAGGGTTATGGTTCGGGTTAGGGTTAGGGTTCGTGTTAGGGTTAGGGTTAGGTTTAGTGTTAGGGTTAGGGTTCGGGTTAGGGTTAGGGTTAGGGTTAGGGTTAGGGTTCGGGTTAGGTTTAGGGTTAGGGTTCGATTTAGGGTTAGGGTTAGGGTTAGGGTTAGGGTTCGGTTTAGGGTTAGGGTTAGGGTTCGGGTTAGGGTTAGTGTTAGGGTTCGGGTTAGGGTTCGAGTTTGGGTTAGGGTTAGGGTTCGGGTTCGGGTTCGGGTTAGGGTTAGTGTTAGGGTTAGGGTTAGGTTTCGGATTAGGGTTAGGGGTAGGGTTCGGTTTAGGGTTCGGGTTCGGGTTAGGGTTAGTGTTAGGTTTAGGGTTAGGTTTCAGGTTAGGATTAGGGTTAGGGTTAGGGTTAGCGGTTACGGTTAGGGTTCTTGTTAGGTTTAGGGTTAGGGTTCGGGTTAGGGTTCGGGTTAGGGTTAGGTTTAGGGTTCAGGTTAGGGTTAGTGTTAGGGTTACGGTTAGGGTTCGGGTTAGGGTTAGGGTTCGGTGTTGGGTTAGGGTTAGGGTTAGGGTTATGGTTAGGTATCGGGTTCGGGTTAGGGTTAGGGTTAGGGTTAGGGTTAGGGTTCGGATTCGGGGTTAGGGTTAGGGTTAGGGTTCCGTTTAGGGTTCGGGGTAGGTTTAGGATTCGGGTAAGGGCTTAGGGTTCGGGTTCGTGTTAGTGTTAGGGTTAGGGTTCCGGTTAGGGTTACGGTTAGGGTTCGGGTTAGGGTTAGGGTTAGGGTTCGGGTTAGGTTTAGGGTTAGGGTTCGGGTTAGGGTTCGGGTTAGGGTTAGGTTTAGGGTTAGGTTTCGGGTTAGGGTTAGGGTTCGGGTTAGTGTTAGGGTTAGGGTTAGAGTTAGTGTTAGGGTTTGGGTTAGGGTTAGGTTTTGGGTTAGGGTTAGGGTTAGGGTTCGGGTTAGGGTTCGGTTTAGGGTTTGGTTTAGGGTTAGGGTTAGGGTTCGGGTTAGGATTAGGGCTAGGTTTCGGTTAGGGTTCGAGTTATGGTTCGGGTTAGAGTTCGGGTTAGGGTTCGGGTTAGGGTAAGGGTAGGGTTAGGGTTCGGGTTCGGGTTAGGGTAAGGGTTCGGGTTCGGGTTAGGGTTCGGGTTCGGGTTGGTGTTAGGGTTTAGGGTTCGGGTTAGGGTTAGGGTTAGGGTTCGGGTTAGTGTTAGTGTTAGGTTTCGGGTTAGGGTTTGGGTTAAGGTTGGGGTTAGGGTTAGTGTTAGGGTTAGGGTTCGGGTTAGGGTTCGGGTTAGGGTTAGGGTTAGGGTTAGGTTTAGGGTTAGGGTTAGGTTTTGGGTTAGGGTTCGGGTTAGGGTTAGGGTTCGGGTTCGGGTTAGGGTTAGGGTTCGGGTTTGGGTTAGGGGTGGGTTTCGGTTTAGGGTTCGGGTTCGGGTTAGGTTTAGGGTTAGCGTCCGGGTTAGGGTTAGGATTCGGGTTAGGGTTAGGGTTATGGTTCGGGTTAGGGTTCGAGTTAGGGTTAGGGTTATGGTTAGGTTTAGGGTTATGGTTAGGTTTAGGGTTAGGGTTCGGGTTAGGTTTAGGGTTAGAGTTAGGGTTAGGGTTCGGGTTAGGGTTAGGGTTAGTGTTCGAGTTAGGGTTAGGGTTCGGGTTAGGGTTAGGGGTTAGGGTTAGGGTTAGGGTTATGGTTAGGGTTAGTGTTCGGGTTAGGGTTTGGGTTAGGGTTAGGGTTAGGGTTCGGGGTAGGATTAGGGCTAGGGTTCGGGTTAGGGTTCGAGTTAGTGTTAGGGTTAGGGTTCGGGTTAGGGTTCGGGTTAGGGTTCGGGTTAGGGTTAGGGTTCGGGTTCGGTTTAGGGTTAGGGTTAGGGTTCGGATTAGGGTTAGGGTTAGGGTTAGGGTTAGAGCAGGGTTCGGGTTAGGGTTCGGGTTAGGGTTCGGGTTAGGTTTAGGGTTAGGGTTAGGTTTAGGGTTAGCGTTCGGTTGAGGGTTAGGGTTAGGGTTAGGGTTAGGGTTCGTGTTAGGGTTAGGTTTTAGGGTTAGGGTTAGTTTTAGGTTTAGGGTTAGGGTGAGGGTTAGTTTTAGGGTTAGGGGTCGGGTTAGGGTGAGGGTTAGGGTTAGGGTTATGGTTCGGGTTAGGGTTAGGGTTCGTGTTAGGGTTAGGGTTAGGTTTAGGGTTAGGGTTAGGGTTCGGGTTAGGGTTAGGGTTAGGGTTAGGGTTAGGGTTAGGGTTCGGGTTAGGGTTAAGTTCCGGTTAAGGTTTGGGTTAGGTTTCGGGTTAGGGTTAGGGTTAGGGTTTGGGTTAGGTTTAGGGTTCGGGTTAGGGTTAGGGTTAGGGTTCGGGTTAGGGTTCGGGTTAGGGTTAGGATTAGGGTTAGGGTTAGGGTTCGGGTTCGGGTTCGGGTTAGGGTTCAGGTTCGGGTTGGGTTAGGGTTAGTGTTAGGGTTAGGCTTCGGATTAGGGTTAGGGATAGGGTTCGGGTTAGGATTCGGGTTCGTGTTAGGGTTAGTGTTAGGGTTAGGTTTAGGGTTCGGGTTAGGGTTAGGGTTAGGGTTACGGTCAGGGTTCGGGTTAGGGTTAGGGTTCGGTGTCGGGTTAGGTTTAGGGTTAGGTTTAGGGTTCGGGTTCGGGTTAGGGTTCGGGTTAGGTTTAGGATTCGGGTAAGGGCTTAGGGTTCGGGTTCGGGTTAGTGTTAGGGTTAGGGTTCCGGTCAGGGTTAGGGTTAGGGTTCGGGTTAGGGTTAGGGTTAGGGTTAGGGTTAGGGTTCGGGTTAGGTTTAGGGTTAGGGTTCGGGTTAGGGTTCGGGTTAGGGTTAGGGTTAGGGTTAGGGTTCGGGTTAGGGTTAGGGTTCGGGTTAGTGTTAGGGTTAGGGTTAGGGTTAGTGTTAGGGTTTGGGTTAGGGTTAGGTTTCGGGTTAGGGTTAGGGTTAGGGTTCGGGTTAGGGTTCGGTTTAGGGTTTGGTTTAGGGTTAGGGTTAGGGTTCGGGTTAGGATTAGGGCTAGGGGTTAGGGTTAGGGTTAGGGTTCGGGTTAGGTTTAGGGTTAGGGTTCGGGTTAGGGTTCGGGTTAGGGTTAGGGTTCGGGTTCGGGGTTAGGGTTAGGGTTAGGGTTCGGGTTAGGGTTCGGGTTAGGTTTAGGATTCGGTTTAGGGTTAGGGTTCGGGTTATTGTTAGCGTTAGTGTTCGAGTTAGGGTTAGGGTTCGGGTTAGGGTTAGGGGTTAGGGTTAGGGTTAGGGTTAGGGTTAGGGTTAGTGTTCTGGTTAGGGTTAGGGTTAGGGTTAGGGTTCGGGATAGGGTTAGGGTTATGGTTAGTGTAATGTTTCGGGTTAGGTTTAGCGTTATGGTTTGGGTTCACGTTCGGTGTAAGGTAGGGTTCGGGTTCGGTTTAGGGTTCGGGTTCGGGTTCGGGTTAGGGGTTAGAGTTAGGGTTAGGCTTAGGTTTAGGGTTCGGGTTAGGGTTAGGTTTAGGGTTAGGGTTCGGGTTAGGGTTTGGGTTAGGGTTAGGGTTAGGGTTCAGGTTAGGGTTAGGGTAGGGTTCGGGTTAGGGTTCGGGTTAGGGTTAGTGTTAGGGTTCGGGTTAGGTTTCGGGTTAGGGTTCGGGTTAGGGTTCGGTATAGGGTTCGGGTTCGGGTTAGGGTTCGGGTTAGGGTTAGGTTTAGGGTTCGGGTTAGGGTTCGGGTCCGGGTTAGGGCTCGGGTTCGGGTTAGGGTTAGGTTTAGGGTTAGGTTTAGGGTTAGGGTTCGGGTTCGGGTTAGGGTTCGGGTTCGGGTTAGGGTTAGGGTTAGGGTTCAGATTAGGGTTAGGGTTAGGGTTAGGGTTAGGTTTCGGGTTAGGGTTCGGGTTCGGGTTAGGGTTAGGGTTAGGGTTCGGGTTAGGGTTCGTGTTAAGGTTCGGGTTAGGATTAGGGATAGGGTTCGGGTTAGGGTTCGTGTTAGGGTTCGGGTTAGGTGTCGGGTTAGGGTTACGGTTAGGGTTAGGGTTCGGGTTCGTGTTAGGGTTAGCGTTAGGGTTAGAGTTAGGGTTAGGGTTCGGGTTCGGGGTTAGGGTTATTGTTAGGGTTCGTGTTAGGGATCGGGTTAGGGTTAGGATTCGGGTAAGGGCTTAGGGTTCGGGTTCGGGTTAGGGTTAGGGTTAGTGTTCCGGTTAGGGTTAGGGTTAGGGTTAGGGTTCGGGTTAGGGTTAGGGTTCGGGTTAGGGTTAGGGTTAGGGTTCGGGTTAGGGTTCGGGTTCGGGTTAGGGTTCGGGTTCGGTTTAGGTTAGGGTTAGGGTTCGGATTAGGGTTAGGGTTAGGGTTAGGGTTAGAGCAGGGTTCGGGTTAGGGTTCGGGTTAGGGTTCGGGTTAGGTTTAGGGTTAGGGTTAGGTTTAGGGTTAGCGTTCGGTTGAGGGTTAGGGTTAGGTTTAGGGTTAGGGTTCGGGTTAGGGTTAGGGTTAGGGCTAGGGTTCGGTTTAGGGTTAGGGTTAGGGTTACGGTCAGGGTTCGGGTTAGGGTTAGGGTTCGGTGTCGGGTTAGGTTTAGGGTTAGGTTTAGGGTTCGGGTTCGGGTTAGGGTTCGGGTTAGGGTTAGGGTTCGGATTCGGGGTTAGGGTTAGGGTTAGGGTTCGGGTTAGGGTTCAGGTTAGGTTTAGGATTCGGGTTAGGGTTAGGGTTGGGGTTAGGGTTAGGGTTAGGTTTAGGGTTAGGGTTCGGGTGAGGGTTAGGGTTTGGTTTAGGGTTAGGGTTCGGGTTATTGTTAGGGTTAGTGTTCGAGTTAGGGTTAGGGTTTGGGTTAGGGTTAGGGGTTAGGGTTAGGGTTAGGGTTCGGGTTAGGGTTCGGGTTAGGGTTCGGGTTCGGGTTAGGGTTCGGGTTAGGGTTAGGGTTAGGGTTCGGGTTAGGGTTAGGGTTCGGGTTAGTGTTAGGGTTAGGGTTAGGGTTAGTGTTAGGGTTTGGGTTAGGGTTAGGTTTCGGGTTAGGGTTAGGGTTAGGGTTCGGGTTAGGGTTCGGTTTAGGGTTTGGTTTAGGGTTAGGGTTAGGGTTCGGGTTAGGATTAGGGCTAGGGGTTAGGGTTAGGGTTAGGGTTCGGGTTAGGGTTAGGGTTAGGGTTAGGGTTCGGTTTAGGGTTAGGGTTAGGGTTACGGTCAGGGTTCGTGTTAGGGTTAGTGTTCGGTGTCGGGTTAGGTTTAGGGTTAGGTTTAGGGTTCGGGTTCGGGTTAGGGTTCGGGTTAGGGTTAGGGTTCGGATTCGGGGTTAGGGTTAGGGTTCGGGTTAGGGTTCGGGTTAGGTTTAGGATTCGGTTTAGGGTTAGGGTTGGGGTTAGGGTTAGGGTTAGGTTTAGGGTTAGGGTTCGGGTGAGGGTTAGGGTTTGGTTTAGTGTTAGGGTTCGGGTTATTGTTAGGGTTAGTGTTCGAGTTAGGGTTAGGTTTTGGGTTAGGGTTAGGGTTCGGGTTAGGGTTCGGGTTAGGGTTCGGGTTCGGGTTAGGGTTCGGGTTAGGATTAGGTTTGGGGTTAGGGTTAGGGTTAGGTTTAGGGTTAGGGTTTGGGTTAGTGTTAGGGTTTGGTTTAGGGTTAGGGTTCGGGTTATTGTTAGCGTTAGTGTTCGAGGTAGTGTTAGGGTTCGGGTTAGGGTTAGGGGTTAGGGTTAGGTTTTGGGTTAGGGTTAGGGTTAGTGTTCTGGTTAGGGTTAGGGTTAGGGTTAGGGTTCGGGATAGGGTTAGGGTTATGGTTAGTGTAATGTTTCGGGTTAGGTTTAGCGTTATGGTTTGGGTTCGCGTTCGGTGTAAGGTAGGGTTCGGGTTCGGTTTAGGGTTCGGGTTCGGGTTCGGGTTAGGGGTTAGAGTTAGGGTTAGGCTTAGGTTTAGGGTTCGGGTTAGGGTTAGGTTTAGGGTTAGGGTTCGGGTTAGGGTTTGGGTTAGGGTTAGGGTTAGGGTTCGGGTTAGGGTTAGGGTAGGGTTCGGGTTAGGGTTCGGGTTAGGGTTAGTGTTAGGGTTCGGGTTAGGTTTCGGGTTAGGGTTCGGGTTAGGGTTCGGTATAGGGTTCGGGTTAGGGTTAGGGTTCGGGTTAGGGTTAGGTTTAGGGTTCGGGTTAGGGTTCGGGTCCGGGTTAGGGCTCGGGTTCGGGTTAGGGTTAGGTTTAGGGTTAGGTTTAGGGTTAGGGTTCGGGTTCGGGTTAGGGTTCGGGTTCGGGTTAGGGTTAGGGTTAGGGTTAGGGTTCAGATTAGGGTTAGGGTTAGGGTTAGGGTTAGGTTTCGGATTAGGGTTCGGGTTCGGGTTAGGGTTAGGGTTAGGGTTCGGGTTAGGGTTCGTGTTAAGGTTCGGGTTAGGATTAGGGATAGGGTTCGGGTTAGGGTTCGTGTTAGGGTTCGGGTTAGGTGTCGGGTTAGGGTTACGGTTAGGGTTAGGGTTCGGGTTCGTGTTAGGGTTAGCGTTAGGGTTAGAGTTAGGGTTAGGGTTCGGGTTCGGGGTTAGGGTTATTGTTAGGGTTCGTGTTAGGGATCGGGTTAGGGTTAGGATTCGGGTAAGGGCTTAGGGTTCGGGTTCGGGTTAGGGTTAGGGTTAGTGTTCCGGTTAGGGTTAGGGTTAGGGTTAGGGTTCGGGTTAGGGTTAGGGTTCGGGTTAGGGTTACGGTTAGGGTTCGGGTTAGGGTTCGGGTTCGGGTTAGGGTTCGGGTTCGGTTTAGGGTTAGGGTTAGGGTTCGGATTAGGGTTAGGGTTAGGGTTAGGGTTAGAGCAGGGTTCGGGTTAGGGTTCGGGTTAGGGTTCGGGTTAGGGTTAGGGTTAGGGTTAGGTTTAGGGTTAGCGTTCGGTTGAGGGTTAGGGTTAGGGTTAGGGTTAGGGTTCGGGTTAGGGTTAGGTTTTAGGGTTAGGGTTAGTTTTAGGGTTAGGGTTAGGGTTAGGGTTAGGTTTAGGTTAGGGTTCGGGTTAGGGTTAGGGTTAGGTTTAGGGTTATGGTTCGGGTTAGGGTTAGGGTTCGTGTTAGGGTTAGGGTTAGGTTTAGTGTTAGGGTTAGGGTTCGGGTTAGGGTTAGGGTTAGGGTTAGGGTTAGGGTTCGGGTTAGGTTTAGGGTTAGGGTTCGATTTAGGGTTAGGGTTAGGGTTAGGGTTAGGGTTCGGTTTAGGGTTAGGGTTAGGGTTCGGGTTAGGGTTAGTGTTAGGGTTCGGGTTAGGGTTCGAGTTTGGGTTAGGGTTAGGGTTCGGGTTCGGGTTCGGGTTAGGGTTAGTGTTAGGGTTAGGGTTAGGTTTCGGATTAGGGTTAGGGGTAGGGTTCGGTTTAGGGTTCGGGTTCGGGTTAGGGTTAGTGTTAGGTTTAGGGTTAGGTTTCAGGTTAGGATTAGGGTTAGGGTTAGGGTTAGCGGTTACGGTTAGGGTTCTTGTTAGGTTTAGGGTTAGGGTTCGGGTTAGGGTTCGGGTTAGGGTTAGGTTTAGGGTTCAGGTTAGGGTTAGTGTTAGGGTTACGGTTAGGGTTCGGGTTAGGGTTAGGGTTCGGTGTTGGGTTAGGGTTAGGGTTAGGGTTAT
>JAVLSZ010000035.1:5437500-5442500 GCA_032313775.1 Urocyon cinereoargenteus
AGGGTTAGAGTTCGGGTTAGGGTTCGGGTTAGGTTTAGGGTTAGGGTTCGGGTTAGGGTTCGGGTTAAGGTTCGGGTTAGGGTTAGGGTTAGGGTTAGGGTTCGTGTTAGGGTTCGGGTTAGGTGTCAGGTTAGGGTTAGGGTTAGGGTTCGGGTTCGGGTTAGGGTTAGGGTTAGGGTTCGGGTTCGGGGTTAGGGTTAGGATTCGGGTTAGGGTTCGGGTTAGGGTTAGGATTCGGTTAAGGGCTTAGGGTTCGGGTTCGGGTTAGGGTTAGGGTTCGGGTTAGGGTTAGGGTTTGGGTTAGGGTTATGGTTAGGGTTCGGGTTCGGGTTCGGGTTAGGGTTAGGGTTCGGGTTCCGGTTAGGGTTAGGGTTCGGGTTCGGGTTAGGGTTCGGGTTCGGGTTCGGGTTAGGGTTTAGGGTTCGGGTTAGGGTTAGGTTTAGGGTTCGGGTTAGTGTTAGGGTTAGGGTTCGGGTTAGGGTTAGGGTTCGGGTTAGGGTTAGTGTTAGGTTTAGGGTTCGCGTTAGGGTTCGGGGTAGGGTTAGGGTTAGGGTTAGTTTTAGGGTTAGGGTTAGGTTTAGGGTTAGGGTTCGGGTTAGGTTTAGGGTTAGGTTTAGGGTTAGGGTTCGGGTTAGGGTTAGGTTTAGGGTTCGGGTTAGTGTTAGGGTTAGGGTTCGGGTTAGGGTTAGGGTTCGGGTTAGGGTTAGGGCTACGTTTAGGTTTCGGGTTAGGGTTCGGGTTAGGGTTAGGGTTAGAGTTAGTTTTAGGGTTAGGGTTAGGTTTAGGGTTAGGGTTCGGGTTAGGTTTAGGGTTAGGTTTAGGGTTAGGGTTCGGGTTAGGGTTAGGGTTAGTGTTCGAGTTAGGGTTAGGGTTCGGGTTAGGGTTAGGGGTTAGTGTTAGGTTTAGGGTTATGGTTAGGATTAGTGTTCGGGTTAGGGTTAGGTTTTAGGGTTAGGGTTAGGGTTAGGGTTCGGGTTAGGATTAGGGCTAGGGTTCGGGTTAGGTTTAGGTTTTAGGGTTAGGGTTAGGGTTAGGGTTAGGGTTAGGGTTAGGTTTAGGGTTCGGGTTAGGGTTAGGGTTAGGGTTAGTGCTATGTTTCGGGTTAGGGTTAGGGTTCGTGTTAGGGTTAGGGTTAGGTTTAGGGTTAGGGTTAGGGTTCGGGTTAGGGTTAGGGTTAGGGTTAGGGTTCTTGTTCAGGTTAGGGTTCGGGTTCGGGTTAGGGTTGGGGTTAGGGTTCTGATTAGGGTTAGGGTTAGGGTTAGGGTTAGTGTTCGGGTTCGGGTTAGGGTTCGGGTTCGTGTTAGGGTTAGGTTTTGGGTTAGGGTTCGGGTTCGGGTTAGGGTTCAGGTTCTGGTTAGGGTTAGAGTTAGGGTTCGGATTAGGGTTAGGGTTAGGGTTAGGGTTAGGGTTAGGGTTCGGTTTAGGGTTCGGGTTAGGGTTAGGTTTAGGGTTAGAGTTCGGGTTAGGGTTCGGGTTAGGTTTAGGGTTAGGGTTCGGGTTAGGGTTCGGGTTAAGGTTCGGGTTAGGGTTAGGGTTAGGGTTAGGGTTCGTGTTAGGGTTCGGGTTAGGTGTCAGGTTAGGGTTAGGGTTAGGGTTCGGGTTCGGGTTAGGGTTAGGGTTAGGGTTCGGGTTCGGGGTTAGGGTTAGGATTCGGGTTAGGGTTCGGGTTAGGGTTAGGATTCGGTTAAGGGCTTAGGGTTCGGGTTCGGGTTAGGGTTAGGGTTCGGGTTAGGGTTAGGGTTTGGGTTAGGGTTATGGTTAGGGTTCGGGTTCGGGTTCGGGTTAGGGTTAGGGTTCGGGTTCCGGTTAGGGTTAGGGTTCGGGTTCGGGTTAGGGTTCGGGTTCGGGTTCGGGTTAGGGTTTAGGGTTCGGGTTAGGGTTAGGTTTAGGGTTCGGGTTAGTGTTAGGGTTAGGGTTCGGGTTAGGGTTAGGGTTCGGGTTAGGGTTAGTGTTAGGTTTAGGGTTCGCGTTAGGGTTCGGGGTAGGGTTAGGGTTAGGGTTAGTTTTAGGGTTAGGGTTAGGTTTAGGGTTAGGGTTCGGGTTAGGTTTAGGGTTAGGTTTAGGGTTAGGGTTCGGGTTAGGGTTAGGTTTAGGGTTCGGGTTAGTGTTAGGGTTAGGGTTCGGGTTAGGGTTAGGGTTCGAGTTAGGGTTAGGGCTACGTTTAGGTTTCGGGTTAGGGTTCGGGTTAGGGTTAGGGTTAGAGTTAGTTTTAGGGTTAGGGTTAGGTTTAGGGTTAGGGTTCGGGTTAGGTTTAGGGTTAGGTTTAGGGTTAGGGTTCGGGTTAGGGTTAGGGTTAGTGTTCGAGTTAGGGTTAGGGTTCGGGTTAGGGTTAGGGGTTAGTGTTAGGTTTAGGGTTATGGTTAGGATTAGTGTTCGGGTTAGGGTTAGGTTTTAGGGTTAGGGTTAGGGTTAGGGTTCGGGTTAGGATTAGGGCTAGGGTTCGGGTTAGGTTTAGGTTTTAGGGTTAGGGTTAGGGTTAGGGTTAGGGTTAGGGTTAGGTTTAGGGTTCGGGTTAGGGTTAGGGTTAGGGTTAGTGCTATGTTTCGGGTTAGGGTTAGGGTTCGTGTTAGGGTTAGGGTTAGGTTTAGGGTTAGGGTTAGGGTTCGGGTTAGGGTTAGGGTTAGGGTTAGGGTTAGGGTTCGGGTTAGGGTTAGGGTTAGGGTTCGATTTAGGGTTAGGGTTAGGGTTAGGGTTAGGGTTTGGGTTAGGGTTAGGGTTAGGGTTCGGGTTAGGGTTAGGGTTAGGGTTAGGTTTTGGTTTAGGGTTCGGGTTAGGGTTAGGGTTAGGATTCGGGTTAGGGTTAGGTTTAGGGTTCGGATTAGGGTTAGGGTTCGGGTTAGGGTTAGGTTTAGGGTTCGGGTTAGGGTTAGGGTTAGGGTTCGGGTTAGGGTTAGGTTTCGGTTTCGGGTTAGGGTTAGGGTTCGGGTTCGGTTTAGGGTTCAGGTTTGGGTTAGGGTTTGGTTTAGGGTTAGGTTTAGGGTTAGGGTTCGGGTTCGGGTTAGGGTTCGGGTTCCGGTTCGGGTTAGGGTTAGGGTTCGGGTTAGGGTTAGGTTCCGGTTAGGGTTAGGGTTAGGGTTAGGTTTCGGTTAGGGTTAGGGTTAGGGTTTGGTTTAAGGTTAGGGTTCGGGTTAGGGTTAGTGTTAGGGTTCGGGTTAGGGTTCGGGTTTGGGTTAGGGTTAGGGTTCGGGTTCGGGTTCGGGTTAGGGTTAGTGTTAGGGTTAGGGTTAGGGTTCGGATTAGGGTTAGGTGTAGGGTTCGGTTTAGGGTCCGTGTTCGGGTTAGGGTTAGTGTTAGGTTTAGGGTTAGGTTTCGGGTTAGGATTAGGTTTAGGGTTAGGGTTAGGGGTTAGGGTTAGGGTTCTTGTTAGATTTAGGGTTAGGGTTCGGTTTAGGGTTCGGGTTAGGGTTAGGTTTAGGGTTCAGGTTAGGGTTAGTGTTAGGGTTATGGTTAGGGTTCGGGTTAGGGTTAGGGTTCGGTGTCGGGTTAGGGTTAGGGTTAGGGTTAGGGTTAGGTATCGGGTTCGGGTTAGGGTTAGGGTTAGGGTTAGGGTTAGGGTTCGGATTCGGGGTTAGGGTTAGGGTTAGGGTTCCGGTTAGGGTTCGGGTTAGGTTTAGGATTCGGGTAAGGGCTTAAGGTTCGGGTTCGGGTTAGGTTTAGGGTTAGGGTTCCGGTTAGGGTTAGGGTTAGGGTTCGGGTTAGGGTTAGGGTTAGGGTTAGGGTTAGGGTTCGGGTTAGGTTTAGGGTTAGGGTTCGGGTTAGGTTTCGGGTTAGGGTTAGGGTTAGGGTTAGGGTTCGGGTAAGGGTTAGGGTTCGGGTTAGGGTTAGGGTTAGGGTTAGGGTTAGTGTTAGGGTTTGGGTTAGGGTTAGGTTTCGGGTTAGGGTTAGGGTTCGGGTTAGGGTTCGGTTTAGGGTTAGGTTTCGGGTTAGGGTTCTGGTTCGGGTTAGGGTTCGGGTTCGGGTTAGGGTTAGGGTTAGGGTTCGGATTAGGGTTAGGGTTAGGGTTAGGTTTAGGGTTCGGGTTCGGGTTAGGGTTCGGGTTCGGGTTAGGGTTAGGTTTAGGGTTAGGGTTCGGGTTCGGGTTAGGGTTCGTATTCTGGTTAGGGTTAGGGTTAGGGTTCGGATTAGGGTTAGGGTTAGTGTTAGGGTTAGGGTTAGGGTTAGGGTTCGGGTTAGGGTTCGGGTTAGGGTTAGGTTTAGGGTTAGGGTTCGGGTTAGGGTTCGGGTTTGGTTTAGGGTTAGGGTTTGGGTTAGGGTTGGGGTTAAAGTTCGGGTTAGGGTTAGGGTTAGGTTTAGGGTTAGGGTTCGGGTTCGGGTTCGGGTTCGGGTTAGGGTTAGGGTTAGGGTTAGGGTTAGGGTTCGGGTTCGGGGTTAGGGTTAGGGTTAGGGTTCGGGTTAGGGTTCGGGTTAGGGTTAGGATCGGGTAAGGGCTTAGGATTCGGGTTCGGGTTAGGGTTAGTGTTCGGGTTAAGGTTAGGGTTCGGGTTAGTGTAAGGGTTCGGTTAGGGTTAGGGTTAGGTTTCGGATTAGGGTTAGGGTTAGGGTTAGGGTTAGGGTTAGGGTTCGGGTTAGGGTTCGGTTTAGGGTTAGGGTTAGGGTTAGGTTTAGGGTTAGGGTTCGGGTTAGGGTTAGGGTTAGGTTTAGGGTTAGGGTTCGGGTTAAGGTTAGGGTTAGTGTTCGAGTTAGGGTTAGGGTTCGGGTTAGGGTTAGGTGTTAGGGTTAGGGTTAGGGTTAGGGTTAGTGTTCAGGTTAGGGTTATGGTTAGGGTTAGGGTTCAGGTTAGGGTTAGGGTTAGGGTTAGGGTTAGGGTTAGGGTTAGGGTTCGGGTTAGGGTTAGGGTTATGGTTTGGGTTCGGATTCGGGGTAAGGTTAGGGTTCGGATTCGGGTTAGGGTTAGGATTCGGGTTAGGGTTCGGGTTTGGGTTAGGGTTCGTGTTCGGGTTAGGGTTAGGGTTAGAGTTCGGATTAGGTTTAGGGTTCGGGTTAGGGTTAGGGTTAGGTTT
>JAVLSZ010000035.1:5447500-5452500 GCA_032313775.1 Urocyon cinereoargenteus
TAGGGTTACGGTCAGGGTTCGGGTTAGGGTTAGGGTTCGGTGTCGGGTTAGGTTTAGGGTTAGGTTTAGGGTTCGGGTTCGGGTTAGGGTTCGGGTTAGGTTTAGGGTTCGGATTCGGGGTTAGGGTTAGGGTTCGGGTTCGGGTTAGGGTTCAGGTTAGGTTTAGGATTCGGGTTAGGGTTAGGGTTGGGGTTAGGGTTAGGGTTAGGTTTAGGGTTAGTGTTCGGGTGAGGGTTAGGGTTTGGTTTAGGGTTAGGGTTCGGGTTATTGTTAGGGTTAGTGTTCGAGTTAGGGTTAGGGTTTGGGTTAGGGTTAGGGGTTAGGGTTAGGGTTGGGGTTAGGGTTAGGGTTAGGTTTAGGGTTAGTGTTCGGGTGAGGGTTAGGGTAAGGTTTAGGGTTAGGGTTCGGGTTAGTGTTAGGGTTTGGTTTAGGGTTAGGGTTCGGGTTATTGTTAGGGTTAGTGTTCGAGTTAGGGTTAGGGTTCAGGTTAGGGTTAGTGTTAGGGTTACGGTTAGGGTTCGGGTTAGGGTTAGGGTTCGGTGTTGGGTTAGGGTTAGGGTTAGGGTTATGGTTAGGTATCGGGTTCGGGTTAGGGTTAGGGTTAGGGTTAGGGTTCGGATTCGGGGTTAGGTTTAGGGTTAGGCTTCCGGTTAGGGTTCGGGTTAGGTTTAGGATTCGGGTAAGGGCTTAGGGTTCGGGTTCGGGTTAGTGTTAGGGTTAGGGTTCCGGTCAGGGTTAGGGTTAGGGTTCGGGTTAGGGTTAGGGTTAGGGTTAGGGTTAGGGTTCGGGTTAGGTTTAGGGTTAGGGTTCGGGTTAGGGTTCGGGTTAGGGTTAGGGTTAGGGTTAGGGTTCGGGTTAGGGTTAGGGTTCGGGTTAGTGTTAGGGTTAGGGTTAGGGTTAGTGTTAGGGTTTGGGTTAGGGTTAGGTTTCGGGTTAGGGTTAGGGTTAGGGTTCGGGTTAGGGTTCAGTTTAGGGTTTGGTTTAGGGTTAGGGTTAGGGTTCGGGTTAGGATTAGGGCTAGGGGTTAGGGTTAGGGTTAGGGTTCGGGTTAGGTTTAGGGTTAGGGTTCGGGTTAGGGTTCGGGTTAGGGTTAGGGTTAGGGTTAGGGTTCGGTTTAGGGTTATGGTTAGGGTTACGGTCAGGGTTCGTGTTAGGGTTAGGGTTCGGTGTCGGGTTAGGTTTAGGGTTAGGTTTAGGGTTCGGGTTCGGGTTAGGGTTCGGGTTAGGGTTAGGGTTCGGATTCGGGGTTAGGGTTAGGGTTAGGGTTCGGGTTAGGGTTCGGGTTAGGTTTAGGATTCGGTTTAGGGTTAGGGTTGGGGTTAGGGTTAGGGTTAGGTTTAGGGTTAGGGTTCGGGTGAGGGTTAGGGTTTGGTTTAGTGTTAGGGTTCGGGTTATTGTTAGGGTTAGTGTTCGAGTTAGGGTTAGGGTTTGGGTTAGGGTTAGGGGTTAGGGTTAGGGTTCGGGTTAGGGTTCTGGTTAGGGTTCTGGTTCGGGTTAGGGTTCGGGTTAGGATTAGGTTTGGGGTTAGGGTTAGGGTTAGATTTAGGGTTAGGGTTCGGGTTAGTGTTAGGGTTTGGTTTAGGGTTAGGGTTCGGGTTATTGTTAGGGTTAGTGTTCGAGTTAGGGTTAGGGTTCGGGTTTGGGTTAGGGGTTAGGGTTAGGGTTAGGGTTAGGGTTAGGGTTAGTGTTCTGGTTACGGTTAGGGTTAGGGTTAGGGTTCGGGATAGGGTTAGGGTTATGGTTAGTGTAATGTTTCGGGTTAGGTTTAGCGTTATGGTTTGGGTTCGCGTTCGGTGTAAGGTAGGGTTCGGGTTCGGTTTAGGGTTCGGGTTCGGGTTCGGGTTAGGGGTTAGAGTTAGGGTTAGGCTTAGGTTTAGGGTTCGGGTTAGGGTTAGGTTTAGGGTTAGGGTTCGGGTTAGGGTTTGGGTTAGGTTTAGGGTTAGGGTTCGGGTTAGGGTTAGGGTAGGGTTCGGGTTAGGGTTCGGGTTAGGGTTAGTGTTAGGGTTCGGGTTAGGTTTCGGGTTAGGGTTCGGGTTAGGGTTCGGTATAGGTTTCGGGTTAGGGTTAGGGTTCGGGTTAGGGTTAGGTTTAGGGTTCGGGTTAGGGTTCGGGTCCGGGTTAGGGCTCGGGTTCGGGTTAGGGTTAGGTTTAGGGTTAGGTTTAGGGTTAGGGTTCGGGTTCGGGTTAGGGTTCGGGTTCGGGTTAGGGTTAGGGTTAGGGTTCAGATTAGGGTTAGGGTTAGGGTTAGGGTTAGGTTTCGGGTTAGGGTTCGGGTTCGGGTTAGGGTTAGGGTTAGGGTTCGGGTTAGGGTTCGTGTTAAGGTTCGGGTTAGGATTAGGGATAGGGTTCGGGTTAGGGTTCGTGTTAGGGTTCGGGTTAGGTGTCGGGTTAGGGTTACGGTTAGGGTTAGGGTTCGGGTTCGTGTTAGGGTTAGCGTTAGGGTTAGAGTTAGGGTTAGGGTTCGGGTTCGGGGTTAGGGTTATTGTTAGGGTTCGTGTTAGGGATCGGGTTAGGGTTAGGATTCGGGTAAGGGCTTAGGGTTCGGGTTCGGGTTAGGGTTAGGGTTAGTGTTCCGGTTAGGGTTAGGGTTAGGGTTAGGGTTCGGGTTAGGGTTAGGGTTCGGGTTAGGGTTAGGGTTAGGGTTCGGGTTAGGGTTCGGGTTCGGGTTAGGGTTCGGGTTCGGTTTAGGGTTAGGTTTAGGGTTCGGATTAGGGTTAGGGTTAGGGTTAGGGTTAGAGCAGGGTTCGGGTTAGGGTTCGGGTTAGGGTTCGGGTTAGGGTTAGGGTTAGGGTTAGGTTTAGGGTTAGCGTTCGGTTGAGGGTTAGGGTTAGGGTTAGGGTTAGGGTTCGGGTTAGGGTTAGGGTTAGGGTTAGGGTTCGGTTTAGGGTTAGGGTTAGGGTTACGGTCAGGGTTCGGGTTAGGGTTAGGGTTCGGTGTCGGGTTAGGTTTAGGGTTAGGTTTAGGGTTCGGGTTCGGGTTAGGGTTCGGGTTAGGGTTAGGGTTCGGATTCGGGGTTAGGGTTAGGGTTAGGGTTCGGGTTAGTGTTCAGGTTAGGTTTAGGATTCGGGTTAGGGTTAGGGTTGGGGTTAGGGTTAGGGTTAGGTTTAGGGTTAGGGTTCGGGTGAGGGTTAGGGTTTGGTTTAGGGTTAGGGTTCGGGTTATTGTTAGGGTTAGTGTTCGAGTTAGGGTTAGGGTTTGGGTTAGGGTTAGGGGTTAGGGTTAGGGTTAGGGTTCGGGTTAGGGTTCGGGTTAGGGTTCGGGTTCGGGTTAGGGTTCGGGTTAGGGTTAGGTTTGGGGTTAGGGTTAGGGTAAGGTTTAGGGTTAGGGTTCGGGTTAGTGTTAGGGTTTGGTTTAGAGTTAGGGTTCGGGTTATTGTTAGGGTTAGTGTTCGAGTTAGGGTTAGGGTTCAGGTTAGGGTTAGTGTTAGGGTTACGGTTAGGGTTCGGGTTAGGGTTAGGGTTCGGTGTTGGGTTAGGGTTAGGGTTAGGGTTAGGGTTAGGGTTAGGGTTCGGATTCGGGTTAGGGTTCGGGTTCGGGTTAGGGTTAGGGTTCGGGTTAGGGTTAGGGTTAGGGCTAGGGTTAGGGTTCGGGTTAGGTTTAGGGTTAGGGTTCGGGTTAGGGTTCGGGTTAGGGTTAGGGTTAGGGTTCGGGTTAGGGTTAGGGTTCGGGTTAGTGTTAGGGTTAGGGTTAGGGTTAGTGTTAGGGTTTGGGTTAGGGTTAGGTTTCAGGTTAGGGTTAGGGTTAGGGTTCGGGTTAGGGTTCGGTTTAGGGTTTGGTTTAGGGTTAGGGTTAGGGTTCGGGTTAGGATTAGGGCTAGGGGTTAGGGTTAGGGTTAGGGTTCGGGTTAGGTTTAGGGTTAGGGTTCGGGTTAGGCTTCGGGTTAGGGTTAGGGTTAGGGTTAGGGTTCGGTTTAGGGTTAGGGTTAGGGTTACGGTCAGGGTTCGTGTTAGGGTTAGGGTTCGGTGTCGGGTTAGGTTTAGGGTTAGGTTTAGGGTTCGGGTTCGGGTTAGGGTTCGGGTTAGGGTTAGGGTTCGGATTCGGGGTTAGGGTTAGGGTTAGGGTTCGGGTTAGGGTTCGGGTTAGGTTTAGGATTCGGTTTAGGGTTAGGGTTGGGGTTAGGGTTAGGGTTAGGTTTAGGGTTAGGGTTCGGGTGAGGGTTAGGGTTTGGTTTAGTGTTAGGGTTCGGGTTATTGTTAGGGTTAGTGTTCGAGTTAGGGTTAGGGTTTGGGTTAGGGTTAGGGGTTAGGGTTAGGGTTCGGGTTAGGGTTCGGGTTAGGGTTCGGGTTCGGGTTAGGGTTCGGGTTAGGATTAGGTTTGGGGTTAGGGTTAGGGTTAGGTTTAGGGTTAGGGTTCGGGTTAGTGTTAGGGTTTGGTTTAGGGTTAGGGTTCGGGTTATTGTTAGGGTTAGTGTTCGAGTTAGGGTTAGGGTTCGGGTTAGGGTTAGGGGTTAGGGTTAGGGTTAGGGTTAGTGTTAGGGTTAGTGTTCTGGTTAGGGTTAGGGTTAGGGTTAGGGTTCGGGATAGGGTTAGGGTTATGGTTAGTGTAATGTTTCAGGTTAGGTTTAGCGTTATGGTTTGGGTTCGCGTTCGGTGTAAGGTAGGGTTCGGGTTCGGTTTAGGGTTCGGGTTCGGATTCGGGTTAGGGGTTAGAGTTAGGGTTAGGCTTAGGTTTAGGGTTCGGGTTAGGGTTAGGTTTAGGGTTAGGGTTCGGGTTAGGGTTTGGGTTAGGGTTAGGGTTAGGGTTCGGGTTAGGGTTAGGGTAGGGTTCGGGTTAGGGTTCGGGTTAGGGTTAGTGTTAGGGTTCGGGTTAGGTTTCGGGTTAGGGTTCGGGTTAGGGTTCGGTATAGGGTTCGGGTTAGGGTTAGGGTTCGGGTTAGGGTTAGGTTTAGGGTTCGGGTTAGGGTTCGTGTCCGGGTTAGTGCTCGGGTTCGGGTTAGGGTTAGGTTTAGGGTTAGGTTTAGGGTTAGGGTTCGGGTTCGGGTTAGGGTTCGGGTTTGGGTT
>JAVLSZ010000035.1:5467500-5470000 GCA_032313775.1 Urocyon cinereoargenteus
GTTCGGGTTAGGGTTAGGGTTCAGGTTAGGGTTAGGGTTTGGGTTAGGGTTAGGGTTAGGTTTCGGGTGTGGGTTCGGGTTAGGGTTAGGGTTAGGGTTTGGGTTAGGGTTCGGGTTAGGGTTCGGGTTAGGTTTAGGGTTCGGGTTCGGGTTAGGGTTAGGGTTCGGGTTTGGGTTAGGGTTAGGTTTCGTTTTAGGGTTCAGGTTCGGGTTAGGTTAGGGTTAGGTTTCGGGTTAGGGTTAGGGTTCGGGTTAGGGTTAGGGTTAGGGTTAGGGTTCGGGTTAGGGTTCGGGTTAGGGTTAGGTTTAGGGTTAGGTTTAGGGTTAGGGTTAGGTTTAGGGTTAGTGTTCGGGTTAGGTTTAGGGTTAGGGTTAGGGTTAGGGTTCGGGTTAGGGTTAGGGTTAGTGTTCGAGTTAGGGTTAGAGTTCGGGTTAGGGTTAGGGGTTAGGGTTAGGGTTAGGGTTTGGGTTAGTGTTCGGGTTAGGGTTTGGGTTAGGGTTAGGGTTAGGGTTCGCGTTAGGATTAGGGCTAGTGTTCAGGTTAGAGTTCGAGTTAGGGTTAGGGTTAGGGTTCGGGTTAGGGTTCGGGTTAGGGTTCGGGTTAGGGTTAGGGTTATGGTTAGTGTTAGGGTTAGGATTCCGGTTAGGGTTCGGGTTCGGGTTAGGGTTCGGGTTCGGGTTAGTGTTAGGGTTAGGGTTCAGATTAGGGTTAGGGTTAGGGTTAGGGTTAGGGTTAGGGTTCGGGTTAGTGTTCGGGTTAGGGTTCGGGTTAGGGTTAGGGTTAGGGTTAGGTTTAGGGTTAGGTTTCGGGTTAGGGTTAGGGTTATGGTGAGGGTTAGGGTTCGGGTTAGGGTTAGGTTTTAGGGTTAGGGTTAGGGTTCGGGTTAGGGTTAGGGTTAGGTTTAGGGTTAGGGTTCGGGTTCGGGTTCGGGTTAGGGTTAGGGTTAGGGTTAGGGTTCGGGTTCGGGTTCGGGTTCGGGGTTAGGGTTAGGGTTAGGGTTCGGGTTAGGGTTCGGGTTAGGGTTAGGATTCGGGTAAGGGCTTAGGGTTCGGTTCGGGTTAGGGTTAGGGTTCGGGTTAAGGTTAGGGTTCGGGTTAGTGTAAGGGTTCGGTTAGGGTTAGGGTTAGGTTTCGGATTAGGGTTAGGGTTAGGGTTAGGGTTAGGGTTAGGGTTCGGGTTAGGGTTCGGTTTAGGGTTAGGGTTAGGGTTAGGTTTAGGGTTAGGGTTCGGGTTAGGGTTAGGGTTAGGTTTAGGGTTAGGGTTCGGGTTAAGGTTAGGGTTAGTGTTCGAGTTAGGGTTAGGGTTCGGGTTAGGGTTAGGTGTTAGGGTTAGGGTTAGGGTTAGGGTTAGTGTTCAGGTTAGGGTTATGGTTAGGGTTAGGGTTCGGGTTAGGGTTAGGGTTAGGGTTAGGGTTAGGGTTCGGGTTAGGGTTAGGGTTATGGTTTGGGTTCGGATTCGGGGTAAGGTTAGGGTTCGGATTCGGGTTAGGGTTACGATTCGGGTTAGGGTTCGGGTTAGGGTTAGGGTTCGTGTTCGGGTTAGGGTTAGGGTTAGAGTTCGGATTAGGTTTAGGGTTCGGGTTAGGGTTAGGGTTAGGTTTCGGGTTAGGGTTCGGGTTCGGGTTAGGGTTCGGGTTCGGGTTAGGGTTAGGTTTCGGGTTAGGGTTCTTGTTCAGGTTAGGGTTCGGGTTCGGGTTAGGGTTGGGGTTAGGGTTCTGATTAGGGTTAGGGTTAGGGTTAGGGTTAGTGTTCGGGTTCGGGTTAGGGTTCGGGTTCGGGTTAGGGTTAGGGTTAGGGTTCGGGTTCCGGTTAGGGTTAGGGTTCGGGTTCGGGTTAGGGTTCGGGTTCGGGTTCGGGTTAGGGTTTAGGGTTCGGGTTAGGGTTAGGTTTAGGGTTCGGGTTAGTGTTAGGGTTAGGGTTCGGGTTAGGGTTCGGGTTAGGGTTAGTGTTAGGTTTAGGGTTCGGGTTAGGGTTCGGGGTAGGGTTAGGGTTAGGGTTAGTTTTAGGGTTAGGGTTAGGTTTAGGGTTAGGGTTCGGGTTAGGTTTAGGGTTAGGTTTAGGGTTAGGGTTCGGGTTAGGGTTAGGTTTAGGGTTCGGGTTAGTGTTAGGGTTAGGGTTCGGGTTAGAGTTAGGGTTCGGGTTAGGGTTAGGGTTACGTTTAGGGTTCGGGTTAGGGTTCGGGTTAGGGTTAGAGTTAGAGTTAGTTTTAGGGTTAGGGTTAGGTTTAGGGTTAGGGTTCGGGTTAGGTTTAGGGTTAGGTTTAGGGTTAGGGTTCGGGTTAGGGTTAGGGTTAGTGTTCGAGTTAGGGTTAGGGTTCGGGTTAGGGTTAGGGGTTAGTGTTAGGTTTAGGGTTATGGTTAGGATTAGTGTTCGGGTTAGGGTTAGGTTTTAGGGTTAGGGTTAGGGTTAGGGTTCGGGTTAGGATTAGGGCTAGGGTTCGGGTTAGGTTTAGGTTTTAGGGTTAGGGTTAGGGTTAGGGTTAGGGTTAGGGTTAGGGTTA
>JAVLSZ010000035.1:5472500-5475000 GCA_032313775.1 Urocyon cinereoargenteus
GGGTTCGGGTTAGGTTTCGGGTTCGGGTTAGGGTTAGGGTTAGTTTTAGGGTTAGGGTTAGGTTTAGGGTTAGGGTTCGGTTTAGGTTTAGGGTTAGGTTTAGGGTTAGGGTTCGGGTTAGGGTTAGGGTTAGTGTTCGAGTTAGGGTTAGGGTTCGGGTTAGGGTTAGGGTTAGGGTTAGGGTTATGGTTAGGGTTAGTGTTCGGGTTAGGGTTTGGGTTAGGGTTAGGGTTAGGGTTCGGGTTAGGATTAGGTCTAGGGTTCGGGTTAGGGTTCGAGTTAGTGTTAGGGTTAGGGTTCGGGTTAGGGTTCGGGTGAGGGTTCGGTTTAGGTTTCGGGTTAGGGTTAGGTTTCGGGTTAGGGTTAGGGTTAGGATTCGGGTTAGGGTTCGGGTTCGGGTTAGGGTTCGGGTTCGGTTTAGGGTTAGGGTTAGGGTTCGGATTAGGGTTAGGGTTAGGGTTAGGGTTAGAGCAGGTTTCGGGTTAGGGTTCGGGTTAGGGTTCGGGTTAGGTTTAGGGTTAGGGATAGGTTTAGGGTTAGCGTTCGGTTGAGGGTTAGGGTTAGGGTTAGGGTTAGGGTTCGTGTTAGGGTTAGGTTTTAGGTTTAGGGTTAGTTTTAGGTTTAGGGTTAGGGTGAGGGTTAGTTTTAGGGTTAGGGGTCGGGTTAGGGTGAGGGTTCGGGTTAGGGTTAAGTTCCGGTTAAGGTTTGGGTTAGGTTTCGGGTTAGGGTTAGGGTTAGGGTTTGGGTTAGGTTTAGGGTTCGGGTTAGGGTTAGGGTTAGGGTTCGGGTTAGGGTTCGGGTTAGGGTTAGGATTAGGGTTAGGGTTAGGTTTCGGGTTCGGGTTCGGGTTAGGGTTCAGGTTCGGGTTCGGGTTAGGGTTAGTGTTAGGGTTAGGCTTCGGATTAGGGTTAGGGATAGGGTTCGGGTTAGGATTCGGGTTCGTGTTAGGGTTAGTGTTAGGGTTAGGGTTAGGGTTCGGGTTAGGGTTAGGGTTAGGGTTAGGGTTAGGGGTTACGGTTAGGGTTAGGGTTCGGGTTAGGTTTAGGGTTAGGGTTCGGGTTAGGGTTCGGGTTAGGGTTAGGGTTAGGGTTAGGGTTCGGTTTAGGGTTAGGTTTAGGGTTACGGTCAGGGTTCGGGTTAGGGTTAGGGTTCGGTGTCGGGTTAGGTTTAGGGTTAGGTTTAGGGTTCGGGTTCGGGTTAGGGTTCGGGTTAGGGTTAGGGTTCGGATTCGGGGTTAGGGTTAGGGTTAGGGTTCGGGTTAGGGTTCAGGTTAGGTTTAGGATTCGGGTTAGGGTTAGGGTTGGGGTTAGGGTTAGGGTTAGGTTTAGGGTTAGGGTTCGGGTGAGGGTTAGGGTTTGGTTTAGGGTTAGGGTTCGGGTTATTGTTAGGGTTAGTGTTCGAGTTAGGGTTAGGGTTTGGGTTAGGGTTAGGGGTTAGGGTTAGGGTTAGGATTCGGGTTAGGGTCGGGTTAGGGTTTGGGTCCGGGTTAGGGTTCGGGTTAGGGTTAGGTTTGGGGTTAGGGTTAGGGTAAGGTTTAGGGTTAGGGTTCGGGTTAGTGTTAGGGTTTGGTTTAGGGTTAGGGTTCGGGTTATTGTTAGGGTTAGTGTTCGAGTTAGGGTTAGGGTTCAGGTTAGGGTTAGTGTTAGGGTTACGGTTAGGGTTCGGGTTAGGGTTAGGGTTCGGTGTTGGGTTAGGGTTAGGGTTAGGGTTATGGTTAGGTATCGGGTTCGGGTTAGGGTTAGGGTTAGGGTTAGGGTTCGGATTCGGGGTTAGGGTTAGGGTTAGGCTTCCGGTTAGGGTTCGGGTTAGGTTTAGGATTCGGGTAAGGGCTTAGGGTTCGGGTTCGGGTTAGTGTTAGGGTTAGGGTTCCGGTCAGGGTTAGGGTTAGGGTTCGGGTTAGGGTTAGGGTTAGAGTTAGGGTTAGGGTTCGGGTTAGGTTTAGGGTTAGGGTTCGGGTTAGGGTTCGGGTTAGGGTTAGGGTTAGGGTTAGGGTTCGGGTTAGGGTTAGGGTTCGGGTTAGTGTTAGGGTTAGGGTTAGGGTTAGTGTTAGGGTTTGGGTTAGGGTTAGGTTTCGGGTTAGGGTTAGGGTTAGGGTTCGGGTTAGGGTTCAGTTTAGGGTTTGGTTTAGGGTTAGGGTTAGGGTTCGGGTTAGGATTAGGGCTAGGGGTTAGGGTTAGGGTTAGGGTTCGGGTTAGGTTTAGGGTTAGGGTTCGGGTTAGGCTTCGGGTTAGGGTTAGGGTTAGGGTTAGGGTTCGGTTTAGGGTTAGGGTTAGGGTTACGGTCAGGGTTCGTGTTAGGGTTAGGGTTCGGTGTCGGGTTAGGTTTAGGGTTAGGTTTAGGGTTCGGGTTCGGGTTAGGGTTCGGGTTAGGGTTAGGGTTCGGATTCGGGGTTAGGGTTAGGGTTAGGGTTCGGGTTAGGGTTCGGGTTAGGTTTAGGATTCGGTTTAGGGTTAGGGTTGGGGTGAGGGTTAGGGTTAGGTTTAGGGTTAGGGTTCGGGTG
>JAVLSZ010000035.1:5485000-5492500 GCA_032313775.1 Urocyon cinereoargenteus
GTTAGGGTTCGGGTTAGTTTTAGGGTCAGGGTTAGGGTTAGGGTTCAGGTTAGGGTAGGGTTCGGGTTAGGCTTAGGGTTAGGGTTAGGGTTCGGGTTAGGTTTCGGGTAAGGGTTAGGGTTAGGATTCGGGTTAGGGTTAGCGTTAGGGTTCGGGTTAGGTTTAGGGTTCGGGTTAGGGTTAGGTTTAGGGTTCGGGTTAGGGTTAGGGTTAGGGTTCGGGGTAGTGTTAGGGGTCGGGTTAGGGTTAGGTTTCGGGTTAGGGTTCGGGTTTGGGTTAGGGTTTGGTTTAGGGTTAGGTTTAGGGTTAGGGTTCTGGTTCGGTTTAGGGTTCGGGTTCGGGTTCGGTTTAGGGTTAGGGTTCGTGTTAGGGTTAAGTTCCGGTTAAGGTTAGGGTTAGGTTTCGGGTTAAGGGTTAGGGTTAGGGTTTGGGTTACGTTTAGGGTTCGGGTTAGGGTTCGGGTTAGGGTTCGGGTTAGGGTTCGGGTTAGGGTTAGGGTTAGGGTTAGGGTTAGGGTTCGGGTTCGGGTCAGGGTTAAGGTTCGGGTTCGGGTTCGGGTTAGGGTTAGTGTTAGGGTTAGGGTTCGGATTAGGGTTAGGGATAGGGTTCGGGTTAGGATTCGGGTTCGGGTTAGGGTTAGTGTTAGGGTTAGGGTTAGGGTTCGGGTTAGGGTTAGGGTTAGGGTTAGGGTTAGGGGTTAGGGTTAGGGTTAGGGTTCGGGTTAGGTTTAGTGTTAGGGTTCGGGTTAGGGTTCGGGTTAGGGTTAGGGTTAGGGTTAGGGTTCGGTTAGGGTTAGGGTTAGGGTTACGGTCAGGGTTCGGGTTAGGGTTAGGGTTCGGTGTCGGGTTAGGTTTAGGGTTAGGTTTAGGGTTCGGGTTCGGGTTAGGGTTCGGGTTAGGGTTAGGGTTAGGGTTCGGATTCGGGGTTAGGGTTAGGTTTAGGGTTCTGGTTAGGGTTCGGGTTAGGTTTAGGATTCGGGTTAGGGTTCGGGTTAGGGTTAGGGTTGGGGTTAGGGTTAGGGTTAGGTTTAGGGTTAGGGTTCGGGTGAGGGTTAGGGTTTGGTTTAGGGTTAGGGTTCGGGGTTAGGGTTAGGGTTAGGGTTCGGGTTAGGGTTCGGGTTAGGGTTAGGATTCGGGTACGGGCTTAGGGTTAGGGTTCGGGTTAGGGTGAGGGTTCGGTTTAGGGTTAGGTTCGGGTTAGGGTTATGGTTAGGGTTCGGGTTTGGGTTCGGGTTAGGGTTAGGGTTCGGGTTTGGGTTAGGGTTATGTTTCTGGTTCGGGTTAGGGTTCGGTTTCGGGTTAGGGTTAGGGGATAGTGTTCGGGTTAGGGTTAGGGTTAGGGTTCGGGTTAGTGTTAGGGTTAGGGTTAGGGTTAGGGTTAGGGTTCGGGTTAGGGTTAGGGTTCGGGTTAGGGTTAGGGTTTGGGTTAGGGTTAGGGTTAGGGTTCGGGTGTGGGTTCGGGTTAGGGTTAGGGTTAGGGTTTGGGTTAGGGTTCGGGTTAGGGTTCGGGTTAGGTTTAGGGTTCGGGTTCGTGTTAGGGTTAGGGTTCGGGTTTGGGTTAGGGTTAGGTTTCGTTTTAGGGTTCAGGTTCGGGTTAGGTTAGGGTTAGGGTTCGGGTTAGGGTTAGGGTTCGGGTTAGGGTTCGGGTTAGGGTTAGGGTTAGGGTTAGGGATAGGGTTAGGGTTCGGGTTAGGGTTAGGGTTAGGGTTCGATTTAGGGTTAGGGTTAGGGTTAGGGTTAGGGTTCGGGTTAGGGTTAGGGTTAGGGTTCGGGTTAGGGTTAGGGTTAGGGTTAGGTTTTGGTTTAGGGTTCGGGTTAGGGTTAGGGTTAGGATTCGGGTTAGGGTTAGGTTTAGGGTTCGGATTAGGGTTAGGGTTCGGGTTAGGGTTAGGTTTAGGGTTCGGGTTAGGGTTAGGGTTAGGGTTCGGGTTAGGGTTAGGTTTCGGTTTCGGGTTAGGGTTAGGGTTCGGGTTCGGTTTAGGGTTCAGGTTTGGGTTAGGGTTTGGTTTAGGGTTAGGTTTAGGGTTAGGGTTCGGGTTCGGGTTAGGGTTCGGGTTCCGGTTCGGGTTAGGGTTAGGGTTCGGGTTAGGGTTAGGTTCCGGTTAGGGTTAGGGTTAGGGTTAGGTTTCGGTTAGGGTTAGGGTTAGGGTTTGGTTTAAGGTTAGGGTTCGGGTTAGGGTTAGTGTTAGGGTTCGGGTTAGGGTTCGGGTTTGGGTTAGGGTTAGGGTTCGGGTTCGGGTTCGGGTTAGGGTTAGTGTTAGGGTTAGGGTTAGGGTTCGGATTAGGGTTAGGGGTAGGGTTCGGTTTAGGGTCCGTGTTCGGTTTAGGGTTAGTGTTAGGTTTAGGGTTAGTTTTCGGGTTAGGATTAGGTTTAGGGTTAGGGTTAGGGGTTAGGTTTAGGGTTCTTGTTAGGTTTAGGGTTAGGGTTCGGTTTAGGGTTCGGGTTAGGGTTAGGTTTAGGGTTCAGGTTAGGGTTAGTGTTAGGGTTACGGTTAGAGTTCGGGTTAGGGTTAGGGTTCGGTGTCGGGTTAGGGTTAGGGTTAGGGTTAGGGTTAGGTATCGGGTTCGGGTTAGGGTTAGGGTTAGGGTTAGGGTTAGGGTTCGGATTCGGGGTTAGGGTTAGGGTTAGGGTTCCGGTTAGGGTTCGGGTTAGGTTTAGGATTAGGGTAAGGGCTTAAGGTTCGGGTTCGGGTTAGGTTTAGGGTTAGGGTTCCGGTTAGGGTTAGGGTTAGGGTTCGGGTTAGGGTTAGGGTTAGGGTTAGGGTTAGGGTTAGGGTTCGGGTTAGGTTTAGGGTTAGGGTTCGGGTTCGGGTTAGGTTTCGGGTTAGGGTTAGGGTTAGGGTTAGGGTTCGGGTAAGGGTTAGGGTTCGGGTTAGGGTTAGGGTTAGGGTTAGGGTTAGTGTTAGGGTTTGGGTTAGGGTTAGGTTTCGGGTTAGGGTTAGGGTTAGGGTTCGGGTTAGGGTTTGGTTTAGGGTTAGGTTTCGGGTTAGGGTTCTGGTTCGGGTTAGGGTTCGGGTTCGGGTTAGGGTTAGGGTTAGGGTTCGGATTAGGGTTAGGGTTAGGGTTAGGGTTAGGGTTCGGGTTCGGGTTAGGGTTCGGGTTCGGGTTAGGGTTAGGTTTAGGGTTAGGGTTCGGGTTCGGGTTAGGGTTCGTGTTCTGGTTAGGGTTAGGGTTAGGGTTCGGATTAGGTTTAGGGTTAGTGTTAGGGTTAGGGTTAGGGTTAGGGTTCGGGTTAGGGTTCGGGTTAGGGTTAGGTTTAGGGTTAGGGTTCGGGTTAGGGTTCGGGTTTGGTTTAGGGTTAGGGTTTGGGTTAGGGTTGGGGTTAAAGTT
This sequence comes from Urocyon cinereoargenteus, assembly GCA_032313775.1. Taxonomy (NCBI): domain Eukaryota; kingdom Metazoa; phylum Chordata; class Mammalia; order Carnivora; family Canidae; genus Urocyon; species Urocyon cinereoargenteus. The sequence continues at coordinate 5,488,330 of JAVLSZ010000035.1, forward strand.
CGGGTTAGGGTTAGGGTTAGGGTTAGGGTTAGGGTTCGTGTAAGGGTTCGGGTTAGGTGTCAGGTTAGGGTTAGGGTTAGGGTTCGGTTTCGGGTTAGGGTTAGGGTTAGGGTTCGGGTTCGGGGTTAGGGTTAGGATTCGGGTTAGGGTTCGGGTTAGGGTTAGGATTCGGGTAAGGGCTTAGGGTTCGGGTTCGGTTTAGGGTTAGGGTTCGGGTTAGGGTTAGGGTTCTGGTTAGGGTTATGGTTAGGGTTCGGGTTCGGGTTCGGGTTAGGGTTAGGGTTCGGGTTCGGGTTAGGGTTAGGGTTCGGGTTCGGGTTAGGGTTCGGGTTCGGGTTCGGGTTAGGGTTTAGGGTTCGCGTTAGGGTTAGGGTTAGGGTTCGGGTTAGTGTTAGGGTTAGGTTTCGTGTTAGGGTTAGGGTTCGGGTTAGGGTTAGGGTTAGGTTTAGGGTTCGGGTTAGGGTTCGGGGTATGGTTAGGGTTAGGGTTAGGTTTAGGGTTAGGGTTAGGTTTAGGGTTAGGGTTCGGGTTAGGGTTAGGGTTCGGGTTCGGGTTAGGGTTAGGGTTCGGGTTTGGGTTAGGGGTAGGTTTTGGTTTAGGGTTCGGGTTCGGGTTAGGTTTAGGGTTAGGGATCGGGTTAGGGTTAGGGTTCGGGTTAGGGTTAGGGTTAGGTTTAGGGTTCGGGTTAGGTTTCGGGTTCGGGTTAGGGTTAGGGTTAGTTTTAGGGTTAGGGTTAGGTTTAGGGTTAGGGTTCGGTTTAGGTTTAGGGTTAGGTTTAGGGTTAGGGTTCGGGTTAGGGTTAGGGTTAGTGTTCGAGTTAGGGTTAGGGTTCGGGTTAGGGTTAGGGTTAGGGTTAGGGTTATGGTTAGGGTTAGTGTTCGGGTTAGGGTTTGGGTTAGGGTTAGGGTTAGGGTTCGGGTTAGGATTAGGTCTAGGGTTCGGGTTAGGGTTCGAGTTAGTGTTAGGATTAGGGTTCGGGTTAGGGTTCGGGTGAGGGTTCGGTTTAGGGTTCGGGTTAGGGTTAGGGTTCGGGTTAGGGTTAGGGTTAGGATTCGGGTTAGGTTTCGGGTTCGGGTTAGGGTTCGGGTTCGGTTTAGGGTTAGGGTTAGGGTTCGGATTAGGGTTAGGGTTAGGGTTAGGGTTAGAGCAGGTTTCGGGTTAGGGTTCGGGTTAGGGTTCGGGTTAGGTTTAGGGTTAGGGATAGGTTTAGGGTTAGCGTTCGGTTGAGGGTTAGGGTTAGGGTTAGGGTTAGGGTTCGTGTTAGGGTTAGGTTTTAGGTTTAGGGTTAGTTTTAGGTTTAGGGTTAGGGTGAGGGTTAGTTTTAGGGTTAGGGGTCGGGTTAGGGTGAGGGTTAGGGTTAGGGTTATGGTTCGGGTTAGGGTTAGGGATCGTGTTAGGGTTAGGGTTAGGTTTAGGGTTAGGGTTAGGGTTCGGGTTAGGGTTAGGGTTAGGGTTAGGGTTAGGGTTAGGGTTCGGGTTAGGGTTAAGTTCCGGTTAAGGTTTGGGTTAGGTTTCGGGTTAGGGTTAGGGTTAGGGTTTGGGTTAGGTTTAGGGTTCGGGTTAGGGTTAGGGTTAGGGTTCGGGTTAGGGTTCGGGTTAGGGTTAGGATTAGGGTTAGGGTTAGGGTTCGGGTTCGGGTTCGGGTTAGGGTTCAGGTTCGGGTTCGGGTTAGGGTTAGTGTTAGGGTTAGGCTTCGGATTAGGGTTAGGGATAGGGTTCGGGTTAGGATTCGGGTTCGTGTTAGGGTTAGTGTTAGGGTTAGGGTTAGGGTTCGGGTTAGGGTTAGGGTTAGGGTTAGGGTTAGGGGTTACGGTTAGGGTTAGGGTTCGGGTTAGGTTTAGGGTTAGGGTTCGGGTTAGGGTTCGGGTTAGGGTTAGGGTTAGGGTTAGGGTTCGGTTTAGGGTTAGGGTTAGGGTTACGGTCAGGGTTCGGGTTAGGGTTAGGGTTCGGTGTCGGGTTAGGTTTAGGGTTAGGTTTAGGGTTCGGGTTCGGGTTAGGGTTCGGGTTAGGGTTAGGGTTCGGATTCGGGGTTAGGGTTAGGGTTAGGGTTCGGGTTAGGGTTCAGGTTAGGTTTAGGATTCGGGTTAGGGTTAGGGTTGGGGTTAGGGTTAGGGTTAGGTTTAGGGTTAGGGTTCGGGTGAGGGTTAGGGTTTGGTTTAGGGTTAGGGTTCGGGTTATTGTTAGGGTTAGTGTTCGAGTTAGGGTTAGGGTTTGGGTTAGGGTTAGGGGTTAGGGTTAGGGTTAGGTTTCGGGTTAGGGTTCGGGTTAGGGTTTGGGTCCGGGTTAGGGTTCGGGTTAGGGTTAGGTTTGGGGTTAGGGTTTGGGTAAGGTTTAGGGTTAGGGTTCGGGTTAGTGTTAGGGTTTGGTTTAGGGTTAGGGTTCGGGTTATTGTTAGGGTTAGTGTTCGAGTTAGGGTTAGGGTTCAGGTTAGGGTTAGTGTTAGGGTTACGGTTAGGGTTCGGGTTAGGGTTAGGGTTCGGTGTTGGGTTAGGTTAGGGTTAGGGTTATGGTTAGGTATCGGGTTCGGGTTAGGGTTAGGGTTAGGGTTAGGGTTCGGATTCGGGGTTAGGGTTAGGGTTAGGCTTCCGGTTAGGGTTCGGGTTAGGTTTAGGATTCGGGTAAGGGCTTAGGGTTCGGGTTCGGGTTAGTGTTAGGGTTAGGGTTCCGGTCAGGATTAGGGTTAGGGTTCGGGTTAGGGTTAGGGTTAGGGTTAGGGTTAGGGTTCGGGTTAGGTTTAGGGTTAGGGTTCGGGTTAGGGTTCGGGTTAGGGTTAGGGTTAGGGTTAGGGTTCGGGTTAGGGTTAGGGTTCGGGTTAGTGTTAGGGTTAGGGTTAGGGTTAGTGTTAGGGTTTGGGTAAGGGTTAGGTTTCGGGTTAGGGTTAGGGTTAGGGTTCGGGTTAGGGTTCAGTTTAGGGTTTGGTTTAGGGTTAGGGTTAGTGTTCGGGTTAGGATTAGGGCTAGGGGATAGGGTTAGGGTTAGGGTTCGGGTTAGGTTTAGGGTTAGGGTTCGGGTTAGGGTTCGGGTTAGGGTTAGGGTTAGGGTTAGGGTTCGGTTTAGGGTTAGGGTTAGGGTTACGGTCAGGGTTCGTGTTAGGGTTAGGGTTCGGTGTCGGGTTAGGTTTAGGGTTAGGTTTAGGGTTCGGGTTCGGGTTAGGGTTCGGGTTAGGGTTAGGGTTCGGATTCGGGGTTAGGGTTAGGGTTAGGGTTCGGGTTAGGGTTCGGGTTAGGTTTAGGATTCGGTTTAGGGTTAGGGTTGGGGTGAGGGTTAGGGTTAGGTTTAGGGTTAGGGTTCGGGTGAGGGTTAGGGTTTGGTTTAGTGTTAGGGTTCGGGTTATTGTTAGGGTTAGTGTTCGAGTTAGGGTTAGGGTTTGGGTTAGGGTTAGGGGTTAGGGTTAGGGTTCGGGTTAGGGTTCGGGTTAGGGTTCGGGTTCGGGTTAGGGTTCGGGTTAGGATTAGGTTTGGTGTTAGGGTTAGGGTTAGGTTTAGGGTTAGGGTTCGGGTTAGTGTTAGGGTTTGGTTTAGGGTTAGGGTTCGGGTTATTGTTAGGGTTAGTGTTCGAGTTAGGGTTAGGGTTCGGGTTAGGGTTAGGCGTTAGGGTTAGGGTTAGGGTTAGGGTTAGGGTTAGTGTTCTGGTTAGGGTTAGGGTTAGGGTTAGGGTTCGGGATAGGGTTAGGGTTATGGTTAGTGTAATGTTTCGGGTTAGGTTTAGCGTTATGGTTTGGGTTCGCGTTCGGTGTAAGGTAGGGTTCGGGTTCGGTTTAGGGTTCGGGTTCGGGTTCGGGTTAGGGGTTAGAGTTAGGGTTAGGCTTAGGTTTAGGGTTCGGGTTAGGGTTAGGTTTAGGGTTAGGGTTCGGGTTAGGGTTTGGGTTAGGGTTAGGTTTAGGGTTCGGGTTAGGGTTAGGGTAGGGTTCGGGTTAGGGTTCGGGTTAGGGTTAGTGTTAGGGTTCGGGTTAGGTTTCGGGTTAGGGTTCGGGTTAGGGTTCGGTATAGGGTTCGGGTTAGGGTTAGGGTTCGGGTTAGGGTTAGGTTTAGGGTTCGGGTTAGGGTTCGGGTCCGGGTTAGGGCTCGGGTTCGGGTTAGGGTTAGGTTTAGGGTTAGGTTTAGGGTTAGGGTTCGGGTTCGGGTTAGGGTTCGGGTTCGGGTTCGGGTTAGGGTTAGGGTTAGGGTTCAGA
>JAVLSZ010000035.1:5497500-5500000 GCA_032313775.1 Urocyon cinereoargenteus
GAGTTAGGGTTAGAGTTCGGGTTAGGGTTAGGGGTTAGGGTTAGGGTTAGGGTTCGCGTTAGGATTAGGGCAAGGTTTCGGGTTAGGGTTCGAGTTAGGGTTAGGGTTAGGGTTCGGGTTAGGGTTCGGGTTAGGGTCGGGTTAGGGTTAGGGTTCGGGATAGGGTTAGGGTTAGATTTCGGGTTAGGTTTCGGGTTCGGGTTAGGGTTCGGGTTCGGGTAAGGGTTAGGGTTAGGGTTCGGATTAGGGTTAGGGTTAGGTTTAGGGATCGGGTTAGGGTTCGGGTTAGGTTTAGGTTTAGGGTTAGGTTTAGGGTTAGGGTTCGGGTTAGGGTTAGGTTTAGTGTGAGGGTTAGGGTTAGGGTTCGGGTTAGGGTTAGGGTTAGTGTTCGAGTTAGGGTTAGAGTTCGGGTTAGGGTTAGGGGTTGGGTTTAGAGTTAGGGTTAGGCTTAGGGTTGGTGTTCGGGTTAGGGTTTGGGTTAGGTTTAGGGTTTGGGTTAGGGCTAGGGTTAGGTTTAGGGTTAGGGTTAGGTTTCGGGTTAGGGTTAGGGTTAGGGTTAGGGTTAGGGTTAGGGTTCGGGTTAGGGTTAGGGTTCGGGTTAGGGTTAGGGTTAGGGTTAGGGTTCGGGTTAGGGTTAGGGTTAGGGTTCGGGTTAGTTTTAGGGTCAGGGTTAGGGTTAGGGTTCAGGTTAGGGTAGGGTTCGGGTTAGGCTTAGGGTTAGGGTTAGGGTTCGGGTTAGGTTTCGGGTAAGGGTTAGGGTTAGGATTCGGGTTAGGGTTAGCGTTAGGGTTCGGGTTAGGTTTAGGGTTCGGGTTAGGGTTAGGTTTAGGGTTCGGGTTAGGGTTAGGGTTAGGGTTCGGGGTAGTGTTAGGGGTCGGGTTAGGGTTAGGTTTCGGGTTAGGGTTCGGGTTTGGGTTAGGGTTTGGTTTAGGGTTAGGTTTAGGGTTAGGGTTCGGGTTCGGTTTAGGGTTCGGGTTCGGGTTCGGTTTAGGGTTAGGGTTCGTGTTAGGGTTAAGTTCCGGTTAAGGTTAGGGTTAGGTTTCGGGTTAGGGTTAGGGTTAGGGTTTGGGTTACGTTTAGGGTTCGGGTTAGGGTTCGGGTTAGGGTTCGGGTTAGGGTTCGGGTTAGGGTTAGGGTTAGGGTTAGGGTTAGGGTTCGGGTTCGGGTCAGGGTTAAGGTTCGGGTTCGGGTTCGGGTTAGGGTTAGTGTTAGGGTTAGGGTTCGGATTAGGGTTAGGGATAGGGTTCGGGTTAGGATTCGGGTTCGGGTTAGGGTTAGTGTTAGGGTTAGGGTTAGGGTTCGGGTTAGGGTTAGGGTTAGGGTTAGGGTTAGGGGTTAGGGTTAGGGTTAGGGTTCGGGTTAGGTTTAGTGTTAGGGTTCGGGTTAGGGTTCGGGTTAGGGTTAGGGTTAGGGTTAGGGTTCGGTTAGGGTTAGGGTTAGGGTTACGGTCAGGGTTCGGGTTAGGGTTAGGGTTCGGTGTCGGGTTAGGTTTAGGGTTAGGTTTAGGGTTCGGGTTCGGGTTAGGGTTCGGGTTAGGGTTAGGGTTAGGGTTCGGATTCGGGGTTAGGGTTAGGTTTAGGGTTCGGGTTAGGGTTCGGGTTAGGTTTAGGATTCGGGTTAGGGTTCGGGTTAGGGTTAGGTTTGGGGTTAGGGTTAGGGTTAGGTTTAGGGTTAGGGTTCGGGTGAGGGTTAGGGTTTGGTTTAGGGTTAGGGTTCGGGGTTAGGGTTAGGGTTAGGGTTCGGGTTAGGGTTCGGGTTAGGGTTAGGATTCGGGTACGGGCTTAGGGTTAGGGTTCGGGTTAGGGTGAGGGTTCGGGTTAGGGTTAGGGTTCGGGTTAGGGTTATGGTTAGGGTTCGGGTTTGGGTTCGGGTTAGGGTTAGGGTTCGGGTTTGGGTTAGGGTTATGTTTCTGGTTCGGGTTAGGGTTCGGTTTCGGGTTAGGGTTAGGGGTTAGTGTTCGGGTTAGGGTTAGGGTTAGGGTTCGGATTAGTGTTAGGGTTAGGGTTAGGGTTAGGGTTAGGGTTCGGGTTAGGGTTAGGGTTCGGGTTAGGGTTAGGGTTTGGGTTAGGGTTAGGGTTAGGGTTCGGGTGTGGGTTCGGGTTAGGGTTAGGGTTAGGGTTTGGGTTAGGGTTCGGGTTAGGGTTCGGGTTAGGTTTAGGGTTCGGGTTCGGGTTAGGGTTAGGGTTCGGGTTTGGGTTAGGGTTAGGTTTCGTTTTAGGGTTCAGGTTCGGGTTAGGTTAGGGTTAGGGTTCGGGTTAGGGTTAGGGTTCGGGTTAGGGTTAGGGTTAGGGTTCGGGTTAGGGTTCGGGTTAGGGTTAGGTTTAGGGTTAGGTTTAGGGTTAGGGTTAGGTTTAGGGTTAGTGTTCGGGTTAGGTTTAGGGTTAGGGTTAGGGTTAGGGTTCGGGTTAGGGTTAGGGTTAGTGTTCGAGTTAGGGTTAGAGTTCGGGTTAGGGTTAGGTGTTAGGGTTAGGGTTAGGGTTTGGGTTAGTGTTCGGGTTAG
>JAVLSZ010000035.1:5507500-5522500 GCA_032313775.1 Urocyon cinereoargenteus
CGGGTTAGTGTAAGGGTTCGGGTTAGGGTTATGGTTAGGGTTCGGGTTTGGGTTCGGGTTAGGGTTAGGGTTCGGGTTTGGGTTAGGGTTATGGTTTGGGTTCGGGTTAGGGTTCGGTTTCGGGTTAGGGTTAGGGGTTAGTGTTCGGGTTAGGGTTAGGGTTAGGGTTCGGGTTAGTGTTAGGGTTAGGGTTAGGGTTAGGGTTCGGGTTAGGGTTAGGGTTCGGGTTAGGGTTAGGGTTTGGGTTAGGGTTAGGGTTAGGGTTCGGGTGTGGGTTCGGGTTAGGGTTAGGGTTAGGGTTTGGGTTAGGGTTCGGGTTAGGGTTCGGGTTAGGTTTAGGGTTCGGGTTCGGGTTAGGGTTAGGGTTCGGGTTTGGGTTAGGGTTAGGTTTCGTTTTAGGGTTCAGGTTCGGGTTAGGTTAGGGTTAGGGTTCGGGTTAGGGTTAGGGTTCGGGTTAGGGTTAGGGTTAGGGTTAGGGTTCGGGATAGGGTTCGGGTTAGGGTTAGGTTTAGGGTTAGGTTTAGGGTTAGGGTTAGGTTTAGGGTTAGTGTTCGGGTTAGGTTTAGGGTTAGGGTTAGGGTTAGGGTTCGGGTTAGGGTTAGGGTTAGTGTTCGAGTTAGGGTTAGAGTTCGGGTTAGGGTTAGGTGTTAGGGTTAGGGTTAGGGTTTGGGTTAGTGTTCGGGTTAGGGTTTGGGTTAGGGTTAGTGTTAGGGTTCGCGTTAGGATTAGGGCTAGGGTTCAGGTTAGAGTTCGAGTTAGGGTTAGGGTTAGGGTTCGGGTTAGGGTTCGGGTTAGGGTTCGGGTTAGGGTTAGGGTTATGGTTAGGGTTAGGGTTAGGATTCGGGTTAGGGTTCGGGTTCGGGTTAGGGTTCGGGTTCGGGTTAGTGTTAGGGTTAGGGGTCAGATTAGGGTTAGGGTTAGGGTTAGGGTTAGGGTTAGGGTTCGGGTTAGTGTTCGGGTTAGGGTTCGGGTTAGGGTTAGGGTTAGGGTTAGGTTTAGGGTTAGGTTTCGGGTTAGGGTTAGGGTTATGGTGAGGGTTAGGGTTCGGGTTAGGGTTAGGTTTTAGGGTTAGGGTTAGGGTTAGGGTTAGGGTTAGGGTTAGGGTTAGGTTTAGGGTTAGGATTCGGGTTCGGGTTCGGGTTCGGGTTCGGGTTAGGGTTAGGGTTAGGGTTAGGGTTCGGGTTCGGGGTTAGGGTTAGGGTTAGGGTTCGGGTTAGGGTTCGGGTTAGGGTTAGGATTCGGGTAAGGGCTTAGGGTTCGGGTTCGGGTTAGGGTTAGGGTTCGGGTTAGGGTTAGGGTTCGGGTTAGTGTAAGGGTTCGGTTAGGGTTAGCGTTAGGTTTCGGATTAGGGTTAGGGTTAGGGTTAGGGTTAGGGTTAGGGTTCGGGTTAGGGTTCGGTTTAGGGTTAGGGTTAGGGTTAGGTTTAGGGTTAGGGTTCGGGTTAGGGTTAGGGTTAGGTTGAGGGTTAGGGTTCGGGTTAAGGTTAGGGTTAGTGTTCGAGTTAGGGTTAGGGTTCGGGTTAGGGTTAGTGTTAGGGTTAGGGTTCGGATTAGGGTTAGGGATAGGGTTCGGGTTATGATTCGGGTTCGGGTTAGGGTTAGTGTTAGGGTTAGGGTTAGGGTTCGGGTTAGGGTTAGGGTTAGGGTTAGGGGTTAGGGTTAGGGTTAGGGTTCGGGTTAGGTTTAGTGTTAGGGTTCGGGTTAGGGTTCGGGTTAGGGTTAGGGTTAGGGTTAGGGTTCGGGTTAGGGTTAGGGTTAGGGTTACGGTCAGGGTTCGGGTTAGGGTTAGGGTTCGGTGTCGGGTTAGGTTTAGGGTTAGGTTTAGGGTTCGGGTTCGGGTTAGGGTTCGGGTTAGGGTTAGGGTTAGGGTTCGGATTCGGGGTTAGGGTTAGGTTTAGGGTTCGGGTTAGGGTTCGGGTTAGGTTTAGGATTCGGGTTAGGGTTCGGGTTAGGGTTAGGGTTGGGGTTAGGGTTAGGGTTAGGTTTAGGGTTAGGGTTCGGGTGAGGGTTAGGGTTTGGTTTAGGGTTAGGGTTCGGGGTTAGGGTTAGGGTTAGGGTTCGGGTTAGGGTTCGGGTTAGGGTTAGGATTCGGGTACGGGCTTAGGGTTAGGGTTCGGGTTAGGGTGAGGGTTCGGGTTAGGGTTAGGGTTCGGGTTAGGGTTATGGTTAGGGTTCGGGTTTGGGTTCGGGTTAGGGTTAGGGTTCGGGTTTGGGTTAGGGTTATGGTTCGGGTTCGGGTTAGGGTTCGGTTTCGGGTTAGGGTTAGGGGTTAGTGTTCGGGTTAGGGTTAGGGTTAGGGTTCGGGTTAGTGTTAGGGTTAGGGTTAGGGTTAGGGTTAGGGTTCGGGTTAGGGTTAGGGTTCGGGTTAGGGTTAGGGTTTGGGTTAGGGTTAGGGTTAGGGTTCGGGTGTGGGTTCGGGTTAGGGTTAGGGTTAGGGTTTGGGTTAGGGTTCGGGTTAGGGTTCGGGTTTGGTTTAGGGTTCGGGATCGGGTTAGGGTTAGGGTTCGGGTTTGGGTTAGGGTTAGGTTTCGTTTTAGGGTTCAGGTTCGGGTTAGGTTAGGGTTAGGGTTCGGGTTAGGGTTAGGGTTTGGGTTAGGGTTAGGGTTAGGGTTAGGGTTCGGGTTAGGGTTCGGGTTAGGGTTAGGTTTAGGGTTAGGTTTAGGGTTAGGGTTAGGTTTAGGGTTAGTGTTCGGGTTAGGTTTAGGGTTAGGGTTAGGGTTAGGGTTCGGGTTAGGGTTAGGGTTAGTGTTCGAGTTAGGGTTAGAGTTCGGGTTAGGGTTAGGGGTTAGGGTTAGGGTTAGGGTTTGGGTTAGTGTTCGGGTTAGGGTTTGGGTTAGGGTTAGGGTTAGGGTTCGCGTTAGGATTAGGGCTAGGGTTCAGGTTAGAGTTCGAATTAGGGTTAGGGTTAGGGTTCGGGTTAGGGTTCGGGTTAGGGTTCGGGTTAGGGTTAGGGTTAGGGTTAGGATTCGGGTTAGGGTTCGGGTTCGGGTTAGGGTTCGGGTTCGGGTTAGTGTTAGGTTTAGGGTTCAGATTAGGGTTAGGGTTAGGGTTAGGGTTAGGGTTAGGGTTCGGGTTAGTGTTCGGGTTAGGGTTCGGGTTAGGGTTAGGGTTAGGGTTAGGTTTAGGGTTAGGTTTCGGGTTAGGGTTAGGGTTATGGTGAGGGTTAGGGTTCGGGTTAGGGTTAGGTTTTAGGATTAGGGTTAGGTTTAGTGTTAGGGTTAGGGTTAGTGTTAGGTTTAGGGTTAGGGTTCGGGTACGGGTTCGGGTTCGTGTTCGGGTTAGGGTTAGGGTTAGGGTTAGGGTTAGGGTTCGGGTTCGGGGTTAGGGTTAGGGTTAGGGTTCGGGTTAGGGTTCGGGTTAGGGTTAGGATCGGGTAAGGGCTTAGGGTTCGGGTTCGTGTTAGGGTTAGGGTTCGGGTTAAGGTTAGGGTTCGGGTTAGTGTAAGGGTTCGGTTAGGGTTAGGGTTAGGTTTCGGATTAGGGTTAGGGTTAGGGTTAGGGTTAGGGTTAGGTTTCGGGTTAGGGTTCGGTTTAGGGTTAGGGTTAGGGTTAGGTTTAGGGTTAGGGTTCGGGTTAGGGTTAGGGTTAAGTTTAGGGTTAGAGTTCGGGTTAAGGTTAGGGTTAGTGTTCGAGTTAGGGTTAGGGTTCGAGTTAGGGTTAGGTGTTAGGGTTAGGGTTAGGGTTAGGGTTAGTGTTCAGGTTAGGGTTATGGTTAGGGTTAGGGTTCAGGTTAGGGTTAGGGTTAGGGTTAGGGTTAGGATTAGGGTTCGGGTTAGGGTTAGGGTTATGGTTTGGGTTCGGATTCGGGGTAAGGTTAGGGTTCGGATTCGGGTTAGGGTTAGGATTCGGGTTAGGGTTCGGGTTAGGGTTAGGGTTCGTGTTCGGGTTAGGGTTAGGGTTAGAGTTCGGATTAGGTTTAGGGTTCGGGTTAGGGTTAGGGTTAGGTTTCGGGTTAGGGTTCGGGTTCGGGTTAGGGTTCGGGTTCGGGTTAGGGTTAGGTTTCGGGTTAGGGTTCTTGTTCAGGTTAGGGTTCGGGTTCGGGTTAGGGTTGGGGTTAGGGTTCTGATTAGGGTTAGGGTTAGGGTTAGGGTTAGTGTTCGGGTTCGGGTTAGGGTTCGGGTTCGGATTAGGGTTAGGTTTTGGGTTAGGGTTCGGGTTCGGGTTAGGGTTCGGGTTCTGGTTAGGGTTAGAGTTAGGGTTCGGATTAGGGTTAGGGTTAGGGTTAGGGTTAGGGTTAGGGTTAGGGTTCGGTTTAGGGTTCGGGTTAGGGTTAGGTTTAGGGTTAGAGTTCGGGTTAGGGTTCGGGTTAGGTTTAGGGTTAGGGTTCGGGTTAGGGTTCGGGTTAAGGTTCGGGTTAGGGTTAGGGTTAGGGTTAGTGCTATGTTTCGGGTTAGGGTTAGGGTTCGTGTTAGGGTTAGGGTTAGGTTTAGGGTTAGGGTTAGGGTTCGGGTTAGGGTTAGGGTTAGGGTTAGGGTTAGGGTTCGGGTTAGGGTTAGGGTTAGGGTTCGATTTAGGGTTAGGGTTAGGGTTAGGGTTAGGGTTTGGGTTAGGGTTAGGGTTAGGGTTCGGGTTAGGGTTAGGGTTAGGGTTAGGTTTTGGTTTAGGGTTCGGGTTAGGGTTAGGGTTAGGATTCGGGTTAGGGTTAGGTTTAGGGTTCGGATTAGGGTTAGGGTTCGGGTTAGGGTTAGGTTTAGGGTTCGGGTTAGGGTTAGGGTTAGGGTTCGGGTTAGGGTTAGGTTTCGGTTTCGGGTTAGGGTTAGGGTTCGGGTTCGGTTTAGGGTTCAGGTTTGGGTTAGGGTTTGGTTTAGGGTTAGGTTTAGGGTTAGGGTTCGGGTTCGGGTTAGGGTTCGGGTTCCGGTTCGGGTTAGGGTTAGGGTTCGGGTTAGGGTTAGGTTCCGGTTAGGGTTAGGGTTAGGGTTAGGTTTCGGTTAGGGTTAGGGTTAGGGTTTGGTTTAAGGTTAGGGTTCGGGTTAGGGTTAGTGTTAGGGTTCGGGTTAGGGTTCGGGTTTGGGTTAGGGTTAGGGTTCGGGTTCGGGTTCGGGTTAGGGTTAGTGTTAGGGTTAGGGTTAGGGTTCGGATTAGGGTTAGGGGTAGGGTTCGGTTTAGGGTCCGTGTTCGGGTTAGGGTTAGTGTTAGGTTTAGGGTTAGGTTTCGGGTTAGGATTAGGTTTAGGGTTAGGGTTAGGGGTTAGGGTTAGGGTTCTTGTTAGGTTTAGGGTTAGGGTTCGGTTTAGGGTTCGGGTTAGGGTTAGGTTTAGGGTTCAGGTTAGGGTTAGTGTTAGGGTTATGGTTAGGGTTCGGGTTAGGGTTAGGGTTCGGTGTCGGGTTAGGGTTAGGGTTAGGGTTAGGGTTAGGTATCGGGTTCGGGTTAGGGTTTGGGTTAGGGTTAGGGTTAGGGTTCGGATTCGGGGTTAGGGTTAGGGTTAGGGTTCCGGTTAGGGTTCGGGTTAGGTTTAGGATTCGGGTAAGGGCTTAAGGTTCGGGTTCGGGTTAGGTTTAGGGTTAGGGTTCCGGTTAGGGTTAGGGTTAGGGTTCGGATTAGGGTTAGGGTTAGGGTTAGGGTTAGGGTTCGGGTTAGGTTTAGGGTTAGGGTTCGGGTTAGGTTTCGGGTTAGGGTTAGGGTTAGGGTTAGGGTTCGGGTAAGGGTTAGGGTTCGGGTTAGGGTTAGGGTTAGGGTTAGGGTTAGTGTTAGGGTTTGGGTTAGGGTTAGGTTTCGGGTTAGGGTTAGGGTTAGGGTTCGGGTTAGGGTTCGGTTTAGGGTTAGGTTTCGGGTTAGGGTTCTGGTTCGGATTCGGGGTTAGGGTTAGGGTTAGGGTTCGGATTAGGGTTAGGGTTAGTGTTAGGGTTAGGGTTAGGGTTAGGGTTCGGGTTAGGGTTCGGGTTAGGGTTAGGTTTAGGGTTAGGGTTCGGGTTAGTTTTCGGGTTTGGTTTAGGGTTAGGGTTTGGGTTAGGGTTGGGGTTAAAGTTCGGGTTAGGGTTAGGGTTAGGGTTAGGGTTAGGGTTCGTGTTAGGGTTCGGGTTAGGTGTCAGGTTAGGGTTAGGTTTAGGGTTAGGGTTAGGGTTAGGGTTCGGGTTCGGGTTCGGGTTAGGGTTAGGGTTCGGGTTTGGGTTAGGGGTAGGTTTTGGTTTAGGGTTCGGGTTCGGGTTAGGTTTAGGGTTAGGGTTCGGGTTAGGGTTAGGGTTCGGGTTAGGGTTAGGGTTAGGTTTAGGGTTCGGGTTAGGTTTAGGGTTAGGGTTCGGGTTACGTTTAGGGTTAGGTTTAGGGTTAGGGTTCGGGTTAGTGTTAGGGTTAGTGTTCGAGTTAGGGTTAGGGTTCGGGTTAGGGTTAGAGTTAGGGTTAGGGTTATGGTTAGGGTTAGTGTTCGGGTTAGGGTTTGGGTTAGGGTTAGGGTTAGGGTTCGGGTTAGGATTAGGGCTAGGGTTCGGGTTAGGGTTCGAGTTAGTGTTAGGGTTAGGGTTCGGGTTAGGGTTAGGGTTCGGGTTCGGGTTAGGGTTCGTATTCTGGTTAGGGTTAGGGTTAGGGTTCGGATTAGGGTTAGGGTTAGTGTTAGGGTTAGGGTTAGGGTTAGGTTTCGGGTTAGGGTTCGGGTTAGGGTTAGGTTTAGGGTTAGGGTTCGGGTTAGGGTTCGGGTTTGGTTTAGGGTTAGGTTTTGGGTTAGGGTTGGGATTAAAGTTCGGGTTAGGGTTAGGGTTAGGGTTAGGGTTAGGGTTCGTGTTAGGGTTCGGGTTAGGTGTCAGGTTAGGGTTAGGGTTAGGGTTCGGTTTCGGGTTAGGGTTAGGGTTAGGGTTCGGGTTCGGGGTTAGGGTTAGGATTCGGGTTAGGGTTCGGGTTAGGGTTAGGATTCGGGTAAGGGCTTAGGGTTCGGGTTCGGTTTAGGGTTAGGGTTCGGGTTAGGGTTAGGGTTCTGGTTAGGGTTATGGTTAGGGTTCGGGTTCGGGTTCGGGTTAGGGTTAGGGTTAGGGTTCGGGTTCGGGTTAGGGTTCGGGTTCGGGTTCGGGTTAGGGTTTAGGGTTCGGGTTAGGGTTAGGGTTAGGGTTCGGGTTAGTGTTAGGGTTAGGTTTCGGGTTAGGGTTAGGGTTCGGGTTAGGGTTAGGGTTAGGTTTAGGGTTCGGGTTAGGGTTCGGGGTAGGGTTAGGGTTAGGGTTAGGTTTAGGGTTAGGGTTAGGTTTAGGGTTAGAGTTCGGGTTAGGGTTAGGGTTCGGGTTCGGGTTAGGGTTAGGGTTCGGGTTTGGGTTAGGGGTAGGTTTTGGTTTAGGGTTCGGGTTCGGGTTAGGTTTAGGGTTAGGGTTCGGGTTAGGGTTAGGGTTCGGGTTAGGGTTAGGGTTAGGTTTAGGGTTCGGGTTAGGTTTCGGGTTCGGGTTAGGGTTAGGGTTAGTTTTAGGGTTAGGGTTAGGTTTAGGGTTAGGGTTCGGGTTACGTTTAGGGTTAGGTTTAGGGTTAGGGTTCGGGTTAGTGTTAGGGTTAGTGTTCGAGTTAGGGTTACGGTTCGGGTTAGGGTTAGGGTTAGGGTTAGGGTTCGGGTTAGTTTTAGGGTCAGGGTTAGGGTTAGGGTTCAGGTTAGGGTAGGGTTCGGGTTAGGCTTAGGGTTAGGGTTAGGGTTCGGGTTAGGTTTCGGGTAAGGGTTAGGGTTAGGATTCGGGTTAGGGTTAGCGTTAGGGTTCGGGTTAGGTTTAGGGTTCGGGTTAGGGTTAGGTTTAGGGTTCGGGTTAGGGTTAGGGTTAGGGTTCGGGGTAGTGTTAGGGGTCGGGTTAGGGTTAGGGTTCGGGTTAGGGTTCGGGTTTGGGTTAGGGTTTGGTTTAGGGTTAGGTTTAGGGTTAGGGTTCGGGTTCGGTTTAGGGTTCGGGTTCGGGTTCGGTTTAGGGTTAGGGTTCGTGTTAGGGTTAAGTTCCGGTTAAGGTTAGGGTTAGGTTTCGGGTTAGGGTTAGGGTTAGGGTTTGGGTTACGTTTAGGGTTCGGGTTAGGGTTCGGGTTAGGGTTCGGGTTAGGGTTCGGGTTAGGGTTAGGGTTAGGGTTAGGGTTAGGGTTCGGGTTCGGGTCAGGGTTAAGGTTCGGGTTCGGGTTCGGGTTAGGGTTAGTGTTAGGGTTAGGGTTCGGATTAGGGTTAGGGATAGGGTTCGGGTTAGGATTCGGGTTCGGGTTAGGGTTAGTGTTAGGGTTAGGGTTAGGGTTCGGGTTAGGGTTAGGGTTAGGGTTAGGGTTAGGGGTTAGGGTTAGGGTTAGGGTTCGGGTTAGGTTTAGTGTTAGGGTTCGGGTTAGGGTTCGGGTTAGGGTTAGGGTTAGGGTTAGGGTTCGGTTAGGGTTAGGGTTAGGGTTACGGTCAGGGTTCGGGTTAGGGTTAGGGTTCGGTGTCGGGTTAGGTTTAGGGTTAGGTTTAGGGTTCGGGTTCGGGTTAGGGTTCGGGTTAGGGTTAGGGTTAGGGTTCGGATTCGGGGTTAGGGTTAGGTTTAGGGTTCGGGTTAGGGTTCGGGTTAGGTTTAGGATTCGGGTTAGGGTTCGGGTTAGGGTTAGGGTTGGGGTTAGGGTTAGGGTTAGGTTTAGGGTTAGGGTTCGGGTGAGGGTTAGGGTTTGGTTTAGGGTTAGGGTTCGGGGTTAGGGTTAGGGTTAGGGTTCGGGTTAGGGTTCGGGTTAGGGTTAGGATTCGGGTACGGGCTTAGGGTTAGGGTTCGGGTTAGGGTGAGGGTTCGGGTTAGGGTTAGGGTTCGGGTTAGGGTTATGGTTAGGGTTCGGGTTTGGGTTCGGGTTAGGGTTAGGGTTCGGGTTTGGGTTAGGGTTATGGTTTGGGTTCGGGTTAGGGTTCGGTTTCGGGTTAGGGTTAGGGGTTAGTGTTCGGGTTAGGGTTAGGGTTAGGGTTCGGGTTAGTGTTAGGGTTAGGGTTAGGGTTAGGGTTAGGGTTCGGGTTAGGGTTAGGGTTCGGGTTAGGGTTAGGGTTTGGGTTAGGGTTAGGGTTAGGGTTCGGGTGTGGGTTCGGGTTAGGGTTAGGGTTAGGGTTTGGGTTAGGGTTCGGGTTAGGGTTCGGGTTTGGTTTAGGGTTCGGGATCGGGTTAGGGTTAGGGTTCGGGTTTGGGTTAGGGTTAGGTTTCGTTTTAGGGTTCAGGTTCGGGTTAGGTTAGGGTTAGGGTTCGGGTTAGGGTTAGGGTTTGGGTTAGGGTTAGGGTTAGGGTTAGGGTTCGGGTTAGGGTTCGGGTTAGGGTTAGGTTTAGGGTTAGGTTTAGGGTTAGGGTTAGGTTTAGGGTTAGTGTTCGGGTTAGGTTTAGGGTTAGGGTTAGGGTTAGGGTTCGGGTTAGGGTTAGGGTTAGTGTTCGAGTTAGGGTTAGAGTTCGGGTTAGGGTTAGGGGTTAGGGTTAGGGTTAGGGTTTGGGTTAGTGTTCGGGTTAGGGTTTGGGTTAGGGTTAGGGTTAGGGTTCGCGTTAGGATTAGGGCTAGGGTTCAGGTTAGAGTTCGAATTAGGGTTAGGGTTAGGGTTCGGGTTAGGGTTCGGGTTAGGGTTCGGGTTAGGGTTAGGGTTAGGGTTAGGATTCGGGTTAGGGTTCGGGTTCGGGTTAGGGTTCGGGTTCGGGTTAGTGTTAGGTTTAGGGTTCAGATTAGGGTTAGGGTTAGGGTTAGGGTTAGGGTTAGGGTTCGGGTTAGTGTTCGGGTTAGGGTTCGGGTTAGGGTTAGGGTTAGGGTTAGGTTTAGGGTTAGGTTTCGGGTTAGGGTTAGGGTTATGGTGAGGGTTAGGGTTCGGGTTAGGGTTAGGTTTTAGGATTAGGGTTAGGTTTAGTGTTAGGGTTAGGGTTAGTGTTAGGTTTAGGGTTAGGGTTCGGGTACGGGTTCGGGTTCGTGTTCGGGTTAGGGTTAGGGTTAGGGTTAGGGTTAGGGTTCGGGTTCGGGGTTAGGGTTAGGGTTAGGGTTCGGGTTAGGGTTCGGGTTAGGGTTAGGATCGGGTAAGGGCTTAGGGTTCGGGTTCGGGTTAGGGTTAGGGTTCGGGTTAAGGTTAGGGTTCGGGTTAGTGTAAGGGTTCGGTTAGGGTTAGGGTTAGGTTTCGGATTAGGGTTAGGGTTAGGGTTAGGGTTAGGGTTAGGTTTCGGGTTAGGGTTCGGTTTAGGGTTAGGGTTAGGGTTAGGTTTAGGGTTAGGGTTCGGGTTAGGGTTAGGGTTAAGTTTAGGGTTAGAGTTCGGGTTAAGGTTAGGGTTAGTGTTCGAGTTAGGGTTAGGGTTCGAGTTAGGGTTAGGTGTTAGGGTTAGGGTTAGGGTTAGGGTTAGTGTTCAGGTTAGGGTTATGGTTAGGGTTAGGGTTCAGGTTAGGGTTAGGGTTAGGGTTAGGGTTAGGATTAGGGTTCGGGTTAGGGTTAGGGTTATGGTTTGGGTTCGGATTCGGGGTAAGGTTAGGGTTCGGATTCGGGTTAGGGTTAGGATTCGGGTTAGGGTTCGGGTTAGGGTTAGGGTTCGTGTTCGGGTTAGGGTTAGGGTTAGAGTTCGGATTAGGTTTAGGGTTCGGGTTAGGGTTAGGGTTAGGTTTCGGGTTAGGGTTCGGGTTCGGGTTAGGGTTCGGGTTCGGGTTAGGGTTAGGTTTCGGGTTAGGGTTCTTGTTCAGGTTAGGGTTCGGGTTCGGGTTAGGGTTGGGGTTAGGGTTCTGATTAGGGTTAGGGTTAGGGTTAGGGTTAGTGTTCGGGTTCGGGTTAGGGTTCGGGTTCGGATTAGGGTTAGGTTTTGGGTTAGGGTTCGGGTTCGGGTTAGGGTTCGGGTTCTGGTTAGGGTTAGAGTTAGGGTTCGGATTAGGGTTAGGGTTAGGGTTAGGGTTAGGGTTAGGGTTAGGGTTCGGTTTAGGGTTCGGGTTAGGGTTAGGTTTAGGGTTAGAGTTCGGGTTAGGGTTCGGGTTAGGTTTAGGGTTAGGGTTCGGGTTAGGGTTCGGGTTAAGGTTCGGGTTAGGGTTAGGGTTAGGGTTAGTGCTATGTTTCGGGTTAGGGTTAGGGTTCGTGTTAGGGTTAGGGTTAGGTTTAGGGTTAGGGTTAGGGTTCGGGTTAGGGTTAGGGTTAGGGTTAGGGTTAGGGTTCGGGTTAGGGTTAGGGTTAGGGTTCGATTTAGGGTTAGGGTTAGGGTTAGGGTTAGGGTTTGGGTTAGGGTTAGGGTTAGGGTTCGGGTTAGGGTTAGGGTTAGGGTTAGGTTTTGGTTTAGGGTTCGGGTTAGGGTTAGGGTTAGGATTCGGGTTAGGGTTAGGTTTAGGGTTCGGATTAGGGTTAGGGTTCGGGTTAGGGTTAGGTTTAGGGTTCGGGTTAGGGTTAGGGTTAGGGTTCGGGTTAGGGTTAGGTTTCGGTTTCGGGTTAGGGTTAGGGTTCGGGTTCGGTTTAGGGTTCAGGTTTGGGTTAGGGTTTGGTTTAGGGTTAGGTTTAGGGTTAGGGTTCGGGTTCGGGTTAGGGTTCGGGTTCCGGTTCGGGTTAGGGTTAGGGTTCGGGTTAGGGTTAGGTTCCGGTTAGGGTTAGGGTTAGGGTTAGGTTTCGGTTAGGGTTAGGGTTAGGGTTTGGTTTAAGGTTAGGGTTCGGGTTAGGGTTAGTGTTAGGGTTCGGGTTAGGGTTCGGGTTTGGGTTAGGGTTAGGGTTCGGGTTCGGGTTCGGGTTAGGGTTAGTGTTAGGGTTAGGGTTAGGGTTCGGATTAGGGTTAGGGGTAGGGTTCGGTTTAGGGTCCGTGTTCGGGTTAGGGTTAGTGTTAGGTTTAGGGTTAGGTTTCGGGTTAGGATTAGGTTTAGGGTTAGGGTTAGGGGTTAGGGTTAGGGTTCTTGTTAGGTTTAGGGTTAGGGTTCGGTTTAGGGTTCGGGTTAGGGTTAGGTTTAGGGTTCAGGTTAGGGTTAGTGTTAGGGTTATGGTTAGGGTTCGGGTTAGGGTTAGGGTTCGGTGTCGGGTTAGGGTTAGGGTTAGGGTTAGGGTTAGGTATCGGGTTCGGGTTAGGGTTTGGGTTAGGGTTAGGGTTAGGGTTCGGATTCGGGGTTAGGGTTAGGGTTAGGGTTCCGGTTAGGGTTCGGGTTAGGTTTAGGATTCGGGTAAGGGCTTAAGGTTCGGGTTCGGGTTAGGTTTAGGGTTAGGGTTCCGGTTAGGGTTAGGGTTAGGGTTCGGATTAGGGTTAGGGTTAGGGTTAGGGTTAGGGTTCGGGTTAGGTTTAGGGTTAGGGTTCGGGTTAGGTTTCGGGTTAGGGTTAGGGTTAGGGTTAGGGTTCGGGTAAGGGTTAGGGTTCGGGTTAGGGTTAGGGTTAGGGTTAGGGTTAGTGTTAGGGTTTGGGTTAGGGTTAGGTTTCGGGTTAGGGTTAGGGTTAGGGTTCGGGTTAGGGTTCGGTTTAGGGTTAGGTTTCGGGTTAGGGTTCTGGTTCGGATTCGGGGTTAGGGTTAGGGTTAGGGTTCGGATTAGGGTTAGGGTTAGTGTTAGGGTTAGGGTTAGGGTTAGGGTTCGGGTTAGGGTTCGGGTTAGGGTTAGGTTTAGGGTTAGGGTTCGGGTTAGTTTTCGGGTTTGGTTTAGGGTTAGGGTTTGGGTTAGGGTTGGGGTTAAAGTTCGGGTTAGGGTTAGGGTTAGGGTTAGGGTTAGGGTTCGTGTTAGGGTTCGGGTTAGGTGTCAGGTTAGGGTTAGGTTTAGGGTTAGGGTTAGGGTTAGGGTTCGGGTTCGGGTTCGGGTTAGGGTTAGGGTTCGGGTTTGGGTTAGGGGTAGGTTTTGGTTTAGGGTTCGGGTTCGGGTTAGGTTTAGGGTTAGGGTTCGGGTTAGGGTTAGGGTTCGGGTTAGGGTTAGGGTTAGGTTTAGGGTTCGGGTTAGGTTTAGGGTTAGGGTTCGGGTTACGTTTAGGGTTAGGTTTAGGGTTAGGGTTCGGGTTAGTGTTAGGGTTAGTGTTCGAGTTAGGGTTAGGGTTCGGGTTAGGGTTAGAGTTAGGGTTAGGGTTATGGTTAGGGTTAGTGTTCGGGTTAGGGTTTGGGTTAGGGTTAGGGTTAGGGTTCGGGTTAGGATTAGGGCTAGGGTTCGGGTTAGGGTTCGAGTTAGTGTTAGGGTTAGGGTTCGGGTTAGGGTTAGGGTTCGGGTTCGGGTTAGGGTTCGTATTCTGGTTAGGGTTAGGGTTAGGGTTCGGATTAGGGTTAGGGTTAGTGTTAGGGTTAGGGTTAGGGTTAGGTTTCGGGTTAGGGTTCGGGTTAGGGTTAGGTTTAGGGTTAGGGTTCGGGTTAGGGTTCGGGTTTGGTTTAGGGTTAGGTTTTGGGTTAGGGTTGGGATTAAAGTTCGGGTTAGGGTTAGGGTTAGGGTTAGGGTTAGGGTTCGTGTTAGGGTTCGGGTTAGGTGTCAGGTTAGGGTTAGGGTTAGGGTTCGGTTTCGGGTTAGGGTTAGGGTTAGGGTTCGGGTTCGGGGTTAGGGTTAGGATTCGGGTTAGGGTTCGGGTTAGGGTTAGGATTCGGGTAAGGGCTTAGGGTTCGGGTTCGGTTTAGGGTTAGGGTTCGGGTTAGGGTTAGGGTTCTGGTTAGGGTTATGGTTAGGGTTCGGGTTCGGGTTCGGGTTAGGGTTAGGGTTAGGGTTCGGGTTCGGGTTAGGGTTCGGGTTCGGGTTCGGGTTAGGGTTTAGGGTTCGGGTTAGGGTTAGGGTTAGGGTTCGGGTTAGTGTTAGGGTTAGGTTTCGGGTTAGGGTTAGGGTTCGGGTTAGGGTTAGGGTTAGGTTTAGGGTTCGGGTTAGGGTTCGGGGTAGGGTTAGGGTTAGGGTTAGGTTTAGGGTTAGGGTTAGGTTTAGGGTTAGAGTTCGGGTTAGGGTTAGGGTTCGGGTTCGGGTTAGGGTTAGGGTTCGGGTTTGGGTTAGGGGTAGGTTTTGGTTTAGGGTTCGGGTTCGGGTTAGGTTTAGGGTTAGGGTTCGGGTTAGGGTTAGGGTTCGGGTTAGGGTTAGGGTTAGGTTTAGGGTTCGGGTTAGGTTTCGGGTTCGGGTTAGGGTTAGGGTTAGTTTTAGGGTTAGGGTTAGGTTTAGGGTTAGGGTTCGGGTTACGTTTAGGGTTAGGTTTAGGGTTAGGGTTCGGGTTAGTGTTAGGGTTAGTGTTCGAGTTAGGGTTACGGTTCGGGTTAGGGTTAGGGTTAGGGTTAGGGTTCGGGTTAGTTTTAGGGTCAGGGTTAGGGTTAGGGTTCAGGTTAGGGTAGGGTTCGGGTTAGGCTTAGGGTTAGGGTTAGGGTTCGGGTTAGGTTTCGGGTAAGGGTTAGGGTTAGGATTCGGGTTAGGGTTAGCGTTAGGGTTCGGGTTAGGTTTAGGGTTCGGGTTAGGGTTAGGTTTAGGGTTCGGGTTAGGGTTAGGGTTAGGGTTCGGGGTAGTGTTAGGGGTCGGGTTAGGGTTAGGGTTCGGGTTAGGGTTCGGGTTTGGGTTAGGGTTTGGTTTAGGGTTAGGTTTAGGGTTAGGGTTCGGGTTCGGTTTAGGGTTCGGGTTCGGGTTCGGTTTAGGGTTAGGGTTCGTGTTAGGGTTAAGTTCCGGTTAAGGTTAGGGTTAGGTTTCGGGTTAGGGTTAGGGTTAGGGTTTGGGTTACGTTTAGGGTTCGGGTTAGGGTTCGGGTTAGGGTTCGGGTTAGGGTTCGGGTTAGGGTTAGGGTTAGGGTTAGGGTTAGGGTTCGGGTTCGGGTCAGGGTTAAGGTTCGGGTTCGGGTTCGGGTTAGGGTTAGTGTTAGGGTTAGGGTTCGGATTAGGGTTAGGGATAGGGTTCGGGTTAGGATTCGGGTTCGGGTTAGGGTTAGTGTTAGGGTTAGGGTTAGGGTTCGGGTTAGGGTTAGGGTTAGGGTTAGGGTTAGGGGTTAGGGTTAGGGTTAGGGTTCGGGTTAGGTTTAGTGTTAGGGTTCGGGTTAGGGTTCGGGTTAGGGTTAGGGTTAGGGTTAGGGTTCGGTTAGGGTTAGGGTTAGGGTTACGGTCAGGGTTCGGGTTAGGGTTAGGGTTCGGTGTCGGGTTAGGTTTAGGGTTAGGTTTAGGGTTCGGGTTCGGGTTAGGGTTCGGGTTAGGGTTAGGGTTAGGGTTCGGATTCGGGGTTAGGGTTAGGTTTAGGGTTC
>JAVLSZ010000035.1:5527500-5537500 GCA_032313775.1 Urocyon cinereoargenteus
GTTCAGGTTTGGGTTAGGGTTTGGTTTAGGGTTAGGTTTAGGGTTAGGGTTCGGGTTCGGGTTAGGGTTCGGGTTCCGGTTCGGGTTAGGGTTAGGGTTCGGGTTAGGGTTAGGTTCCGGTTAGGGTTAGGGTTAGGGTTAGGTTTCGGTTAGGGTTAGGGTTAGGGTTTGGTTTAAGGTTAGGGTTCGGGTTAGGGTTAGTGTTAGGGTTCGGGTTAGGGTTCGGGTTTGGGTTAGGGTTAGGGTTCGGGTTCGGGTTCGGGTTAGGGTTAGTGTTAGGGTTAGGGTTAGGGTTCGGATTAGGGTTAGGGGTAGGGTTCGGTTTAGGGTCCGTGTTCGGGTTAGGGTTAGTGTTAGGTTTAGGGTTAGGTTTCGGGTTAGGATTAGGTTTAGGGTTAGGGTTAGGGGTTAGGGTTAGGGTTCTTGTTAGGTTTAGGGTTAGGGTTCGGTTTAGGGTTCGGGTTAGGGTTAGGTTTAGGGTTCAGGTTAGGGTTAGTGTTAGGGTTATGGTTAGGGTTCGGGTTAGGGTTAGGGTTCGGTGTCGGGTTAGGGTTAGGGTTAGGGTTAGGGTTAGGTATCGGGTTCGGGTTAGGGTTTGGGTTAGGGTTAGGGTTAGGGTTCGGATTCGGGGTTAGGGTTAGGGTTAGGGTTCCGGTTAGGGTTCGGGTTAGGTTTAGGATTCGGGTAAGGGCTTAAGGTTCGGGTTCGGGTTAGGTTTAGGGTTAGGGTTCCGGTTAGGGTTAGGGTTAGGGTTCGGATTAGGGTTAGGGTTAGGGTTAGGGTTAGGGTTCGGGTTAGGTTTAGGGTTAGGGTTCGGGTTAGGTTTCGGGTTAGGGTTAGGGTTAGGGTTAGGGTTCGGGTAAGGGTTAGGGTTCGGGTTAGGGTTAGGGTTAGGGTTAGGGTTAGTGTTAGGGTTTGGGTTAGGGTTAGGTTTCGGGTTAGGGTTAGGGTTAGGGTTCGGGTTAGGGTTCGGTTTAGGGTTAGGTTTCGGGTTAGGGTTCTGGTTCGGATTCGGGGTTAGGGTTAGGGTTAGGGTTCGGATTAGGGTTAGGGTTAGTGTTAGGGTTAGGGTTAGGGTTAGGGTTCGGGTTAGGGTTCGGGTTAGGGTTAGGTTTAGGGTTAGGGTTCGGGTTAGTTTTCGGGTTTGGTTTAGGGTTAGGGTTTGGGTTAGGGTTGGGGTTAAAGTTCGGGTTAGGGTTAGGGTTAGGGTTAGGGTTAGGGTTCGTGTTAGGGTTCGGGTTAGGTGTCAGGTTAGGGTTAGGTTTAGGGTTAGGGTTAGGGTTAGGGTTCGGGTTCGGGTTCGGGTTAGGGTTAGGGTTCGGGTTTGGGTTAGGGGTAGGTTTTGGTTTAGGGTTCGGGTTCGGGTTAGGTTTAGGGTTAGGGTTCGGGTTAGGGTTAGGGTTCGGGTTAGGGTTAGGGTTAGGTTTAGGGTTCGGGTTAGGTTTAGGGTTAGGGTTCGGGTTACGTTTAGGGTTAGGTTTAGGGTTAGGGTTCGGGTTAGTGTTAGGGTTAGTGTTCGAGTTAGGGTTAGGGTTCGGGTTAGGGTTAGGGTTAGGGTTAGGGTTATGGTTAGGGTTAGTGTTCGGGTTAGGGTTTGGGTTAGGGTTAGGGTTAGGGTTCGGGTTAGGATTAGGGCTAGGGTTCGGGTTAGGGTTCGAGTTAGTGTTAGGGTTAGGGTTCGGGTTAGGGTTAGGGTTCGGGTTCGGGTTAGGGTTCGTATTCTGGTTAGGGTTAGGGTTAGGGTTCGGATTAGGGTTAGGGTTAGTGTTAGGGTTAGGGTTAGGGTTAGGTTTCGGGTTAGGGTTCGGGTTAGGGTTAGGTTTAGGGTTAGGGTTCGGGTTAGGGTTCGGGTTTGGTTTAGGGTTAGGTTTTGGGTTAGGGTTGGGATTAAAGTTCGGGTTAGGGTTAGGGTTAGGGTTAGGGTTAGGGTTCGTGTTAGGGTTCGGGTTAGGTGTCAGGTTAGGGTTAGGGTTAGGGTTCGGTTTCGGGTTAGGGTTAGGGTTAGGGTTCGGGTTCGGGGTTAGGGTTAGGATTCGGGTTAGGGTTCGGGTTAGGGTTAGGATTCGGGTAAGGGCTTAGGGTTCGGGTTCGGTTTAGGGTTAGGGTTCGGGTTAGGGTTAGGGTTCTGGTTAGGGTTATGGTTAGGGTTCGGGTTCGGGTTCGGGTTAGGGTTAGGGTTAGGGTTCGGGTTCGGGTTAGGGTTCGGTTTCGGGTTCGGGTTAGGGTTTAGGGTTCGGGTTAGGGTTAGGGTTAGGGTTCGGGTTAGTGTTAGGGTTAGGTTTCGGGTTAGGGTTAGGGTTCGGGTTAGGGTTAGGGTTAGGTTTAGGGTTCGGGTTAGGGTTCGGGGTAGGGTTAGGGTTAGGGTTAGGTTTAGGGTTAGGGTTAGGTTTAGGGTTAGAGTTCGGGTTAGGGTTAGGGTTCGGGTTCGGGTTAGGGTTAGGGTTCGGGTTTGGGTTAGGGGTAGGTTTTGGTTTAGGGTTCGGGTTCGGGTTAGGTTTAGGGTTAGGGTTCGGGTTAGGGTTAGGGTTCGGGTTAGGGTTAGGGTTAGGTTTAGGGTTCGGGTTAGGTTTCGGGTTCGGGTTAGGGTTAGGGTTAGTTTTAGGGTTAGGGTTAGGTTTAGGGTTAGGGTTCGGGTTACGTTTAGGGTTAGGTTTAGGGTTAGGGTTCGGGTTAGTGTTAGGGTTAGTGTTCGAGTTAGGGTTACGGTTCGGGTTAGGGTTAGGGTTAGGGTTAGGGTTATGGTTAGGGTTAGTGTTCGGGTTAGGGTTTGGGTTAGGGTTAGGGTTAGGGTTCGGGTTAGGATTAGGGCTAGGGTTCGGGTTAGGGTTCGAGTTAGTGTTAGGGTTAGGGTTCGGGTTAGGGTTCGGGTGAGGGTTCGGTTTAGGGTTCGGGTTAGGGTTAGGTTTCGGGTTAGGGTTAGGGTTAGGATTCGGGTTAGGGTTCGGGTTCGGGTTAGGGTTCGGGTTCGGTTTAGGGTTAGGGTTAGGGTTCGGATTAGGGTTAGGGTTAGGGTTAGGGTTAGAGCAGGTTTCGGGTTAGGGTTCGGGTTAGGGTTCGGGTTAGGTTTAGGGTTAGGGTTAGGTTTAGGGTTAGCGTTCGGTTGAGGGTTAGGGTTAGGGTTAGGGTTAGGGTTCGTGTTAGGGTTAGGTTTTAGGGTTAGGGTTAGTTTTAGGTTTAGGGTTAGGGTGAGGGTTAGTTTTAGGGTTAGGGGTCGGGTTAGGGTGAGGGTTAGGGTTAGGGTTATGGTTCGGGTTAGGGTTAGGGATCGTGTTAGGGTTAGGGTTAGGTTTAGGGTTCGGGTTAGGGTTAGGGTTAGGGTTAGGGTTAGGGTTAGGGTTAGGGTTAGGGTTAAGTTCCGGTTAAGGTTTGGGTTAGGTTTCGGGTTAGGGTTAGGGTTAGGGTTTGGGTTAGGTTTAGGGTTCGGGTTAGGGTTAGGGTTAGGGTTCGGGTTAGGGTTCGGGTTAGGGTTAGGATTAGGATTAGGGTTAGGGTTAGAGTTCGGGTTCGGGTTCGGGTTAGGGTTCAGGTTCGGGTTCGGGTTAGGGTTAGTGTTAGGGTTAGGCTTCGGATTAGGGTTAGGGATAGGGTTCGGGTTAGGATTCGGGTTCGTGTTAGGGTTAGTGTTAGGGTTAGGGTTAAGGTTCGGGTTAGGGTTAGGGTTAGGGTTAGGGTTAGGGGTTACGGTTAGGGTTAGGGTTCGGGTTAGGTTTAGGGTTAGGGTTCGGGTTAGGGTTCGGGTTAGGGTTAGGGTTAGGGTTAGGGTTCGGTTTAGGGTTAGGGTTAGGGTTACGGTCAGGGTTCGGGTTAGGGTTAGGGTTCGGTGTCGGGTTAGGTTTAGGGTTAGGTTTAGGGTTCGGGTTCGGGTTAGGGTTCGGGTTAGGGTTAGGGTTCGGATTCGGGGTTAGGGTTAGGGTTAGGGTTCGGGTTAGGTTTCAGGTTAGGTTTAGGATTCGGGTTAGGGTTAGGGTTGGGGTTAGGGTTAGGGTTAGGTTTAGGGTTAGGGTTCGGGTGAGGGTTAGGGTTTGGTTTAGGGTTAGGGTTCGGGTTATTGTTAGGGTTAGTGTTCGAGTTAGGGTTAGGGTTTGGGTTAGGGTTAGGGGTTAGGGTTAGGGTTAGGTTTCGGGTTAGGGGTCGGGTTAGGGTTCGGGTCCGGGTTAGGGTTCGGGTTAGGGTTAGGTTTGGGGTTAGGGTTAGGGTAAGGTTTAGGGTTAGGGTTCGGGTTAGTGTTAGGGTTTGGTTTAGGGTTAGGGTTCGGGTTATTGTTAGGGTTAGTGTTCGAGTTAGGGTTAGGGTTCAGGTTAGGGTTAGTGTTAGGGTTACGGTTAGGGTTCGGGTTAGGGTTAGGGTTCGGTGTTGGGTTAGGGTTAGGGTTAGGGTTATGGTTAGGTATCGGGTTCGGGTTAGGGTTAGGGTTAGGGTTAGGGTTCGGATTCGGGGTTAGGTTTAGGGTTAGGCTTCCGGTTAGGGTTCGGGTTAGGTTTAGGATTCGGGTAAGGGCTTAGGGTTCGGGTTCGGGTTAGTGTTAGGGTTAGGGTTCCGGTCAGGGTTAGGGTTAGGGTTCGGGTTAGGGTTCGGGTTAGGGTTAGGGTTAGGGTTCGGGTTAGGTTTAGGGTTAGGGTTCGGGTTAGGGTTCGGGTTAGGGTTAGGGTTAGGGTTAGGGTTCGGGTGGGTTAGGGTTCGGGTTAGTGTTAGGGTTAGGGTTAGGGTTAGTGTTAGGGTTTGGGTTAGGGTTAGGTTTCGGGTTAGGGTTAGGGTTAGGGTTCGGGTTAGGGTTCAGTTTAGGGTTTGGTTTAGGGTTAGGGTTAGGGTTCGGGATAGGATTAGGGCTAGGGGTTAGGGTTAGGGTTAGGGTTCGGGTTAGGTTTAGGGTTAGGGTTCGGGTTAGGGTTCGGGTTAGGGTTAGGGTTAGGGTTAGGGTTCGGTTTAGGGTTAGGGTTAGGGTTACGGTCAGGGTTCGTGTTAGGGTTAGGGTTCGGTGTCGGGTTAGGTTTAGGGTTAGGTTTAGGGTTCGGGTTCGGGTTAGGGTTCGGGTTAGGGTTAGGGTTCGGATTCGGGGTTAGGGTTAGGGTTAGGGTTCGGGTTAGGGTTCGGGTTAGGTTTAGGATTCGGTTTAGGGTTAGGGTTGGGGTTAGGGTTAGGGTTAGGTTTAGGGTTAGGGTTCGGGTGAGGGTTAGGGTTTGGTTTAGTGTTAGGGTTCGGGTTATTGTTAGGGTTAGTGTTCGAGTTAGGGTTAGGGTTTGGGTTAGGGTTAGGGGTTAGGGTTAGGGTTCGGGTTAGGGTTCTGGTTAGGGTTCGGGTTCGGGTTAGGGTTCGGGTTAGGATTAGGTTTGGGGTTAGGGTTAGGGTTAGATTTAGGGTTAGGGTTCGGGTTAGTGTTAGGGTTTGGTTTAGGGTTAGGGTTCGGGTTATTGTTAGGGTTAGTGTTCGAGTTAGGGTTAGGGTTCGGGTTAGGGTTAGGGGTTAGGGTTAGGGTTAGGGTTAGGGTTAGGGTTAGTGTTCTGGTTAGGGTTAGGGTTAGGGTTAGGGTTCGGGATAGGGTTAGGGTTATGGTTAGTGTAATGTTTCGGGTTAGGTTTAGCGTTATGGTTTGGGTTCGCGTTCGGTGTAAGGTAGGGTTCGGGTTCGGTTTAGGGTTCGGGTTCGGGTTCGGGTTAGGGGTTAGAGTTAGGGTTAGGCTTAGGTTTAGGGTTCGGGTTAGGGTTAGGTTTAGGGTTAGGTTTCGGGTTAGGGTTTGGGTTAGGTTTAGGGTTAGGGTTCGGGTTAGGGTTAGGGTAGGGTTCGGGTTAGGGTTCAGGTTAGGGTTAGTGTTAGGGTTCGGGTTAGGTTTCGGGTTAGGGTTAGGGTTCCGGTCAGGGTTAGGGTTAGGGTTCGGGTTAGGGTTAGGTTTAGGGTTCGGGTTAGGGTTCGGGTCCGGGTTAGGGCTCGGGTTCGGGTTAGGGTTAGGTTTAGGGTTAGGTTTAGGGTTAGGGTTCGGGTTCGGGTTAGGGTTCGGGTTCGGGTTAGGGTTAGGGTTAGGGTTCAGATTAGGGTTAGAGTTAGGGTTACGGTTAGGTTTCGGGTTAGGGTTTGGGTTCGGGTTAGGGTTAGGGTTAGTGTTCGGGTTAGGGTTCGTGTTAAGGTTCGGGTTAGGATTAGGGATAGGGTTCGGGTTAGGGTTCGTGTTAGGGTTCGGGTTAGGTGTCGGGTTAGGGTTACGGTTAGGGTTAGGGTTCGGGTTCGTGTTAGGGTTAGCGTTAGGGTTAGAGTTAGGGTTAGGGTTCGGGTTCGGGGTTAGGGTTATTGTTAGGGTTCGTGTTAGGGATCGGGTTAGGGTTAGGATTCGGGTAAGGGCTTAGGGTTCGGGTTCGGGTTAGGGTTAGGGTTAGTGTTCCGGTTAGGGTTAGGGTTCGGGTTAGGGTTCGGGTTAGGGTTAGGGTTCGGGTTCGGGTTAGGGTTAGGGTTCGGGTTAGGGTTCGGGTTCGGGTTAGGGTTCGGGTTCGGTTTAGGGTTAGGTTTAGGGTTCGGATTAGGGTTAGGGTTAGGGTTAGGGTTAGAGCAGGGTTCGGGTTAGGGTTCGGGTTAGGGTTCGGGTTAGGGTTAGGGTTAGGGTTAGGTTTAGGGTTAGCGTTCGGTTGAGGGTTAGGGTTAGGGTTAGGGTTAGGGTTCGGGTTAGGGTTAGGTTTAGGGTTATGGTTCGGTTTAGGGTTAGGGTTAGGGTTACGGTCAGGGTTCGGGTTAGGGTTAGGGTTCGGTGTCGGGTTAGGTTTAGGGTTAGGTTTAGGGTTCGGGTTCGGGTTAGGGTTCGGGTTAGGGTTAGGGTTCGGATTCGGGGTTAGGGTTAGGGTTAGGGTTCGGGTTAGGGTTCAGGTTAGGTTTAGGATTCGGGTTAGGTTTAGGGTTGGGGTTAGGGTTAGGGTTAGGTTTAGGGTTAGGGTTCGGGTGAGGGTTAGGGTTTGGTTTAGGGTTAGGGTTCGGGTTATTGTTAGGGTTAGTGTTCGAGTTAGGGTTAGGGTTTGGGTTAGGGTTAGGGGTTAGGGTTAGGGTTAGGGTTCGGGTTAGGGTTCGGGTTAGGGTTCGGGTTCGGGTTAGGGTTCGGGTTAGGGTTAGGTTTGGGGTTAGGGTTAGGGTAAGGTTTAGGGTTAGGGTTCGGGTTAGTGTTAGGGTTTGGTTTAGGGTTAGGTTTCGGGTTATTGTTAGGGTTAGTGTTCGAGTTAGGGTTAGGGTTCAGGTTAGGGTTAGTGTTAGGGTTACGGTTAGGGTTCGGGTTAGGGTTAGGGTTCGGTGTTGGGTTAGGGTTAGGGTTAGGGTTAGGGTTAGGGTTCGGATTCGGTTTAGGGTTCGGGTTCGGGTTAGGGTTAGGGTTCGGGTTAGGGTTAGGGTTAGGGCTAGGGTTAGGGTTCGGGTTAGGTTTAGGGTTAGGGTTCGGGTTAGGGTTCGGGTTAGGGTTCGGGTTAGGGTTAGGGTTAGGGTTCGGGTTAGGTTTAGGGTTCGGGTTAGTGTTAGGGTTAGGGTTAGTGTTAGGGTTTGGGTTAGGGTTAGGTTTCGGGTTAGGGTTAGGGTTAGGGTTCGGGTTAGGGTTCGGTTTAGGGATTGGTTTAGGGTTAGGGTTAGGGTTCGGGTTAGGATTAGGGCTAGGGGTTAGGGTTAGGGTTAGGGTTCGGGTTAGGTTTAGGGTTAGGGTTCGGGTTAGGGTTCGGGTTAGGGTTAGGGTTAGGGTTAGGGTTCGGTTTAGGGTTAGGGTTAGGGTTACGGTCAGGGTTCGTGTTAGGGTTAGGGTTCGGTGTCGGGTTAGGTTTAGGGTTAGGTTTAGGGTTCGGGTTCGGGTTAGGGTTCGGGTTAGGGTTAGGGTTCGGATTCGGGGTTACGGTTAGGGTTAGGGTTCGGGTTAGGGTTCGGGTTAGGTTTAGGATTCGGTTTAGGGTTAGGGTTGGGGTTAGGGTTAGGGTTAGGTTTAGGGTTAGGGTTCGGGTGAGGGTTAAGGTTTGGTTTAGTGTTAGGGTTCGGGTTATTGTTAGGGTTAGTGTTCGAGTTAGGGTTAGGGTTTGGGTTAGGGTTAGGGGTTAGGGTTAGGGTTCGGGTTAGGGTTCGGGTTAGGGTTCGGGTTCGGGTTAGGGTTCGGGTTAGGATTAGGTTTGGGGTTAGGGTTAGGGTTAGGTTTAGGGTTAGGGTTCGGGTTAGTGTTAGGGTTTGGTTTAGGGTTAGGGTTCGGGTTATTGTTAGGGTTAGTGTTCGAGTTAGGGTTAGGGTTCGGGTTAGGGTTAGGGGTTAGGGTTAGGGTTAGGGTTAGGGTTAGGTTTAGTGTTCTGGTTAGGGTTAGGGTTAGGGTTAGGGTTCGGGATAGGGTTAGGGTTATGGTTAGTGTAATGTTTCAGGTTAGGTTTAGCGTTATGGTTTGGGTTCGCGTTCGGTGTAAGGTAGGGTTCGGGTTCGGTTTAGGGTTCGGGTTCGGGTTCGGGTTAGGGGTTAGAGTTAGGGTTAGGCTTAGGTTTAGGGTTCGGGTTAGGGTTAGGTTTAGGGTTAGGGTTCGGGTTAGGGTTTGGGTTAGGGTTAGGGTTAGGGTTCGGGTTAGGGTTAGGGTAGGGTTCGGGTTAGGGTTCGGGTTAGGGTTAGTGTTAGGGTTCGGGTTAGGTTTCGGGTTAGGGTTCGGGTTAGGGTTCGGTATAGGGTTCGGGTTAGGGTTAGGGTTCGGGTTAGGGTTAGGTTTAGGGTTCGGGTTAGGGTTCGTGTCCGGGTTAGTGCTCGGGTTCGGGTTAGGGTTAGGTTTAGGGTTAGGTTTAGGGTTAGGGTTCGGGTTCGGGTTAGGGTTCGGGTTTGGGTTAGGGTTAGGGTTAGGGTTCAGATTAGGGTTAGGGTTAGGGTTAGGGTTAGGTTTCGGGTTAGGGTTCGGGTTCGGGTTAGGGTTAGGGTTAGGGTTCGGGTTAGGGTTCGTGTTAAGGTTCGGGTTAGGATTAGGGATAGGGTTCGGGTTAGGGTTCGTGTTAGGGTTCGGGTTAGGTGTCGGGTTAGGGTTACGGTTAGGGTTAGGGTTCGGGTTCGTGTTAGGGTTAGCGTTAGGGTTAGAGTTAGGGTTAGGGTTCGGGTTCGGGGTTAGGGTTATTGTTAGGGTTCGTGTTAGGGATCGGGTTAGGGTTAGGATTCGGGTAAGGGCTTAGGGTTCGGGTTCGGGTTAGGGTTAGGGTTAGTGTTCCGGTTAGGGTTAGGGTTCGGGTTAGGGTTCGGGTTAGGGTTAGGGTTCGGGTTAGGGTTAGGGTTAGGGTTCGGGTTAGGGTTCGGGTTCGCGTTAGGGTTCGGGTTCGGTTTAGGGTTAGGGTTAGGGTTCGGATTAGGTTTAGGGTTAGGGTTAGGGTTAGAGCAGGGTTCGGGTTAGGGTTCGGGTTAGGGTTCGGGTTAGGGTTAGGGTTAGGGTTAGGTTTAGGGTTAGCGTTCGGTTGAGGGTTAGGGTTAGGGTTAGGGTTAGGGTTCGGGTTAGGGTTAGGTTTTAGGGTTAGGGTTAGTTTTAGGGTTAGTGTTAGGGTTAGGTTTAGGTTAGGGTTCGGGTTAGGGTTAGGGTTAGGTTTAGGGTTATGGTTCGGGTTAGGGTTAGGGTTCGTGTTAGGGTTAGGGTTAGGTTTAGTGTTAGGGTTAGGGTTCGGGTTAGGGTTAGGGTTAGGGTTAGGGTTAGGGTTCGGGTTAGGTTTAGGGTTAGGGTTCGATTTAGGGTTAGGGTTAGGGTTAGGGTTAGGGTTCGGTTTAGGGTTAGGGTTAGCGTTCGGGTTAGGGTTAGGTTTAGGGTTAGGTTTTGGTTTAGGGTTCGGGTTAGGGTTAGGGTTAGGATTCGTGTTAGGGTTAGGGTTAGGTTTCGGATTAGGGTTAGGGTTTGGGTTAGGGTTAGGTTTAGGGTTCGGGTTAGGGTTAGGGTTAGGGCTCGGGTTAGGGTTAGGGTTCGGGTTCGGGTTAGGGTTAGGGTTCAGGTTCGGGTTAGGGTTCAGGTTTGGGTTAGGGTTTGGTTTAGGGTTAGGTTTAGGGTTAGGGTTCGGGTTCG
>JAVLSZ010000035.1:5555000-5557500 GCA_032313775.1 Urocyon cinereoargenteus
TAGGTTTAGGGTCGGGTTCGGGTTAGGATTAGGGTTGGGGTTCGTGTTAGGGTTCGGGTTAGGGTTAGGGATAGGGTTAGGGTTCGGATTCGGGGTTAGGGTTAGGGTTAGGGTTCGGGTTAGGGTTCGGGTTAGGGTTAGGATTCGGGTAAAGGGTTAGGGTTCGGGTTCGGTTTAGGGTTAGGTTTAGGGTTCCGGTTAGGGTTAGGTTTAGGTTTCTGGTTAGGGTTTAGGTTTAGGGTTAGGTTTAGGGTTCGGGTTAGGGTTCGGGTGAGGGTTAGGGTTAGGGTTCGTGTTAGGGTTAGGGTTCGGGTTAGGGTTCGGGTTAGGGTTAGGGTTAGGGTTCGGGTTAGGGTTAGGGTTAGGGTTCGGGTTAGGGTTCGGGTTAGGGTTCGGGTTAGGGTTAGGTTTAGGGTTAGGGTTCGGGTTGGGGTTAGGGTTCGGGTTAGGGTTAGGGTTAGGGTTAGTGTTCGGGTTAGGGTTCGGTTTAGGGTTCGGGTTAGACTTAGGGTTCGGGTTAGGGTTAGGGTTAGGGTTCGGGTTAGGGTTAGGGTTAGGGTTAGGGTTAGGGTTCGGGTTAGGGTTAGGATTAGGGTTCGGGTTCGTTTAGGGTTAGCGTTATGGTTCGGGTTAGGGTTCGGTTTCGGGTTAGGGTTAGGGGTTAGTGTTCAGGTTAGGGTTAGGGTTAGGTTTAGGGTTAGCGTTCGGTTGAGGGTTAGGGTTAGGGTTAGGGTTAGGGTTCGTGTTAGGGTTAGGTTTTAGGGTTAGGGTTAGTTTTAGGTTTAGGGTTAGGGTGAGGGTTAGTTTTAGGGTTAGGGGTCGGGTTAGGGTGAGGGTTAGGGTTAGGGTTATGGTTCGGGTTAGGGTTAGGGATCGTGTTAGGGTTAGGGTTAGGTTTAGGGTTCGGGTTAGGGTCAGGGTTAGGGTTAGGGTTAGGGTTAGGGTTAGGGTTCGGGTTAGGGTTAAGTTCCGGTTAAGGTTTGGGTTAGGTTTCGGGTTAGGGTTAGGGTTAGGGTTTGGGTTAGGTTTAGGGTTCGGGTTAGGGTTAGGGTTAGGGTTCGGGTTAGGGTTCGGGTTAGGGTTAGGATTAGGATTAGGGTTAGGGTTAGAGTTCGGGTTCGGGTTCGGGTTAGGGTTCAGGTTCGGGTTCGGGTTAGGGTTAGTGTTAGGGATAGGCTTCGGATTAGGGTTAGGGATAGGGTTCGGGTTAGGATTCGGGTTCGTGTTAGGGTTAGTGTTAGGGTTAGGGTTAGGGTTCGGGTTAGGGTTAGGGTTAGGGTTAGGGTTAGGGGTTACGGTTAGGGTTAGGGTTCGGGTTAGGTTTAGGGTTAGGGTTCGGGTTAGGGTTCGGGTTAGGGTTAGGGTTAGGGTTAGGGTTCGGTTTAGGGTTAGGGTTAGGGTTACGGTCAGGGTTCGGGTTAGGGTTAGGGTTCGGTGTCGGGTTAGGTTTAGGGTTAGGTTTAGGGTTCGGGTTCGGGTTAGGGTTCGGGTTAGGGTTAGGGTTCGGATTCGGGGTTAGGGTTAGGGTTAGGGTTCGGGTTAGGGTTCAGGTTAGGTTTAGGATTCGGGTTAGGGTTAGGGTTGGGGTTAGGGTTAGGGTTAGGTTTAGGGTTAGGGTTCGGGTGAGGGTTAGGGTTTGGTTTAGGGTTAGGGTTCGGGTTATTGTTAGGGTTAGTGTTCGAGTTAGGGTTAGGGTTTGGGTTAGGGTTAGGGGTTAGGGTTAGGGTTAGGTTTCGGGTTAGGGTTCGGGTTAGGGTTCGGGTCCGGGTTAGGGTTCGGGTTAGGGTTAGGTTTGGGGTTAGGGTTAGGGTAAGGTTTAGGGTGAGGGTTCGGGTTAGTGTTAGGGTTTGGTTTAGGGTTAGGGTTCGGGTTATTGTTAGGGTTAGTGTTCGAGTTAGGGTTAGGGTTCAGGTTAGGGTTAGTGTTAGGGTTACGGTTAGGGTTCGGGTTAGGGTTAGGGTTCGGTGTTGGGTTAGGGTTAGGGTTAGGGTTATGGTTAGGTATCGGGTTCGGGTTAGGGTTAGGGTTAGGGTTAGGCTTCGGATTCAGGGTTAGGTTTAGGGTTAGGCTTCCGGTTAGGGTTCGGGTTAGGTTTAGGATTCGGGTAAGGGCTTAGGGTTCGGGTTCGGGTTAGTGTTAGGGTTAGGGTTCCGGTCAGGGTTAGGGTTAGGGTTCGGGTTAGGGTTCGGGTTAGGGTTAGGGTTAGGGTTCGGGTTAGGTTTAGGGTTAGGGTTCGGGTTAGGGTTCGGGTTAGGGTTAGGGTTAGGGTTAGGGTTCGGGTGGGTTAGGTTTCGGGTTAGTGTTAGGGTTAGGGTTAGGGTTAGTGTTAGGGTTTGGGTTAGGGTTAGGTTTCGGGTTAGGGTTAGGGTTAGGGTTCGGGTTAGGGTTCAGTTTAGGGTTTGGTTTAGGGTTAGGGTTAGGGTTCGGGATAGGATTTGGGCTAGGGGTTAGGGTTAGGGTTAGGGTTCGGGTTAGGTTTAGGGTTAGGGTTCGGGTTAGG
>JAVLSZ010000035.1:5560000-5562500 GCA_032313775.1 Urocyon cinereoargenteus
GGTTCGGGTTAGGGTTCGGGTTAGGGTTCGGGTTAGGGTTAGGGTTAGGGTTCGGGTTAGTGTTAGGGTTCGGGTTAGTGTTAGGGTTAGGGTTAGGGTTAGTGTTAGGGTTTGGGTTAGGGTTAGGTTTCGGGTTAGGGTTAGGGTTAGGGTTCGGGTTAGGGTTCGGTTTAGGGTTTGGTTTAGGGTTAGGGTTAGGGTTCGGGTTAGGATTAGGGCTAGGGGTTAGGGTTAGGGTTAGGGTTCGGGTTAGGTTTAGGGTTAGGGTTCGGGTTAGGGTTCGGGTTAGGGTTAGGGTTAGGGTTAGGGTTCGGTTTAGGGTTAGGGTTAGGGTTACGGTCAGGGTTCGTGTTAGGGTTAGGGTTCGGTGTCGGGTTAGGTTTAGGGTTAGGTTTAGGGTTCGGGTTCGGGTTAGGGTTCGGGTTAGGGTTAGGGTTCGGATTCGGGGTTACGGTTAGGGTTAGGGTTCGGGTTAGGGTTCGGGTTAGGTTTAGGATTCGGTTTAGGGTTAGGGTTGGGGTTAGGGTTAGGGTTAGGTTTAGGGTTAGGGTTCGGGTGAGGGTTAAGGTTTGGTTTAGTGTTAGGGTTCGGGTTATTGTTAGGGTTAGTGTTCGAGTTAGGGTTAGGGTTTGGGTTAGGGTTAGGGGTTAGGGTTAGGGTTCGGGTTAGGGTTCGGGTTAGGGTTCGGGTTCGGGTTAGGGTTCGGGTTAGGATTAGGTTTGGGGTTAGGGTTAGGGTTAGGTTTAGGGTTAGGGTTCGGGTTAGTGTTAGGGTTTGGTTTAGGGTTAGGGTTCGGGTTATTGTTAGGGTTAGTGTTCGAGTTAGGGTTAGGGTTCGGGTTAGGGTTAGGGGTTAGGGTTAGGGTTAGGGTTAGGGTTAGGGTTAGTGTTCTGGTTAGGGTTAGGGTTAGGGTTAGGGTTCGGGATAGGGTTAGGGTTATGGTTAGTGTAATGTTTCAGGTTAGGTTTAGCGTTATGGTTTGGGTTCGCGTTCGGTGTAAGGTAGGGTTCGGGTTCGGTTTAGGGTTCGGGTTCGGGTTCGGGTTAGGGGTTAGAGTTAGGGTTAGGCTTAGGTTTAGGGTTCGGGTTAGGGTTAGGTTTAGGGTTAGGGTTCGGGTTAGGGTTTGGGTTAGGGTTAGGGTTAGGGTTCGGGTTAGGGTTAGGTTAGGGTTCGGGTTAGGGTTCGGGTTAGGGTTAGTGTTAGGGTTCGGGTTAGGTTTCGGGTTAGGGTTCGGGTTAGGGTTCGGTATAGGGTTCGGGTTAGGGTTAGGGTTCGGGTTAGGGTTAGGTTTAGGGTTCGGGTTAGGGTTCGTGTCCGGGTTAGTGCTCGGGTTCGGGTTAGGGTTAGGTTTAGGGTTAGGTTTAGGGTTAGGGTTCGGGTTCAGGTTAGGGTTCGGGTTTGGGTTAGGGTTAGGGTTAGGGTTCAGATTAGGGTTAGGGTTAGGGTTAGGGTTAGGTTTCAGGTTAGGGTTCGGGTTCGGGTTAGGGTTAGGGTTAGTGTTCGGGTTAGGGTTCGTGTTAAGGTTCGGGTTAGGATTAGGGATAGGGTTCGGGTTAGGGTTCGTGTTAGGGTTCGGGTTAGGTGTCGGGTTAGGGTTACGGTTAGGGTTAGGGTTCGGGTTCGTGTTAGGGTTAGCGTTAGGGTTAGAGTTAGGGTTAGGGTTCGGGTTCGGGGTTAGGGTTATTGTTAGGGTTCGTGTTAGGGATCGGGTTAGGGTTAGGATTCGGGTAAGGGCTTAGGGTTCGGGTTCGGGTTAGGGTTAGGGTTAGTGTTCCGGTTAGGGTTAGGGTTCGGGTTAGGGTTCGGGTTAGGGTTAGGGTTCGGGTTGGGGTTAGGGTTAGGGTTCGGGTTAGGGTTCGGGTTCGGGTTAGGGTTCGGGTTCGGTTTAGGGTTAGGAATAGGGTTCGGATTAGGTTTAGGGTTAGGGTTAGGGTTAGAGCAGGGTTCGGGTTAGGGTTCGGGTTAGGGTTCGGGTTAGGGTTAGGGTTAGGGTTAGGTTTAGGGTTAGCGTTCGGTTGAGGGTTAGGGTTAGGGTTAGGGTTAGGGTTCGGGTTAGGGTTAGGTTTTAGGGTTAGGGTTAGTTTTAGGGTTAGTGTTAGGGTTAGGTTTAGGTTAGGGTTCGGGTTAGGGTTAGGGTTAGGTTTAGGGTTATGGTTCGGGTTAGGGTTAGGGTTCGTGTTAGGGTTAGGGTTAGGTTTAGTGTTAGGGTTAGGGTTCGGGTTAGGGTTAGGGTTAGGGTTAGGGTTAGGGTTCGGGTTAGGTTTAGGGTTAGGGTTCGATTTAGGGTTAGGGTTAGGGTTAGGGTTAGGGTTCGGTTTAGGGTTAGGGTTAGCGTTCGGGTTAGGGTTAGGTTTAGGGTTAGGTTTTGGTTTAGGGTTCGGGTTAGGGTTAGGGTTAGGATTCGTGTTAGGGTTAGGGTTAGGTTTCGGATTAGGGTTAGGGTTTGGGTTAGGGTTAGGTTTAGGGTTCGGGTTAGGGTTAGGGTTAGGGCTCGGGTTAG
>JAVLSZ010000035.1:5577500-5632500 GCA_032313775.1 Urocyon cinereoargenteus
GGGTTCGGGTTACGGTTAGGGTTAGGGTTAGGGTTCGGGTTAGGGTTCAAGTTAGGTTTAGGGTTAGGGTTTGGGTTAGGGTTAGGGTTAGGGTTCGGGTTAGGGTTAGGGTTAGGGTTAGGGTTAGGGTTCGGGTTAGGATTAGGGTTAGTGTTCGGGTTAGGGTTAGGGTTAGGGTTAGGGTTAGGGTTAGGTTTTAGGGTTAGGGTTAGGGTTAAGGTTAGGGTTAGGGGTTAGGGTTAGGGTTAGGGTTAGGGTTAGGGTTAGGGTTCGGGTTAGCGTTAGGGTTCGGATTAGGGTTAGGGTTAGGTTTAGTGTTAGGGTTAGGGTTCGGGTTAGGGTTAGGGTTAGGGTTAGGGTTAGTGTTCGGGTTAGGGTTAGGGTTCGGGTTCGGGTTAGGGTTAGGGTTAGGGTTAGGGTTAGGGTTCGGGTTAGGGTTAGGGTTAGGGTTCGGGTTAGGTTTAGTGTTAGGGTTTGGGTTAGGGTTAGGGTTAGGGTTCGGGTTAGGGTTCGGGTTAGGGTTAGGTTTAGGATTTGGGTTAGGGTTAGGTTTAGGGTTCGGGTTAGGGTTAGGATTCCGGTAGGGTTAGGTTTAGGGTTCGGGTTAGGGTTAGGGTTAGGGTTTGGGTTAGGGTTAGGGTTCGGGTTCGGGTTATGGTTAGGGTTCGGTTTCGGGTTAGGGTTCGGGTTTTGGTTAGGGTTCGGGTTAGGGTTAGGGTTCGGGTTCGGGTTTGGGTTAGGGTTCGGGTTAGGGTTAGGTTTCGGGTTAGGGTTCGGGTTAGGGTTAGGGTTCGGGTTAGGGTTAGGGTTAGGGTTAGCGTTAGGTTTAAAGTTCGGGTTCGGGTTAGGGTTAGGGGTTAGGGTTCGCGTTCGGGTAAGGGTTAGGGTTAAGTTTCGGGTTAGGGTTAGGGTTTAGTGTTCGGGTTACGGTTCGGGCAGTGTTAGGGTTAGGGTTCGGGTTAGGGTTAGGGTTAGGGTTCGGGTTAGGGTTCAAGTTAGGGTTAGGGTTAGGTTTCGGATTAGGTTTCGGGTTAGGGTTCGGGTTAGGGTTAGGGTTAGGGTTATGGATAGGGTTCGGGTTAGGGTTAAGGTTCGGGTTAGGGTTAGGGTTCGGGTTAGATTAGTGTTCGGGTTAGTGTTCGGGTTAGGGTTAGGAATCAGGTTAGGTTTGGGTTCGGGTTAGGTTTCGGTTTAGGTTTAGGGTTCGGGTTCGGGTTAGGGTTCGGGTTCGGGTTAGGGTTAGGGTTCGGGTTAGGGTTAGGTTTAGGGTTCTGGTTAGGGTTAGGGTTCGGGCTAGGGTCAGGGTTAGGGTTCGGGTTCGGGTTAGGGTTAGTGTTAGGTTTCGTGTTAGGGTTCGGGTTAGGGGTCGGGTTCGGCTAGGGTTAGTGTTCGGGTTCGGGTTAGGGTTAGGTTTGGGGATCGGGTTAGGGTTCGGGTTAGGGTTAGGTTTAGGGTTCGTGTTAGGGTTCGGGTTAGGGGTCGGGTTAGTGTTAGGGTTAGGGTTCGGGTTAGGGTAGGGTTAGGGTTCGGGGTAGTGTTAGGGTTCGGGTTAGGGTTAGGGTCGGGTTCGGGTTAGGATTAGGGTTGGGGTTCGTGTTAGGGTTCGGGTTAGGGTTAGGGATAGGGTTAGGGTTCGGATTCGGGGTTAGGGTTAGGGTTCGGGTTAGGGTTCGGGTTAGGGTTAGGATTCGGGTAAAGGGTTAGGGTTCGGGTTCGGTTTAGGGTTAGGTTTAGGGTTCCGGTTAGGGTTAGGTTTAGGTTTCTGGTTAGGGTTTAGGTTTAGGGTTAGGTTTAGGGTTCGGGTTAGGGTTCGGGTGAGGGTTAGGGTTAGGGTTCGTGTTAGGGTTAGGGTTCGGGTTAGGGTTCGGGTTAGGGTTAGGGTTAGGGTTCGGGTTAGGGTTAGGGTTAGGGTTCGGGTTAGGGTTCGGGTTAGGGTTCGGGTTAGGGTTAGGTTTAGGGTTAGGGTTCGGGTTGGGGTTAGGGTTCGGGTTAGGGTTAGGGTTAGGGTTAGTGTTCGGGTTAGGGTTCGGTTTAGGGTTCGGGTTAGACTTAGGGTTCGGGTTAGGGTTAGGGTTAGGGTTCGGGTTAGGGTTAGGGTTAGGGTTAGGGTTCGGGTTAGGGTTAGGATTAGGGTTCGGGTTCGGTTTAGGGTTAGCGTTATGGTTCGGGTTAGGGTTCGGTTTCGGGTTAGGGTTAGGGGTTAGTGTTCAGGTTAGGGTTAGGGTTAGGTTTCGGGTTAGGGTTCGGGTTAGGGATAGGGTTAGGGTTCGGGTTAGGGTTCGGGTTATGGTTAGTGTTAGGGTTCGGGTTAGGGTTCGGGTTATGGTTAGGGTTCGGGGTAGGGTTAGGTTTAGGGTTAGGGTTAGGTTTCGGGGTGGGTTCGGGTTAGGTTTAGGGTTAGGGTTCGGGTTAGGTTTAAGGTTAGGGTTAGGGTTCGGGTTCGGGTTAGTGTTAGGGTTCGTTTTAGGGTTTGGGTTAGGGTTAGGGTTAGTGTTAGGTTTAGGGTTCGGGTTCGGGTTAGGGTTAGGGGTTAGGTTTCGGGTTCGGGTAAGGGTTAGGGTTAGGTTTCGGGTTAGGTTTAGGGGTTAGGGTTAGGGTTAGGGTTAGTGTTCGGGTTAGGGTTAGGGTTAGTGTTCGGGTTAGGGTTAGGGTTACGGTTAGGGTTAGGGTTAGGTTTTAGGGTTAGTGGTTAGGGTTAGGGTTAGGGTTAGGGTTAGGGTTCGGGTTAGCATTAGGGTTAGGATTAGGGTTAGGGTTAGGTTTAGGGTTAGGGTTAGGGTTCGGGTTCGGGTTAGGGGTTAGTGTTCGGGTTAGGGTTAGGGTTAGGGTTAGGGTTAGGGTTCCGATTAGGGTTAGGTTAGGGTTAGGGTTAGGGTTCGGGTTAGTGTTAGGGTTAGGGTTAGGGTTCGGGTTAGGGTTAGGGTTCGGGTTAAGGTTCGGGTTAGGGTTAAGGATATGGTTAGGGTTAGGGTTAGTGTTCGGATTAGGGTTAGGGTTCGTGTTACGGTTAGGGTTAGGGTTAGAGTTCGGATTAGGGTTAGGGTTAGGGTTCGGGTTAGGGTTCGGTTTCGGGTTAGGGTTAGGGTTAGGGTTCGGTTTAGGGTTAGGGTTAGGGTTCGGGTGAGGGTTAGGGTTAGGGTTAGTGTTCGGGTTAGGGTTCGGGTTAGGGTTAGGGTTAGGATTCGGGTTAGGGTTAGGGTTAGGGTTCGGGTTAGGGTTCGGGTTCGGGTTCGGGTTAGGGTTAGGGTTAGGGTTAGGGTTAGGGATAGGGTTCGGGTTAGGGTTAAGGTTCGGGTTAGGGTTAGGGTTAGGGTTAGGGTTCGGGTTAGGGTTCGGGTTAGGTTTAGGGATCGGGTTAGGGTTAGGGTTCGGGTTAGGGTTGGGTTCGGTTTAGCTTTCGGGTAGGGTTAGGGTTCGGGTTCGGGTTAGGGTTAGGGTTTGGGTTAGGGTTAGGTTTAGGGTTCTGGTTAGGGTTAGGGTTCGGGCTCGGGTTAGGGTTAGGGTTCTGGTTAGGGTTAGGGTCAGGTTTAGGGTTAGGGTTTGTGTTAGGGTTCGGGTTAGGGGTCGGGTTAGGGTTAGGGTTAGGGTTCGGGTTCGGGTTAGGGGTCGGGTTAGGGTCGGTTTAGGGTTAGGGTTCGGGTTAGGGTTAGGGTTCGGGTTCGGGTTAAGGTTAGGGTTGGGGTTCGGGTTAGGGTTCGGGTTAGGGTTCGGGTTAGGTTTAGGTTTATGGTTAGGGTCCGGGTTCGGGGTTAGGGTTAGGCTTAGGGTTCGGGTGAGGGTTAGGGTTCCGGTTAAGGTTAGGTTTAGGGTTCGGTTCGTGTTAGGGTTAGGGTTAGGTTTCGGGTTCGGGGTCGGGTTCGGTTTAGGGTTAGGTTTTGGGTTCAGTTTAGGGTTAGGTTTTGGGTTAGGGTTAGGGTTAGGGGTTAGGGTTAGGGTCGAATTAGCGTTCGGGTTAGGGTTCGGGTTACGGTTAGGGTTAGGGTTAGGGTTCGGTTTAGGGTTCAAGTTAGGGTTAGAGTTAGGGTTTGGGTTAGTGTTAGGGTTAGGGTTCGGGTTAGGGTGAGGGTTAGGGTTAGGGTTAGGGTTCGGGTTAGGATTAGGGTTAGTGTTCGGGTTAGGGTTAGGGTTAGGGTTAGGGTTAGGTTTTAGGGTTAGGGTTAGGGTTAAGGTTAGGGTTAGGGGTTAGGGTTAGGGTTAGGGTTAGGGTTAGGGTTAGGGTTAGGGTTAGGGTTAGGGTTCGGGTTAGCGTTAGGGTTCGGATTAGGGTTAGGGTTAGGTTTAGGGTTAGGGTTAGGGTTCGGGTTAGGGTTAGGGTTAGGTTTAGGGTTAGGATTCGGGTTAGGGTTAGGGTTCGGGTTCGGGTTAGGGTGAGGTTTAGGGTTAGGGTTAGGGTTCGGGTTAGGGTTAGGGTTAGGGTTCGGGTTAGGTTTAGGGTTAGGGTTTGGGTTAGGGTTAGGGTTAGGGTTCGGGTTAGGGTTCGGGTTAGGGTTAGGTTTAGGATTCGGGTTAGGGTTAGGGTTAGGGTTCGGGTTAGGGTTAGGATTCCGGTAGGGTTAGGTTTAGGGTTCGGGTTAGGGTTAGGGTTAGGGTTTGGGTTAGGGTTAGGGTTCGGGTTCGGGTTATGGTTAGGGTTCGGTTTCGGGTTAGGGTTCGGGTTTTGGTTAGGGTTCGTGTTAGGGTTAGGTTTAGGGTTAGGGTTCGGGTTAGGGTTAGGGTTCGGGTCGGGTTTGGGTTAGGTTTCGGGTTAGGGTTAGGTTTCGGGTTAGGGTTCGGGTTAGGGTTAGGGTTCGGGTTAGGGTTAGGGTTAGGGTTAGCGTTAGGTTTAAGGTTCGGGTTCGGGTTAGGGTTAGGTGTTAGGGCTCGGGTTCGGGTAAGGGTTAGGATTAAGTTTCGGGTTAGGGTTAGGGGTTAGTGTTCGGGTTAGGGTTCGGGCAGGGTTAGGGTTAGGGTTCGGGTTAGGGTTAGGGTTAGGGTTCGGGTTAGGGTTCAAGTTAGGGTTAGGGTTAGGTTTCGGATTAGGGTTCGTGTTAGGGTTCGGGTTAGGGTTAGGTTTAGGGTCATGGATAGTGTTCGGGTTAGGGTTAAGGTTCGGGTTAGGGTTAGGGTTCGGGTTAGGTGAGGGTTCGGGTTAGGGTTCGGGTTAGGGTTAGGGATCAGGTTAGGTTTGGGTTCGGGTTAGGTTTCGGGTTAGGTTTAGGGTTCGGGTTCGGGTTAGGGTTCGGGTTCGGGTTAGGGTTAGGTTTCGGGTTAGGGTTAGGTTTAGGGTTCGGGTTAGGGTTAGGGTTCGGGCTAGGGTCAGGGTTAGGGTTCGGGTTAGGGTTAGGGTTAGGGTTAGGGTTCGTGTTAGGGTTCGGGTTAGGGTTCGGGTTCGGCTGGGGTTAGGGTTCGGGTTCGGGTTAGGGTTAGGGTTGGGGATCGGGTTAGGGTTCGGGTTAGGGTTCGGGTTAGGTTTAGGTTTAGGGTTAGGGTCCGGGTTCGGGGTTAGGGTTAGGCTTAGGGTTCGGGTGAGGGTTAGGGTTCCGGTTAGGGTTAGGTTTAGGGTTCGGGTTCGTGTTAGGGTTAGGGTTAGGTTTCGTGTTCGGGGTCGGGTTCGGTTTAGGGTTAGGTTTTGGGTTCGGTTTAGGGTTCGGTTTTGGGTTAGGGTTAGGTTTAGGGGTTAGGGTTAGGGTCGAGTTAGCGTTCGGGTTAGGGTTCGGATTACGGTTAGGGTTAGGGTTAGGGTTCGGGTTACGGTTCAAGTTAGGGTTAGGGTTAGGTTTAGGGTTAGGGTTTGGGTTAGGGTTAGGGTTAGGGTTCGGGTTAGGGTTAGGGTTAGGGTTAGGGTTAGGGTTCGGGTTAGGGTTAGGGTTAGTGTTCGGGTTAGGGTTAGGGTTAGGGTTAGGGTTAGGGTTAGGTTTTAGGGTTAGGGTTAGGGTTAAGGTTAGGGTTAGGGGTTAGGGTTAGGGTTAGGGTTCGGGTTAGCGTTAGGGTTCGGATTAGGGTTAGGGTTAGGTTTAGGGTTAGGGTTAGGGTTCGGGTTAGGGTTAGGGTTAGGGTTAGGGTTAGGGTTCGGGTTAGAGTTAGGGTTCGGGTTCGGGTTCGGGTTAGGGTTAGGTTTAGGGTTAGGGTTAGGGTTCGGGTACGGGTTAGGGTTAGGGTTCGGGTTAGGGTTAGGGTTAGGGTTTGGGTTAGGGTTCGGGTTAGGGTTCGGGTTAGGGTTCGGGTTAGGGTTAGGTTTAGGATTCGGGTTA
This sequence comes from Urocyon cinereoargenteus, assembly GCA_032313775.1. Taxonomy (NCBI): domain Eukaryota; kingdom Metazoa; phylum Chordata; class Mammalia; order Carnivora; family Canidae; genus Urocyon; species Urocyon cinereoargenteus. The sequence continues at coordinate 5,583,731 of JAVLSZ010000035.1, forward strand.
GGGTTAGGGTTATGGTTCGGGTTAGGGTTAGGGTTCCGGTAGGGTTAGGTTTAGGGTTCGGGTTAGGGTTAGGGTTAGGGTTTGGGTTAGGGTTAGGGTTCGGGTTCGGGTTATGGTTAGGGTTCGGTTTCGGGTTAGGGTTCGGGTTTTGGTTAGGGTTCGGGTTAGGGTTAGGTTTAGGGTTACGGTTCGGGTTAGGGTTAGGGTTCGGGTTCGGGTTTGGGTTAGGGTTCGGGTTCGGGTTAGGGTTAGGTTTCGGGTTAGGGTTCGGGTTAGGGTTAGGGTTCGGGTTAGGGTTAGGAGTTAGTGTTCAGGTTAGGGTTAGGGTTAGGGTTCGGTTTAGGGTTCGGGTTAGGGTTAGGGTTAGGGTTCGGGTTAGGGTTAGGGTTAGGGTTAGGGTTCGGGTTACGGTTAGGGTTCAGGTTAGGGTTCGGGTTAGGGTTAGGGTTTGGGTTAGGGTTAGGAGTTAGTGTTCAGGTTAGGGTTAGGGTTAGGGTTCGGTTTAGGGTTCGGGTTAGGGTTCGGGTTAGGGTTAAGGTTCGGGTTAGGGTTAGAGTTAGGGTTAGGGTTCGGGTTAGGGTTCGGGTTAGGGTTAGGGATCGGGTTAGGGTTAGGGTTCGGGTTAGGGTTGGGTTCGGTTTAGCTTTCGGGTAGGGTTAGGGTTCGGGTTCGGGTTAGGGTTAGGGTTTGGGTTAGGGTTAGGTTTAGGGTTCTGGTTAGGGTTAGGGTTCGGGCTCGGGTTAGGGTTAGGGTTCTGGTTAGGGTTAGGGTCAGGGTTAGGGTTAGGGTTTGTGTTAGGGTTCGCGTTAGGGGTCGGGTTAGGGTTAGGGTTAGGGTTCGGTTTCGGATTAGGGGTCGGGTTAGGGTCGGGTTAGGGTTAGGGTTCGGGTTAGGGTTAGGGTTCGGGTTCGGGTTAAGGTTAGGTTTGGGGTTCGGGTTAGGGTTCGGGTTAGGGTTCGGGTTAGGTTTAGGTTTAGGGTTAGGGTCCGGGTTCGGGGTTAGGGTTAGGTTTAGGGTTCGGGTGAGGGTTAGGGTTCCGGTTAGGGTTAGGGTTAGGGTTCGTTTCGTGTTAGCGTTAGGGTTAGGTTTCGGGTTCGGGGTCGGGTTCGGTTTAGGGTTAGGTTTTGGGTTCGGTTTAGGGTTAGGTTTTGGGTTAGGGTTAGGTTTAGGGGTTAGGGTTAGTGTCGAGTTAGCGTTCGGGTTAGGGTTCGGGTTACGGTTAGGGTTAGGGTTAGGGTTCGGGTTAGGGTTCAAGTTAGGTTTAGGGTTAGGGTTTGGGTTAGGGTTAGTGTTAGGGTTCGGGTTAGGGTTAGGGTTAGGGTTAGGGTTAGGGTTCGGGTTAGGATTAGGGTTAGTGTTCGGGTTAGGGTTAGGTTTAGGGTTAGGGTTAGGGTTAGGTTTTAGGGTTAGGGTTAGGGTTAGGGTTAGGGTTAGGGGTTAGGGTTAGGGTTAGGGTTAGGGTTAGGGTTAGGGTTCGGGTTAGCGTTAGGGTTCGGATTAGGGTTAGGGTTAGGTTTAGTGTTAGGGTTAGGGTTCGGGTTAGGGTTAGGGTTAGGATTAGGGTTAGTGTTCGGGTTAGGGTTAGGGTTCGGGTTCGGGTTAGGGTTAGGGTTAGGGTTAGGGTTAGGGTTCGGGTTAGGGTTAGGGTTAGGGTTCGGGTTAGGTTTAGTGTTAGGGTTTGGGTTAGGGTTAGGGTTAGGGTTCGGGTTAGGGTTCGGGTTAGGGTTAGGTTTAGGATTTGGGTTAGGGTTAGGTTTAGGGTTCGGGTTAGGGTTAGGATTCCGGTAGGGTTAGGTTTAGGGTTCGGGTTAGGGTTAGGGTTAGGGTTTGGGTTAGGGTTAGGGTTCGGGTTCGGGTTATGGTTAGGGTTCGGTTTCGGGTTAGGGTTCGGGTTTTGGTTAGGGTTCGGGTTAGGGTTAGGGTTCGGGTTCGGGTTTGGGTTAGGGTTCGGGTTAGGGTTAGGTTTCGGGTTAGGGTTCGGGTTAGGGTTAGGGTTCGGGTTAGGGTTAGGGTTAGGGTTAGCGTTAGGTTTAAAGTTCGGGTTCGGGTTAGGGTTAGGGGTTAGGGTTCGGGTTCGGGTAAGGGTTAGGGTTAAGTTTCGGGTTAGGGTTAGGGTTTAGTGTTCGGGTTAGGGTTCGGGCAGTGTTAGGGTTAGGGTTCGGGTTAGGGTTAGGGTTAGGGTTCGGGTTAGGGTTCAAGTTAGGGTTAGGGTTAGGTTTCGGATTAGGTTTCGGGTTAGGGTTCGGGTTAGGGTTAGGGTTAGGGTTATGGATAGGGTTCGGGTTAGGGTTAAGGTTCGGGTTAGGGTTAGGGTTCGGGTTAGGTTAGTGTTCGGGTTAGTGTTCGGGTTAGGGTTAGGGATCAGGTTAGGTTTGGGTTCGGGTTAGGTTTCGGTTTAGGTTTAGGGTTCGGGTTCGGGTTAGGGTTCGGGTTCGGGTTAGGGTTAGGGTTCGGGTTAGGGTTAGGTTTAGGGTTCTGGTTAGGGTTAGGGTTCGGGCTAGGGTCAGGGTTAGGGTTCGGGTTCGGGTTAGGGTTAGTGTTAGGTTTCGTGTTAGGGTTCGGGTTAGGGGTCGGGTTCGGCTAGGGTTAGTGTTCGGGTTCGGGTTAGGGTTAGGTTTGGGGATCGGGTTAGGGTTCGGGTTAGGGTTAGGTTTAGGGTTCGTGTTAGGGTTCGGGTTAGGGGTCGGGTTAGTGTTAGGGTTAGGGTTCGGGTTAGGGTAGGGTTAGGGTTCGGGGTAGTGTTAGGGTTCGGGTTAGGTTTAGGGTCGTGTTCGGGTTAGGATTAGGATTGGGGTTCGTGTTAGGGTTCGGGTTAGGGTTAGGGATAGGGTTAGGGTTCGGATTCGGGGTTAGGGTTAGGGTTAGGGTTCGGGTTAGGGTTCGGATTAGGGTTAGGATTCGGGTAAAGGGTTAGGGTTCGGGTTCGGTTTAGGGTTAGGTTTAGGGTTCCGGTTAGGGTTAGGTTTAGGTTTCTGGTTAGGGTTTAGGTTTAGGGTTAGGTTTAGGGTTCGGGTTAGGGTTCGGGTGAGGGTTAGGGTTAGGGTTCGTGTTAGGGTTAGGGTTCGGGTTAGGGTTCGGGTTAGGGTTAGGGTTAGGGTTCGGGTTAGGGTTAGGGTTAGGGTTCGGGTTAGGGTTCGGGTTAGGGTTCGGGTTAGGGTTAGGTTTAGGGTTAGGGTTCGGGTTGGGGTTAGGGTTCGGGTTAGGGTTAGGGTTAGGGTTAGTGTTCGGGTTAGGGTTCGGTTTAGGGTTCGGGTTAGACTTAGGGTTCGGGTTAGGGTTAGGGTTAGGGTTAGGGTTCGGGTTAGGGTTAGGGTTAGGTTTAGGGTTAGGGTTCGGGTTAGGGTTAGGATTAGGGTTCGGGTTCGGTTTAGGGTTAGGGTTATGGTTCGGGTTAGGGTTCGGTTTCGGGTTAGGGTTAGGGGTTAGTGTTCAGGTTAGGGTTAGGGTTAGGTTTCGGGTTAGGGTTCGGGTTAGGGATAGGGTTAGGGTTCGGGTTAGGGTTCGGGTTATGGTTAGTGTTAGGGTTCGGGTTAGGGTTCGGGTTATGGTTAGGGTTCGGGGTAGGGTTAGGGTTAGGGTTAGGGTTAGGTTTCGGGGTGGGTTCGGGTTAGGTTTAGGGTTAGGGTTCGGGTTAGGTTTAAGGTTAGGGTTAGGGTTCGGGTTCGGGTTAGTGTTAGGGTTCGTTTTAGGGTTTGGGTTAGGGTTAGGGTTAGTGTTAGGTTTAGGGTTCGGGTTCGGGTTAGGGTTAGGGGTTAGGTTTCGGGTTCGGGTAAGGGTTAGGGTTAGGTTTCGGGTTAGGTTTAGGGGTTAGGGTTAGGGTTAGGGTTAGGGTTCGGGTTAGGGTTAGGGTTAGTGTTCGGGTTAGGGTTAGGGTTACGGTTAGGGTTAGGGTTAGGTTTTAGGGTTAGTGGTTAGGGTTAGGGTTAGGGTTAGGGTTAGGGTTCGGGTTAGCGTTAGGGTTAGGATTAGGGTTAGTGTTAGGTTTAGGGTTAGGGTTAGGGTTCGGGTTCGGGTTAGGGGTTAGTGTTCGGGTTAGGGTTAGGGTTAGGGTTAGGGTTAGGGTTCCGATTAGGGTTAGGTTAGGGTTAGGGTTAGGGTTCGGGTTAGTGTTAGGGTTAGGGTTAAGGTTCGGGTTAGGGTTAGGGTTCGGGTTAAGGTTCGGGTTAGGGTTAAGGATATGGTTAGGGTTAGGGTTAGTGTTCGGATTAGGGTTAGGTTTCGTGTTACGGTTAGGGTTAGGGTTAGAGTTCGGATTAGGGTTAGGGTTAGGGTTCGGGTTAGGGTTCGGTTTCGGGTTAGGGTTAGGTTTAGGGTTCGGTTTAGGGTTAGGGTTAGGGTTCGGGTGAGGGTTAGGGTTAGGGTTAGTGTTCGGGTTAGGGTTCGGGTTAGGGTTAGGGTTAGGATTCGGGTTAGGGTTAGGGTTCGGGTTAGGGTTCGGGTTCGGGTTCGGGTTAGGGTTAGGGTTAGGGTTAGGGATAGGGTTCGGGTTAGGGTTAAGGTTCGGGTTAGGGTTAGGGTTAGGGTTAGGGTTCGGGTTAGGGTTCGGGTTAGGTTTAGGGATCGGGTTAGGGTTAGGGTTCGGGTTAGGGTTGGGTTCGGTTTAGCTTTCGGGTAGGGTTAGGGTTCGGGTTCGGGTTAGGGTTAGGGTTTGGGTTAGGGTTAGGTTTAGGGTTCTGGTTAGGGTTAGGGTTCGGGCTCGGGTTAGGGTTAGGGTTCTGGTTAGGGTTAGGGTCAGGTTTAGGGTTAGGGTTTGTGTTAGGGTTCGGGTTAGGGGTCGGGTTAGGGTTAGGGTTAGGGTTCGGGTTCGGGTTAGGGGTCGGGTTAGGGTCGGTTTAGGGTTAGGGTTCGGGTTATGGTTAGGGTTCGGGTTCGGGTTAAGGTTAGGGTTGGGGTTCGGGTTAGGGTTCGGGTTAGGGTTCGGGTTAGGTTTAGGTTTATGGTTAGGGTCCGGGTTCGGGGTTAGGGTTAGGCTTAGGGTTCGGGTGAGGGTTAGGGTTCCGGTTAAGGTTAGGTTTAGGGTTCGGTTCGTGTTAGGGTTAGGGTTAGGTTTCGGGTTCGGGGTCGGGTTCGGTTTAGGGTTAGGTTTTGGGTTCAGTTTAGGGTTAGGTTTTGGGTTAGGGTTAGGGTTAGGGGTTAGGGTTAGGGTCGAATTAGCGTTCGGGTTAGGGTTCGGGTTACGGTTAGGGTTAGGGTTAGGGTTCGGGTTAGGGTTCAAGTTAGGGTTAGAGTTAGGGTTTGGGTTAGTGTTAGGGTTAGGGTTCGGGTTAGGGTGAGGGTTAGGGTTAGGGTTAGGGTTCGGGTTAGGATTAGGGTTAGTGTTCGGGTTAGGGTTAGGGTTAGGGTTAGGGTTAGGGTTAGGTTTTAGGGTTAGGGTTAGGGTTAAGGTTAGGGTTAGGGGTTAGGGTTAGGGTTAGGGTTAGGGTTAGGGTTAGGGTTAGGGTTCGGGTTAGCGTTAGGGTTCGGATTAGGGTTAGGGTTAGGTTTAGGGTTAGGGTTAGGGTTCGGGTTAGGGTTAGGGTTAGGTTTAGGATTAGGATTCGGGTTAGGGTTAGGGTTCGGGTTCGGGTTAGGGTGAGGTTTAGGGTTAGGGTTAGGGTTCGGGTTAGGGTTAGGGTTAGGGTTCGGGTTAGGTTTAGGGTTAGGGTTTGGGTTAGGGTTAGGGTTAGGGTTCGGGTTAGGGTTCGGGTTAGGGTTAGGTTTAGGATTCGGGTTAGGGTTAGGGTTAGGGTTCGGGTTAGGGTTAGGATTCCGGTAGGGTTAGGTTTAGGGTTCGGGTTAGGGTTAGGGTTAGGGTTTGGGTTAGGGTTAGGGTTCGGGTTCGGGTTATGGTTAGGGTTCGGTTTCGGGTTAGGGTTCGGGTTTTGGTTAGGGTTCGTGTTAGGGTTAGGTTTAGGGTTAGGGTTCGGGTTAGGGTTAGGGTTCGGGTCGGGTTTGGGTTAGGTTTCGGGTTAGGGTTAGGTTTCGGGTTAGGGTTCGGGTTAGGGTTAGGGTTCGGGTTAGGGTAAGGGTTAGGGTTAGCGTTAGGTTTAAGGTTCGGGTTCGGGTTAGGGTTAGGGGTTAGGGCTCGGGTTCGGGTAAGGGTTAGGATTAAGTTTCGGGTTAGGGTTAGGGGTTAGTGTTCGGGTTAGGGTTCGGGCAGGGTTAGGGTTAGGGTTCGGGTTAGGGTTAGGGTTAGGGTTTGGGTTAGGGTTCAAGTTAGGGTTAGGGTTAGGTTTCGGATTAGGGTTCGGGTTAGGGTTCGGGTTAGGGTTAGGGTTAGGGTCATGGATAGTGTTCGGGTTAGGGTTAAGGTTCGGGTTAGGGTTAGGGTTCGGGTTAGGTTAGGGTTCGGGTTAGGGTTCGGGTTAGGGTTAGGGATCAGGTTAGGTTTGGGTTCGGGTTAGGTTTCGGGTTAGGTTTAGGGTTCGGGTTCGGGTTAGGGTTCGGGTTCGGGTTAGGGTTAGGTTTCGGGTTAGGGTTAGGTTTAGGGTTCGGGTTAGGGTTAGGGTTCGGTCTAGGGTCAGGGTTAGGGTTCGGGTTAGGGTTAGGGTTAGGGTTAGGGTTCGTGTTAGGGTTCGGGTTAGGGTTCGGGTTCGGCTAGGGTTAGGGTTCGGGTTCGGGTTAGGGTTAGGGTTGGGGATCGGGTTAGGGTTCGGGTTAGGGTTCGGGTTAGGTTTAGGTTTAGGGTTAGGGTCCGGGTTCGGGTTTAGGGTTAGGCTTAGGGTTCGGGTGAGGGTTAGGGTTCCGGTTAGGGTTAGGTTTAGGGTTCGGGTTCGTGTTAGGGTTAGGGTTAGGTTTCGTGTTCGGGGTCGGGTTCGGTTTAGGGTTAGGTTTTGGGTTCGGTTTAGGGTTCGGTTTTGGGTTAGGGTTAGGTTTAGGGGTTAGGGTTAGGGTCGAGTTAGCGTTCGGGTTAGGGTTCGGATTACGGTTAGGGTTAGGGTTAGGGTTCGGGTTACGGTTCAAGTTAGGGTTAGGGTTAGGTTTAGGGTTAGGGTTTGGGTTAGGGTTAGGGTTAGGGTTCGGGTTAGGGTTAGGGTTAGGGTTAGGGTTAGGGTTCGGGTTAGGGTTAGGGTTAGTGTTCGGGTTAGGGTTAGGGTTAGGGTTAGGGTTAGGGTTATGTTTTAGGGTTAGGGTTAGGGTTAAGGTTAGGGTTAGGGGTTAGGGTTAGGGTTAGGGTTCGGGTTAGCGTTAGGGTTCGGATTAGGGTTAGGGTTAGGTTTAGGGTTAGGGTTAGGGTTCGGGTTAGGGTTAGGGTTAGGGTTAGGGTTAGGGTTCGGGTTAGAGTTAGGGTTCGGGTTCGGGTTCGGGTTAGGGTTAGGTTTAGGGTTAGGGTTAGGTTTCGGGTTCGGGTTAGGGTTAGGGTTCGGGTTAGGGTTAGGGTTAGGGTTTGGGTTAGGGTTCGGGTTAGGGTTCGGGTTAGGGTTCGGGTTAGGGTTAGGTTTAGGATTCGGGTTAGGGTTAGGGTTATGGTTCGGGTTAGGGTTAGGGTTCCGGTAGGGTTAGGTTTAGGGTTCGGGTTAGGGTTAGGGTTAGGGTTTGGGTTAGGGTTAGGGTTCGGGTTCGGGTTATGGTTAGGGTTCGGTTTCGGGTTAGGGTTCGGGTTTTGGTTAGGGTTCGGGTTAGGGTTAGGTTTAGGGTTAGGGTTCGGGTTAGGGTTAGGGTTCGGGTTCGGGTTTGGGTTAGGGTTCGGGTTAGGGTTAGGTTTCGGGTTAGGGTTCGGGTTAGGGTTAGGGTTCGGGTTAGGGTTAGGAGTTAGTGTTCAGGTTAGGGTTAGGGTTAGGGTTCGGTTTAGGGTTCGGGTAGGGTTAGGGTTAGGGTTCGGATTAGGGTTAGGGTTAGGGTTAGGGTTCGGGTTACGGTTAGGGTTCAGGTTAGGGTTCGGGTTAGGGTTAGGGTTCGGGTTAGGGTTAGGAGTTAGTGTTCAGGTTAGGGTTAGGGTTAGGGTTCGGTTTAGGGTTCGGGTTAGGGTTCGGGTTAGGGTTAAGGTTCGGGTTAGGGTTAGGGTTAGGGTTAGGGTTCGGGTTAGGGTTCCGGTTAGGGTTAGGGATCGGGTTAGGGTTAGGGTTCGGGTTAGGGTTGGGTTCGGTTTAGCTTTCGGGTAGGGTTAGGGTTCGGGTTCGGGTTAGGGTTAGGGTTTGGGTTAGGGTTAGGTTTAGGGTTCTGGTTAGGGTTAGGGTTCGGGCTCGGGTTAGTGTTAGGGTTCTGGTTAGGGTTAGGGTCAGGGTTAGGGTTAGGGTTTGTGTTAGGGTTCGGGTTAGGGGTCGGGTTAGGGTTAGGGTTAGGGTTCGGTTTCGGATTAGGGGTCGGGTTAGGGTCGGGTTAGGGTTAGGGTTCGGGTTAGGGTTAGGGTTCGGGTTCGGGTTAAGGTTAGGTTTGGGGTTCGGGTTAGGGTTCGGGTTAGGGTTCGGGTTAGGTTTAGGTTTAGGGTTAGGGTCCGGGTTCGGGGTTAGGGTTAGGTTTAGGGTTCGGGTGAGGGTTAGGGTTCCGGTTAGGGTTAGGGTTAGGGTTCGTTTCGTGTTAGGGTTAGGGTTAGGTTTCGGGTTCGGGGTCGGGTTCGGTTTAGGGTTAGGTTTTGGGTTCGGTTTAGGGTTAGGTTTTGGGTTAGGGTTAGGGTTAGGGGTTAGGGTTAGGGTCGAGTTAGCGTTCGGGTTAGGGTTCGGGTTACGGTTAGGGTTAGGGTTAGGGTTCGGGTTAGGGTTCAAGTTAGGTTTAGGGTTAGGGTTTGGGTTAGGGTTAGGGTTAGGGTTCGGGTTAGGGTTAGGGTTAGGGTTAGGGTTAGGGTTCGGGTTAGGATTAGGGTTAGTGTTCGGGTTAGGGTTAGGGTTAGGGTTAGGGTTAGGGTTAGGTTTTAGGGTTAGGGTTAGTGTTAAGGTTAGGGTTAGGGGTTAGGGTTAGGGTTAGGGTTAGGGTTAGGGTTAGGGTTCGGGTTAGCGTTAGGGTTCGGATTAGGGTTAGGGTTAGGTTTAGTGTTAGGGTTAGGGTTCGGGTTAGGGTTAGGGTTAGGGTTAGGGTTAGTGTTCGGGTTAGGGTTAGGGTTCGGGTTCGGGTTAGGGTTAGGGTTAGGGTTAGGGTTAGGGTTAGGGTTCGGGTTAGGGTTAGGGTTAGGGTTCGGGTTAGGTTTAGTGTTAGGGTTTGGGTTAGGGTTAGGGTTAGGGTTCGGGTTAGGGTTCGGGTTAGGGTTAGGTTTAGGATTTGGGTTAGGGTTAGGTTTAGGGTTCGGGTTAGGGTTAGGATTCCGGTAGGGTTAGGTTTAGGGTTCGGGTTAGGGTTAGGGTTAGGGTTTGGGTTAGGGTTAGGGTTCGGGTTCGGGTTCGGGTTATGGTTAGGGTTCGGTTTCGGGTTAGGGTTCGGGTTTTGGTTAGGGTTCGGGTTAGGGTTAGGGTTCGGGTTCGTGTTTGGGTTAGGGTTCGGGTTAGGGTTAGGTTTCGGGTTAGGGTTCGGGTTAGGGTTAGGGTTCGGGTTAGGGTTAGGGTTAGGGTTAGCGTTAGGTTTAAAGTTCGGGTTCGGGTTAGGGTTAGGGGTTAGGGTTCGGGTTCGGGTAAGGGTTAGGGTTAAGTTTCGGGTTAGGGTTAGGGTTTAGTGTTCGGGTTAGGGTGCGGGCAGTGTTAGGGTTAGGGTTCGGGTTAGGGTTAGGGTTAGGGTTCGGGTTAGGGTTCAAGTTAGGGTTAGGGTTAGGTTTCGGATTAGGTTTCGGGTTAGGGTTCGGGTTAGGGTTAGGGTTAGGGTTATGGATAGGGTTCGGGTTAGGGTTAAGGTTCGGGTTAGGGTTAGGGTTCGGGTTAGGTTAGTGTTCGGGTTAGTGTTCGGGTTAGGGTTAGGGATCAGGTTAGGTTTGGGTTCGGGTTAGGTTTCGGTTTAGGTTTAGGGTTCGGGTTCGGGTTAGGGTTCGGGTTCGGGTTAGGGTTAGGGTTCGGGTTAGGGTTAGGTTTAGGGTTCTGGTTAGGGTTAGGGTTCGGGCTAGGGTCAGGGTTAGGGTTCGGGTTCGGGTTAGGGTTAGTGTTAGGTTTCGTGTTAGGGTTCGGGTTAGGGGTCGGGTTCGGCTAGGGTTAGTGTTCGGGTTCGGGTTAGGGTTAGGTTTGGGGATCGGGTTAGGGTTCGGGTTAGGGTTAGGTTTAGGGTTCGTGTTAGGGTTCGGGTTAGGGGTCGGGTTAGTGTTAGGGTTAGGGTTCGGGTTAGGGTAGGGTTAGGGTTCGGGGTAGTGTTAGGGTTCGGGTTAGGTTTAGGGTCGGGTTCGGGTTAGGATTAGGGTTGGGGTTCGTGTTAGGGTTCGGGTTAGGGTTAGGGATAGGGTTAGGGTTCGGATTCGGGGTTAGGGTTAGGGTTAGGGTTCGGGTTAGGGTTCGGGTTAGGGTTAGGATTCGGGTAAAGGGTTAGGGTTCGGGTTCGGTTTAGGGTTAGGTTTAGGGTTCCGGTTAGGGTTAGGTTTAGGTTTCTGGTTAGGGTTTAGGTTTAGGGTTAGGTTTAGGGTTCGGGTTAGGGTTAGGGTTCGGGTTAGGGTTCGGGTTAGGGTTAGGGTTAGGGTTCGGGTTAGGGTTAGGGTTAGGGTTCGGGTTAGGGTTCGGGTTAGGGTTCGGGTTAGGGTTAGGTTTAGGGTTAGGGTTCGGGTTGGGGTTAGGGTTCGGGTTAGGGTTAGGGTTAGGGTTAGTGTTCGGGTTAGGGTTCGGTTTAGGGTTCGGGTTAGACTTAGGGTTCGGGTTAGGGTTAGGGTTAGGGTTAGGGTTCGGGTTAGGGTTAGGGTTAGGGTTAGGGTTAGGGTTCGGGTTAGGGTTAGGATTAGGGTTCGGGTTCGGTTTAGGGTTAGCGTTATGGTTCGGGTTAGGGTTCGGTTTCGGGTTAGGGTTAGGGGTTAGTGTTCAGGTTAGGGTTAGGGTTAGGTTTCGGGTTAGGGTTCGGGTTAGGGATAGGGTTAGGGTTCGGGTTAGGGTTCGTGTTATGGTTAGTGTTAGGGTTCGGGTTAGGGTTCGGGTTATGGTTAGGGTTCGGGGTAGGGTTAGGGTTAGGGTTAGGGTTAGGTTTCGGGGTGGGTTCGGGTTAGGTTTAGGGTTAGGGTTCGGGTTAGGTTTAAGGTTAGGGTTAGGGTTCGGGTTCGGGTTAGTGTTAGGGTTCGTTTTAGGGTTTGGGTTAGGGTTAGGGTTAGTGTTAGGTTTAGGGTTCGGGTTCGGGTTAGGGTTAGGGGTTAGGTTTCGGGTTCGGGTAAGGGTTAGGGTTAGGTTTCGGGTTATGTTTAGGGGTTAGGGTTAGGGTTAGGGTTAGGGTTCGGGTTAGGGTTAGGGTTAGTGTTCGGGTTAGGGTTAGGGTTACGGTTAGGGTTAGGGTTAGGTTTTAGGGTTAGTGGTTAGGGTTAGGGTTAGGGTTAGGGTTAGGGTTCGGGTTAGCGTTAGGGTTAGGATTAGGGTTAGGGTTAGGTTTAGGGTTAGGGTTAGGGTTCGGGTTCGGGTTAGGGGTTAGTGTTCGGGTTAGGGTTAGGGTTAGGGTTAGGGTTAGGGTTCCGATTAGGGTTAGGTTAGGGTTAGGGTTAGGGTTCGGGTTAGTGTTAGGGTTAGGGTTAGGGTTCGGGTTAGGGTTAGGGTTCGGGTTAAGGTTCGGGTTAGGGTTAAGGATATGGTTAGGGTTAGGGTTAGTGTTCGGATTAGGGTTAGGGTTCGTGTTACGGTTAGGGTTAGGGTTAGAGTTCGGATTAGGGTTAGGGTTAGGGTTCGGGTTAGGGTTCGGTTTCGGGTTAGGGTTAGGGTTAGGGTTCGGTTTAGGGTTAGGGTTAGGGTTCGGGTGAGGGTTAGGGTTAGGGTTAGTGTTCGGGTTAGGGTTCGGGTTAGGGTTAGGGTTAGGATTCGGGTTAGGGTTAGGGTTAGGGTTCGGGTTAGGGTTCGGGTTCGGGTTCGGGTTAGGGTTAGGGTTAGGGTTAGGGATAGGGTTCGGGTTAGGGTTAAGGTTCGGGTTAGGGTTAGGGTTAGGGTTAGGGTTCGGGTTAGGGTTCGGGTTAGGTTTAGGGATCGGGTTAGGGTTAGGGTTCGGGTTAGGGTTGGGTTCGGTTTAGCTTTCGGGTAGGGTTAGGGTTCGGGTTCGGGTTAGGGTTAGGGTTTGGGTTAGGGTTAGGGTTAGTGTTCGGGTTAGGGTTAGGGTTAGGGTTCGGGTAAGTTAGGTTTAGGGTTAGGTTTCGGATTAGGGTTCGGGTTAGGGTTCGGGTTAGGGTTAGGGTTAGGGTTAGGGTTAGAGTTCGGATTAGGGTTAGGGTTAGGGTTCGGGTTAGGGTTCGGTTTCGGGTTAGGGTTAGGGTTAGGGTTCGGGTTAGGGTTAGGCTTCGGGTTCGGGTTAGGGTTAGGTTTCGGTTTAGGGTTAGGTTTAGGTGTTAGGGTTAGTGTCGAGTTAGAGTTTGGGTTAGGGTTCGGGTTAGGGTTAGGGTTAGGGTTCGGTTTAGGGTTCGAGTTAGGTTTAGTGTTAGTGTTAGGGTTAGGGTTCGGGTTCGGGTTAGGGTTAGGGTTCTGGTTAGGTTCAGGGTTCGGGTTAGGGTTAGGGGTTAGGGTTAGGGTTAGGGTTATGGTTCGGGTTAGGGTTAGGGTTAGGGTTAGGGTTAGGTTTCGGTTTAGGGTTAGGGTTAGTGTTCGGGTTAGGGTTAGGGTTAGTGTTAGGGTTAGGTTTTAGGGTTAGGGTTAGGGTTAGGGTTAGGGTTAGGGTTAGGGTTAGGGGTTAGGGTTAGGGTTAGGGTTAGGGTTAGGGTTCGGGTTAGCGTTAGGGTTAGGATTGGGGTTAGGTTTAGGTTTAGGGTTAGGGTTAGGTTTCGGGTTAAGGTTAGGGTTAGGGTTAGGGTTCGGGTTAGGGTTAGGGTTCGGGTTCGGGTTAGGGTTAGGGTTAGGGTTAGGGTTAGGGTTAGGGTTAGGGTTCGGGTTAGATTTAGGGTTAGGGTTCGGGTTAGGGTTAGGGTTAGGGTTTGGGTTAGGGTTAGGGTTAGGGTTAGGGTTCGGGTTAGGGTTCGGGTTAGGGTTAGGGTTAGGATTCGTGTTACGGTTAGGGTTAGGGTTCGGGTTAGTGTTAGGATTCGGGTTAGGGTTAGGTTTAGGTTTCAGGTTAGGGTTAGGGTTAGGCTTCGGGTTAGGGTTAGGGTTCGGGTTCGGGTTATGGTTAGGTTTCGGGTTCGGATTAGGGTTCGGGTTTGGGTTAGGGTTCGGGTTAGGGTTAGGTTTAGGGTTAGGGTTCGGGTTAGGGTTAGGGTTCGGGTTCGGGTTCGGGTTCGGGTTCGGGTTAGGGTTAGGTTTCGGGTTAGGGTTAGGTTTAGGGTTCGGGTTAGGGTTAGGGTTCGGGCTAGGGTCAGGGTTAGGGTTCGGGTTAGGGTTCGGGTTAGGGTTAGGGTTCGTGTTAGGGTTCGGGTTAGGGTTCGGGTTCGGCTAGGGTTAGGGTTCGGGTTCGGGTTAGGGTTAGGGTTGGGGATCGGGTTAGGGTTCGGGTTAGGGTTCGGGTTAGGTTTAGGTTTAGGGTTAGGGTCCGGGTTCGGGGTTAGGGTTAGGCTTAGGGTTCGGGTGAGGGTTAGGGTTCCGGTTAGGGTTAGGTTTACGGTTCGGGTTCGTGTTAGGGTTAGGGTTAGGTTTCGTGTTCGGGGTCGGGTTCGGTTTAGGGTTAGGTTTTGGGTTCGGTTTAGGGTTAGGTTTTGGGTTAGGGTTAGGTTTAGGGGTTAGGGTTAGGGTCGAGTTAGCGTTCGGGTTAGGGTTCGGATTACGGTTAGGGTTAGGGTTAGGGTTCGGGTTACGGTTCAAGTTAGGGTTAGGGTTAGGTTTAGGGTTAGGGTTTGGGTTAGGGTTAGGGTTAGGGTTCGGGTTAGGGTTAGGGTTAGGGTTAGGGTTAGGGTTCGGGTTAGGGTTAGGGTTAGTGTTCGGGTTAGGGTTAGGGTTAGGGTTAGGGTTAGGGTTAGGTTTTAGGGTTAGGGTTAGGGTTAAGGTTAGGGTTAGGGTTTAGGGTTAGGGTTAGGGTTCGGGTTAGCGTTAGGGTTCGGATTAGGGTTAGGGTTAGGTTTAGGGTTAGGGTTAGGGTTCGGGTTAGGGTTAGGGTTAGGGTTAGGGTTAGGGTTCGGGTTAGAGATAGGGTTCGGGTTCGGGTTCGGGTTAGGGTTAGGTTTAGGGTTAGGGTTAGGGTTCGGGTTCGGGTTAGGTTTAGGGTTCGGGTTAGGGTTAGGGTTAGGGTTTGGGTTAGGGTTCGGGTTAGGGTTCGGGTTAGGGTTCGGGTTAGGGTTAGGTTTAGGATTCGGGTTAGGGTTAGTGTTATGGATCGGGTTAGGGTTAGGGTTCCGGTAGGGTTAGGTTTAGGGTTCGGGTTAGGGTTAGGGTTAGGGTTTGGGTTAGGGTTAGGGTTCGGGTTCGGGTTATGGTTAGGGTTCGGTTTCGGGTTAGGGTTCGGGTTTTGGTTAGGGTTCGGGTTAGGGTTAGGTTTAGGGTTAGGGTTCGGGTTAGGGTTAGGGTTCGGGTTCGGGTTTGGGTTAGGGTTCGGGTTAGGGTTAGGTTTCGGGTTAGGGTTCGGGTTAGGGTTAGGGTTCGGGTTAGGGTTAGGAGTTAGTGTTCAGGTTAGGGTTAGGGTTAGGGTTCGGTTTAGGGTTCGGGTTAGGGTTAGGGTTAGGGTTCGGGTTAGGGTTAGGGTTAGGGTTAGGGTTCGGGTTACGGTTAGGGTTCAGGTTAGGGTTAGGGCTAGTGTTCCGGTTAGGGTTAGGGTTAGGTTTCCGGTTTGGGTCGGGTTAGGTTTAGGGTTAGTGTTCGGGTTAGGTTTAGGTTTCGGGTTAGGGTTAGGGTTAGGGTTAGGTTTCGGGTTAGGGTTAGGGTTCGGGTTAGGGTTGGGTTCGGGTTAGGTTTCGGGTTAGTGTTAGGGTTCGGGTTCGGGTTAGGTTTAGGTTTAGGGTTCGTGTTAGGGTTCGGGTTAGGGGTCGGGTTAGTGTTAGGGTTAGGGTTCGGGTTAGGGTTAGGGTTAGGTTTCGGGTTAGGGTTAGGGTTAGGGTTCGGGTTAGGGTTAGGGTTAGGGTTAGGTTTAGGGTTCGTGTTAGGGTTCGGGTTAGGGGTCGGGTTAGTGTTAGGGTTAGGGTTCGGGTTAGGGTAGGGTTAGGGTTCGGGGTAGTGTTAGGGTTCGGGTTAGGTTTAGGGTCGGGTTCGGGTTAGGATTAGGGTTGGGGTTCGGGTTAGGGTTCGGGTTAGGGTTCGGGTTAGGGTTAGGGATAGGGTTAGGGTTCGGATTCGGGGTTAGGGTTAGGGTTAGGGTTCGGGTTAGGGTTCGGGTTAGGGTTAGGATTCGGGTAAAGGGTTAGGGTTCGGGTTCGGGTTAGGGTTAGGTTTAGGGTTCCGGTTAGGGTTAGGTTTAGGTTTCTGGTTAGGGTTTAGGTTTAGGGTTAGGTTTAGTGTTCGGGTTAGGGTTCGGGTGAGGGTTAGGGTTAGGGTTCGTGTTAGGGTTAGGGTTAGGGTTCGGGTTAGGGTTCGGGTTAGGGTTAGGGTTAGGGTTCGGGTTCGGGTTAGGGTTAGGGTTCGGGTTAGGGTTCGGGTTAGGGTTCGGGTTAGGGTTAGGGTTAGGGTTTGGGTTCGGGTTAGGGTTACGGTTCGGGTTAGGGTTAGGGTTAGGGTTAGGGTTCGGGTTAGGATTCGGTTTAGGGTTCGGGTTAGACTTAGGGTTCGGGTTAGGGTTAGGGTTAGGGTTAGGGTTCGGGTTAGGGTTAGGGTTAGGGTTAGGTTTAGGGGTTCGGGTTAGGGTTAGGGTTAGGGTTAGGGTTCGGTTCGGTTTAGGGTAGGGTTATGGTTCGGGTTAAGGGTTCGGTTTCGGGGTTAGGGTTAGGGGTTAGTGTTCAGGTTAGGGTTAGGGTTAGGTTTCGGGTTAGGGTTCGGGTTAGGGGATAGGGTTAGGGTTCGGGTTAGGGTTCGGGTTATGGTTAGTGTTAGGGTTCGGGTTAGGTTTCGGGTTATGGTTTAGGGTTCGGGGTAGGGTTAGGTTTAGGGTTAGGGTTAGGTTTCGGGGTGGGTTCGGGTTAGGTTTAGGGTTAGGGTTCGGGTTAGGTTTAAGGTTAGGGTTAGGGTTCGGGTTCGGGTTAGTGTTAGGGTTCGTTTTAGGGTTTGGGTTAGGGTTAGGGTTAGTGTTAGGTTTAGGGTTCGGGTTCGGGTTAGGGTTAGGGGTTAGGGTTCGGGTTTGGGTAGGGGTTAGGGTTAGGTTTCTGGTTAGGTTTAGGGGTTAGGGTTAGGGTTAGGGTTAGGGTTAGGGTTAGGGTTCGGATTAGGGTTAGGTTAGGGTTAGGGTTAGGTTTCGGGTTAGGGTTAGGGTTAGGTTTAGGGTTAGGGTTCGGGTTAGGGTTAGTGTTCGGGTTAGGGTTAGGGTTAGGGTTATGGTTCGGGTTAGGGTTAGGGTTCGGGTTAAGGTTCGGGTTAGGATTAGGGTTAGGTTTAGGGTTCGGGTTCGGGTTAGGGTTAGGTTTCGTGTTAGGGTTAGGGTTAGGGTTAGGGTTAGGGTTCCGGTTCGGATTCGGTTTAGGGTTCGGGTTCGGGTTAGGGTTAGTGTTCGGGTTCGTGTTAGGGTTAGGGTTCGTGTTAGGGTTAGGGTTAGGGTTAGGTTTAGGGTTAGGGTTCGGGTTCGGGTTAGGGTTAGGGTTAGGGTTCGGGTTAGGGTTAGGTTTAGGGTTAGGGTCGGGTTAGGTTTAGGGTTCGGGTTAGGGTTAGGGTTCGGGTTCGGGTTCGGGTTAGGGTTAGGTTTGGGGTTCGGGTTAGGGTTCGGGTTAAGTTCGGGTTAGGGTTAGGTTTAAGGTTAGGGTCCGGGTTCGGGGTTAGGGTTAGTGTTAGGGTTCGGGTTAGGGTTAGGGTTCGGGTTAGGGTTAGGGTTCGTGTTAGGGTTAGGGTTAGGGTTCGGGTTCGGGTTCGGGTTCGGGTTAGGGTTAGGGTTCGTGTTAGGGTTCGGGTTAGTGTTTGGGTTAGAATTAGGGTTAGGGTTAGGGTTCGGGTTCGGGTTATTGTTCGGGTTCGGGTTAGGGTTCGGGTTAGGGTTAAGGTTAGTGTTAGGGTTCGGGTTAGGGTTAGGGTTAGGGTTAGCGTTAGGGTTCGGTTTAGGGTTCGAGTTAGGTTTAGTGTTAGTGTTAGGGTTAGGGTTCGGGTTCGGGTTAGGGTTAGGGTTCTGGTTAGGTTCAGGGTTCGGGTTAGGGTTAGGGGTTAGGGTTAGGGTTAGTGTTATGGTTCGGGTTAGGGTTAGGGTTAGGGTTAGGGTTAGGTTTCGGTTTAGGGTTAGGGTTAGTGTTCGGGTTAGAGTTAGGGTTAGGGTTAGTGTTAGGGTTAGGTTTTAGGGTTAGGGTTAGGGTTAGGGTTAGGGTTAGGGTTAGGGGTTAGGGTTAGGGTTAGGGTTAGGGTTAGGGTTCGGGTTAGCGTTAGGGTTAGGATTGGGGTTAGGTTTAGGTTTAGGGTTAGGGTTAGGTTTCGGGTTAAGTTTAGGATTAGGGTTAGGGTTCGGGTTAGGGTTAGGGTTCGGGTTAGGGTTAGGGTTAGGGTTAGGGTTAGGGTTAGGGTTAGGGTTCGGGTTAGATTTAGGGTTAGGGTTCGGGTTAGGGTTAGGGTTAGGGTTTGGGTTAGGGTTAGGGTTAGGGTTAGGGTTCGGGTTAGGGTTCGGGTTAGGGTTAGGGTTAGGATTCGTGTTAGGGTTAGGGTTAGTGTTCGGGTTAGTGTTAGGATTCGGGTTAGGGTTAGGTTTAGGTTTCGGGTTAGGGTTAGGGTTAGGCTTCGGGTTAGGGTTAGGGTTCGGGTTCGGGTTATGGTTAGGTTTCGGGTTCGGATTAGGGTTCGTGTTTGGGTTAGGGTTCGGGTTAGGGTTAGGTTTAGGGTTAGGGTTCGGGTTAGGGTTAGGGTTCGGGTTCGGGTTCGGGTTAGGGTTAGGGTTCGGGTTAGGGTTAGGTTTCGGGTTAGGGTTAGGGTTAGGGTTCGGGTTAGGGTTAGGGTTAGGGTTCGGGTTACGGTTAGGGTTCGGGTTAGGGATAGGGTTAGGGTTCGGGTTCGGGTTCGGGTTAGGGTTAGGGTTAGGGTTATGGTTAGGGATCGGGTTTGGGTTAGGGTTAGGGTGCGGGTTAGGTTTAGGGTTAGGGTTAGGGTCGGGTTCGGGTTAGGGTAAGGGTTCGTGTTAGGGTTTGGGTTCGGGTTAGATTTAGGTTTAGGGTTCGGGATAGGGTTCGGGTTCGGGTTAGGTTTAGGGTTAGGGTTCGGGTTAGGGTTAGGGTTCGGGTTCGGGTTAGGGTTAGGGTTAGCGTTAGGTTTAAGGTTCGGGTTCGGGTTAGGGTTAGGGGTTAGGGTTCGGGTTCGGGTAAGGGTTAGGGTTAAGTTTCGGGTTAGGGTTAGGGGTTAGTGTTCGGGTTAGGGTTCGGGCAGGGTTAGGGTTAGGGTTCGGGTTAGGGTTAGGGTTAGGGTTTGGGTTAGGGTTAGGGTTAGTGTTAGGGTTCGGGTTAGGGTTCGGGTTAGGGTTAGGGTTAGGTTTCGGGTTAGGGTTAGGGTTAGGGTTCGGGTTAGGGTTAGGGTTAGGTTTAGTGTTCGGGTTAGGGTTAGGGTTAGGGTTTGGGTTAGGGTTAGGGTTCGGGTTCGGGTTATCGTTAGGGTTCGGGTTCGGGTTAGGTTTCGGGTTTTGGTTAGGGTTCGGGTTAGGGTTAGGTTTAGGGTTAGGGTTCAGTTTAGGGTTAGGGTTCGGGTTCGGGTTCGGGTTAGGGTTAGGGTTCGGGTTGGGGTAGGTTTCGGGTTAGGGTTAGGGTTCGGGTTAGGGTTAGGGCTAGTGTTCGGGTTAGGGTTAGGGTTCGGGTTAGGGTTAGGGTTCGGGTTAGGGTTAGGTTTCGGGTAGGGTTAGGGTTTGGGTTAGGGTTAGGGTTAGGTTTCGGGTTAGGGTTAGGGTTCGGGTTCGGGTTAAGGAAAGGGTTAGGGTTCGGGTTCGGGTTAGGGTTTGGTTTAGGGTTAGGGTTAGGGTTCGGATTAGGGTTAGGGGTACGGTTCGGGTTAGGGTTCGGGTTCGGGGTAGGGTTAGGTTTAGGGTTATGGTTAGGGTTCAGGTTAGGGTTAGGGTTCGGGTAAGGGTTAGGGGTTAGGGTTAGGGTTAGGTTTCGGTTTCGGGTTAGGGTTAGGGTTAGGTTTAGGGGTTAGGGTTAGGGTTCGCGTTAGGGTTAAGGTTAGGGTTAGGGTTCGGGTTAGGGTTAGGGTTACGGTTCGGGTTCAGGTTAGGGTTAGGGTTAGGGTTAGGGTTAGGTTTAGGGTTCGGGTTCGCGTACGGTTAGTGTTAGGTTTAGGGTTAGGGCTAGGGTTCGGGTTAGGGTTAGGGTTAGGGTTCGGGTTAGGGTTCGGGTTAGGTTTAGGTTTAGGGTTCGGGTTAGGTTAGGTTTCAGGGTAGGGTTAGGGTTAGGGTTAGGGTTCTGGTTAGGGTTAGGGTTCGGGTTAGGGTTGGGTTCGGGTTAGGTTTCTGGTTAGGGTTAGGGTTTGGGTTCGGGTTAGAGTTAGGGTTCGGGATAGGGTTAGGGTTAGGGTTCGGGTTAGGGTTAGGGTTCGGGTTTGGGTTAGGGTTAGGGATCGGGTTAGGGTTAGGGTTAGGTTTAGGGTTCGTGTTAGGGTTCGGGTTCGGGTTAGGGGTCAGGTTATGTTTAGGGTTAGGGTTCGGGTTAGGGTTAGGGTTCGGGTTCGGGTTAGGGCTAGGGTTCGGGTTAGGGTTAGGGTTAGGGTTCCGGTGAGCGTTAGGTTTAGGTTTCGGGTTAGGGTTAGGGTTAGGGTTAGGGTTAGGGTTCGGGTTAGGGTTCGGGTTAGGGTTAGGGTTAGGGTTCGGGTTAGGGTTAGGGTTAGGGTTCGGGTTAGGGTTCGGGTTAGGGTTCCTGTTAGGTTTCGGGTTAGGGTTAGGGTTAGGGTTCGTGTTAGGGTTCGGGTTACGGTTCGGGTTAGGGTTAGGGTTAGGGTTAGGGTTCGGGCGAGGGTTCGGTTTATGTTTCGTGTTAGAGTTAGGGTTCGGTTTAGGGTTAGGGTTAGGGTTAGGGTTAGGGTTAAGTTTCGGGTTAGGGTTAGGGTTAGGGTTAGGGTTCGGGTTCGGGTTAGGGTTCGGCCTCGGGTTAGGGTTAGGGTTAGGGTTCGGGTTAGGGTTCGGGTTCGGGTTAGGGTTAGGGGTTAGTGTTTAGATTAGGGTTAGGGTTAGGGTTCGGGTTAGGGTTCGGGTTAGGGTTAGGGTAGGGTTAGGGTTTGGGTTAGGGTTAGGGTTAGGGTTCGGGTTAGGGTTAGGGTTCGGGTTCGGGTTAAGGAAAGGGTTAGGGTTCGGGTTCGGGTTAGGGTTTGGTTTAGGGTTAGGGTTAGGTTTCGGATTAGGGTTAGGGGTACGGTTCGGGTTAGGGTTCGGGTTCGGGGTAGGGTTAGGGTTAGGGTTATGGTTAGGGTTCAGGTTAGGGTTAGGGTTCGGGTAAGGGTTAGGGGTTAGGGTTAGGGTTAGGTTTCGGTTTCGGGTTAGGGTTAGGGTTAGGTTTAGGGGTTAGGGTTAGGGTTCGCGTTAGGGTTAAGGTTAGGGTTAGGGTTCGGGTTAGGGTTAGGGTTATGGTTCGGGTTCAGGTTAGGGTTAGGGTCAGGGTTAGGGTTAGGTTTAGGGTTCGGGTTCGCGTACGGTTAGTGTTAGGTTTAGGGTTAGGGCTAGGGTTCGGGTTAGGGTTAGGGTTAGGGTTCGGGTTAGGGTTCGGGTTAGGTTTAGGTTTAGGTTTCGGGTTAGGTTAGGTTTCAGGGGAGGGTTAGGGTTAGGGTTAGGGTTCTGGTTAGGGTTAGGGTTCGGGTTAGGGTTGGGTTCGGGTTAGGTTTCGGGTTAGGGTTAGGGTTTGGGTTCGGTTTAGAGTTAGGGTTCGGGATAGGGTTAGGGTTAGGGTTCGGGTTAGGGTTAGGGTTCGGGTTTGGGTTAGGTTTAGGGATCGGGTTAGGGTTAGGGTTAGGGTTAGGTTTAGGGTTCGTGTTAGGGTTCGGGTTCGGGTTAGGGGTCAGGTTATGTTTAGGGTTAGGGTTCGGGTTAGGGTTAGGGTTCGGGTTCGGGTTAGGGCTAGGGTTCGGGTTAGGGTTAGGGTTAGGGTTCCTGTAGGGTTCGGGTTAGGGTTCGGGTTAGGGTTCGGGTTAGGGTTCGGGTTAGGGTTCCTGTTAGGTTTCGGGTTAGGGTTAGGGTTAGGGTTCGGGTTAGGGTTCGGGTTACGGTTCGGGTTAGGGTTAGGGTAGGGTTAGGGTTCGGGCGAGGGTTCGGTTTATGTTTCGTGTTAGAGTTAGGGTTCGGTTTAGGGTTAGGGTTAGGGTTAGGGTTAGGGTTAAGTTTCGGGTTAGGGTTAGGGTTAGGGTTAGGGTTCGGGTTCGGGTTAGGGTTCGGCCTCGGGTTAGGGTTAGGGTTAGGGTTCGGGTTAGGGTTCGGGTTCGGGTTAGGGTTAGGGGTTAGTGTTTAGATTAGGGTTAGGGTTAGGGTTCGGGTTAGGGTTCGGGTTAGGGTTAGGGTTAGGGTTGGGGTTCGGGTTAGGGTTCGGGTTAGGGTTAGGTTTCGGGTAGGGTTAGGGTTCGGATTAGGAGTAGGGTTCGGTTTAGGGTTAGGGTTCGGGTTCGTGTTAGGGTAAGGGTTAGGGTTCGGGTTCGGGTTAGGGTTAGGTTTAGGGTTAGGTTTAGGGTTCGGATTAGGGTTAGGGGTACAGTTCGGGTTAGGGTTCGGTTTCGGGTTAGGGTTAGGGTTAGGGTTAGGGTTAGGGTTAGGGTTCGGGTTAGGGTTAGGGTTCGGGTTAGGGTTAGGGTTTAGGGTTAGGGTTAGGTTTCGGTTTCGGGTTAGGGTTAGGGTTAGGGTTAGGGGTTAGGGTTAGGGTTCGCGTTAGGGTTAGGTTTAGGGTTAGGGTTAGGGTTCGGGTTGGGGTTAGGGTTAGGGTTAGGGTTCGGGTTCGGTTTAGGGTTAGGGTTAGGGTTAGGTTTAGGGTTCGGTTTCGGGTACGGTTAGGGTTCGGCTTAGGGATAGGGCTAGGGTTCGGGTTAGGGTTAGGGTTAGGTTTCGGGTTAGGGTTCGGGTTAGGTTTAGGGTTAGGGTTCGGGTTAGGTTTAGGTTTCGGGTTAGGGTTAGGGTTAGGGTTAGGGTTCGGGTTAGGGTTAGGATTCAGGTTAGTGTTGGGTTCGGGTTAGGTTTCGTGTTAGGGTTAGGGTTCGGGTTCGGGTTAGGGTTAGGGTTCGGGTTAGGGTTAGGTTTAGGGTTCGGGTTAGGGTTAGGGTTCGGGTTAGGGTTAGTGTTAGGGTTCGGGTTAGGGTGAGGGTTAGGTTTAGGTTTAGGTTTCGTGTTAAGGTTCGGGTTCCGGTTAGGGGTCGGTTTAGGGTTAGGGTTAGGGTTCGAGTTAGGGTTAGGGTTAGTGTTCGGGTTAGGGTTAGGGTTAGGGTTAGGGTTAGGGTTAGGTTTTATGGTTAGGGTTAGGGTTAGGGATAGGGTTAGGGGTTAGGGTTAGGGTTAGGGTTAGGGTTAGGGTTAGGGTTCGGGTTATCGTTAGGTTTCGGATTAGGTTTAGGGTTAGGTTTAGGGTTAGGGTTAGGGTTCGGTATAGGGTTAGGGTTAGGGTTAGGGTTCGGGTTAGGGTTAGGGTTCGGGTTCGGGTTAGGGTTAGGGTTAGGGTTATGGTTAGGGATCGGGTTCGGGTTAGGGTTACGGTGCGGGTTAGGTTTAGGGTTAGGGTTAGGGTCGGGTTCGGGTTAGGGTAAGGGTTCGTGTTAGGGTTTGGGTTCGGGTTAGATTTAGGTTTAGGGTTCAGGTTAGGGTTCGGGTTCGGGTTAGGGTTAGGGTTAGGGTTCGGGTTAGGGTTAGGGTTCGGTTTCGGGTTAGGTTTAGGGTTAGGTTTAAGGTTCGGGTTCGGGTTAGGGTTAGGGGTTAGGGTTCGGGTTCGGGTAAGGGTTAGGGTTAAGTTTCGGGTTAGGGTTAGGGGTTAGTGTTCGGGTTAGGGTTCGGGCAGTGTTAGGGTTAGGGTTCGGGTTAGGGTTAGGGTTAGGGTTCAGGTTAGGATTCGAGTTAGGGTTAGGGTTAGGTTTCGGATTAGGGTTCGGGTTAGGGTTCGGGTTAGGGTTAGGGTTAGGTTTATGGATAGGGTTCGGGTTAGGGTTAAGGTTCGGGTTAGGGTTAGGGTTCGGGTTAGGTTAGGGTTCGAGTTAGTGTTAGGGTTCGGGTTAGGGTTAGGGATCAGGTTAGGTTTGGGTTCGGGTTAGGTTTCGGGTTAGGTTTAGGGTTCGGGTTCGGGTTAGGGTTCGGGTTCGGGTTAGGGTTAGGGTTCGGGTTAGGGTTAGGTTTAGGTTTCGGGTTAGGGTTAGGGTTCGGGCTAGAGTCAGGGTTAGGGTTCGGGTTAGGGTTAGGGTTAGGGTTAGGGTTCGTGTTAGGGTTCGGGTTATGGGTCGGGTTAGGGTTAGGGTTAGGTTTCGGGTTAGGGTTAGGGTTAGGGTTAGGGTCGGGTTATGGTTAGGGTTCGGCTAGGGTTAGGGTTCGGGTTCGGGTTAGGGTTAGGGTTGGGGATCGGGTTAGGGTTCGGGTTAGGGTTCGGGTTAGGGTTAGGTTTAGGGTTAGGGTCCGGGTTCGGGGTTAGGGTTAGGGTTAGGGTTCGTGTTAGGGTTACGGTTCGGGTTAGGGTTAGGGTTAGGTTTCGGGTTCGTGTTAGGGTTAGGGTTAGGGTTCGGGTTCGGGGTCGGGTTCGGGTTAGGGTTAGGGTTCGAGTTAGGGTTCGGGTTAGTGTTTGGGTTAGAGTTAGGGTTAGGGTTAGGGTTCGGGTTCGGGTTATTGTTCGGGTTCGGGTTAGGGTTCGGGCTAGTGTTAGGGTTAGGGTTAGGGTTCGGGTTAGGGTTAGGGTTTGGTTTCGGTTTAGGGTTAGGTTTCGGGTTAGGGTTAGAGTTAGGGGTTAGGTTTAGGGTCGAGTTAGAGTTCGGGTTAGGGATCGGGTTAGGGTTAGTGTTAGGGTTAGGGTTCGTGTTAGGGTTCAATTAGGGTTAGGGTTAGGGTTAGGGTTTGGGTTAGGGTTAGGGTTAGGGTTCGGGTTAGGTTTAGGTTTCGGGTTAGGTTTAGGGGTTATGGTTAGGGTTAGGGTTAGGGTTAGGGTTCGGGTTAGGTTAGGGTTAGGGTTAGGGTTAGGGTTAGGGTTAGGGTTCGGGTTAGGGTTAGGGTTAGTGTTCGGGTTAGGGATAGGGTTAGGGTTAGGGTTAGGGTTAGGGTTAGTGTTAGGTTTTAGGGTTAGCGATAGGGTTAGGGTTAGGGTTAGGGGTTAGGGTTATGGTTAGGGTTAGGGTTAGGGTTCGGGTTAGCGTTAGGGTTCGGATTAGGTTTAGTGTTATGGTTAGGGTTAGGGTTAGGGTTCGGTTAGGTTTAGGGTTAGGGTTAGGGTTCGGGTTCAGGTTAGGGTTAGGGTTCGGGTTCGGAATAGGGTTAGGGTTAGGGTTAGGGTTAGGGTTCGGGTTAGGGTTAGGTTTAGGGTTCGGGTTAGGGTTAGGTTAGGGTTTGGGTTAGGGTTAGGGTTAGGGTTAGGGTTCGGGTTAGGGTTCGGGTTAGGGTTAGGGTTAGGATTCGGGTTAGGGTTAGGGTTAGGGTTCGGGTTAGGGTTAGGGTTAGGTTTCGGGTTTGGGTTAGGTTTAGTGTTCGGGTTAGGGTTAGGGTTAGGGTTAGGGTTAGTGTTCGGGTTCGGGTTAGGGTTAGGGTTCGGGTTCGGAATAGGGTTAGGGCTAGGGTTCGGGTTCGGGTTATGGTTAGGGTTCGGGTTCGGGTTAGGGTTCGGGTTTTGGTTAGGGTTCGGGTTAGGGTTAGGTTTAGGGTTAGGGTTCAGTTTAGGTTTAGGGTTCGGGTTCGGGTTCGGGTTAGGGTTCGGGTTAGGGTTAGGTTTCGGGTTAGGGTTCGGGTTAGGGTTAGGGTTCGGGTTCGGGTTAGGGTTAGGGTTAGGGTTATGGTTAGGGATCGGGTTCGGGTTAGGGTTACGGTGCGGGTTAGGTTTAGGGTTAGGGTTAGGGTCGGGTTCGGGTTAGGGTAAGGGTTCGTGTTAGGGTTTGGGTTCGGGTTAGATTTAGGTTTAGGGTTCAGGTTAGGGTTCGGGTTCGGGTTAGGGTTAGGGTTAGGGTTCGGGTTAGGGTTAGGGTTCGGTTTCGGGTTAGGTTTAGGGTTAGGTTTAAGGTTCGGGTTCGGGTTAGGGTTAGGGGTTAGGGTTCGGGTTCGGGTAAGGGTTAGGGTTAAGTTTCGGGTTAGGGTTAGGGGTTAGTGTTCGGGTTAGGGTTCGGGCAGTGTTAGGGTTAGGGTTCGGGTTAGGTTTAGGGTTAGGGTTCAGGTTAGGATTCGAGTTAGGGTTAGGGTTAGGTTTCGGATTAGGGTTCGGGTTAGGGTTCGGGTTAGGGTTAGGGTTAGGTTTATGGATAGGGTTCGGGTTAGGGTTAAGGTTCGGGTTAGGGTTAGGGTTCGGGTTAGGTTAGGGTTCGAGTTAGTGTTAGGGTTCGGGTTAGGGTTAGGGATCAGGTTAGGTTTGGGTTCGGGTTAGGTTTCGGGTTAGGTTTAGGGTTCGGGTTCGGGTTAGGGTTCGGGTTCGGGTTAGGGTTAAGGTTCGGGTTAGGGTTAGGTTTAGGTTTCGGGTTAGGGTTAGGGTTCGGGCTAGAGTCAGGGTTAGGGTTCGGGTTAGGGTTAGGGTTAGGGTTAGGGTTCGTGTTAGGGTTCGGGTTATGGGTCGGGTTAGGGTTAGGGTTAGGTTTCGGGTTAGGGTTAGGGTTAGGGTTAGGGTCGGGTTATGGTTAGGGTTCGGCTAGGGTTAGGGTTCGGGTTCGGGTTAGGGTTAGGGTTGGGGATCGGGTTAGGGTTCGGGTTAGGGTTCGGGTTAGGGTTAGGTTTAGGGTTAGGGTCCGGGTTCGGGGTTAGGGTTAGGGTTAGGGTTCGTGTTAGGGTTACGGTTCGGGTTAGGGTTAGGGTTAGGTTTCGGGTTCGTGTTAGGGTTAGGGTTAGGGTTCGGGTTCGGGGTCGGGTTCGGGTTAGGGTTAGGGTTCGAGTTAGGGTTCGGGTTAGTGTTTGGGTTAGAGTTAGGGTTAGGGTTAGGGTTCGGGTTCGGGTTATTGTTCGGGTTCGGGTTAGGGTTCGGGTTAGTGTTAGGGTTAGGGTTAGGGTTCGGGTTAGGGTTAGGGTTTGGTTTCGGTTTAGGGTTAGGTTTCGGGTTAGGGTTAGAGTTAGGGGTTAGGTTTAGGGTCGAGTTAGAGTTCGGGTTAGGGATCGGGTTAGGGTTAGTGTTAGGGTTAGGGTTCGTGTTAGGGTTCAATTAGGGTTAGGGTTAGGGTTAGGGTTTGGGTTAGGGTTAGGGTTAGGGTTCGGGTTAGGTTTAGGTTTCGGGTTAGGTTTAGGGGTTATCGTTAGGGTTAGGGTTAGGGTTAGGGTTCGGGTTAGGTTAGGGTTAGGGTTAGGGTTAGGGTTAGGGTTAGGGTTCGGGTTAGGGTTAGGGTTAGTGTTCGGGTTAGGGATAGGGTTAGGGTTAGGGTTAGGGTTAGGGTTAGTGTTAGGTTTTAGGGTTAGCGATAGGGTTAGGGTTAGGGTTAGGGGTTAGGGTTATGGTTAGGGTTAGGGTTAGGGTTCGGGTTAGCGTTAGGGTTCGGATTAGGTTTAGTGTTATGGTTAGGGTTAGGGTTAGGGTTCGGTTAGGTTTAGGGTTAGGGTTAGGGTTCGGGTTCGGGTTAGGGTTAGGGTTCGGGTTCGGAATAGGGTTAGGGTTAGGGTTAGGGTTAGGGTTCGGGTTAGGGTTAGGTTTAGGGTTCGGGTTAGGGTTAGGTTAGGGTTTGGGTTAGGGTTAGGGTTAGGGTTAGGGTTCGGGTTAGGGTTCGGGTTAGGGTTAGCGTTAGGATTCGGGTTAGGGTTAGGGTTAGGGTTCGGGTTAGGGTTAGGGTTAGGTTTCGGGTTTGGGTTCGGTTTAGTGTTCGGGTTAGGGTTAGGGTTAGGGTTAGGGTTAGTGTTCGGGTTCGGGTTAGGGTTAGGGTTCGGGTTCGGAATAGGGTTAGGGCTAGGGTTCGGGTTCGGGTTATGGTTAGGGTTCGGGTTCGGGTTAGGGTTCGGGTTTTGGTTAGGGTTCGGGTTAGGGTTAGGTTTAGGGTTAGGGTTCAGTTTAGGTTTAGGGTTCGGGTTCGGGTTCGGGTTAGGGTTCGGGTTAGGGTTAGGTTTCGGGTTAGGGTTAGGGTTAGGGTTAGGGTTCGGGTTAGGGTTAGTGTTAGGGTTCGGGTTAGGGTTAGGGTTCGGGTTAGGATTAGGGTTCGGGTTAGGGTTAGGTTTCGGGTAGGGTTAGGGTTTGGGTTAGGGTTAGGGTTAGGGTTCGGGTTAGGGTTAGGGTTCGGGTTCGGGTTAATTAAAGGGTTAGGGTTCGGGTTCGGGTTAGGGTTAGGTTTAGGGTTAGGGTTAGGGTTCGGATTAGGGTTAGGGGTACGGTTCGGGTTAGGGTTCGGGTTCGGGGTAGGGTTAGGGTTAGGGTTATGGTTAGGGTTCGGGTTAGGGTTAGGTTTCGGGTTAGGGTTAGGGTTAGGGTTCGGGTTCAGGTTAGGGTTAGGGTTAGGGTTAGGGTTAGGTTTAGGGTTCGGGTTCGGGTACGGTTAGGGTTCGGTTTAGGGTTAGGGATAGGGTTCGGGTTAGGGTTAGTGTTAGGGTTCGGTTTAGGGTTCGGGTTAGGTTTAGGGTTAGGGTTCGGGTTAGGTTAGGTTTCGGGGTAGGGTTAGGGTTAGGGTTAGGGTTCGGGTTAGGGTTAGGGTTCGGGTTAGGGTTGGGTTCGGGTTAGGTTTCGGGTTAGGGTTAGGGTTTGGGTTCGGGTTAGAGTTAGGGTTCGGGATAGGGTTAGGGTTAGGGTTCGGGTTAGGGTTAGGGTTCGGGTTAGGGTTAGGGTTAGTGATCGGGTTAGGTTTAGGGTTAGGGTTAGGTTTAGGGTTCATGTTAGGGTTCGGGTTCGGGTTAGGGTTCAGGTTAGGTTTAGGGTTAGGGTTCGGGTTAGGGTTAGGGTTCGGGTTCGGGTTAGGGTTAGGGTTCGGGTTAGGGTTAGTGTTAGGGTTCCGGTGAGCGTTATGTTTAGGTTTCGGGTTAGTGTTAGGGTTAGGGTTCGGGTTAGGGTTCGGGTTAGGGTTAGGGTTAGGTTTCGGGTTAGGGTTAGGGTTCGGGTTAGGGTTCGGGTTAGGGTTCGTGTTAGGGTTCGAGTTAGGTTTAGGGTTAGGGTTCGGGTTAGGGTTCGGGTTAGGATTCGGGTTAGGTTTAGGGTTAGTGTTAGGTTTAGGGTTCGGGTAAGGGTTACGGTTCGGGTTATGGTTAGGGTTAGTGTTAGGGTTAGGGTTCGGGTTAGGGTTAGGGTTAGGGTTCGGGTTCGGGTTATGGTTAGGGTTAGGGCTCGGGTTAGGGTTCGGGTTCGGGTTAGGGTTACGGGTTAGTGTTCAGGTTAAGGTTAGGGTTAGGGTTCGGTTTAGGGTTCGGGTTAGGGTTAGGGTTAGGTTTCGGGTTAGGGTTCGGGTTATGGTTAGGGTTAGGGTACGGTTTAGGGTTAGGGTTAGGGTTCGGGTTAGGGTTAGGGTTAGGTTTCGGGTTAGGGTTCGGGTTAGGGTTAGGGTTAGGGTTCGGGTTAGGGTTAGAGTTAGGGTTCGGGTTAGGGTTCGGGTTAGGGTTCAGGTTAGGGTTAGGGTTAGGGTTAGGGTTAGGGTTCGGGTTAGGGTTACGGTTCGGGTTAGGGTTAGGGTTAGGGTTAGGGTTCGGGTTAGGGTTCGGTTTAGGTTTCCGGTAGAGTTAGGGTTCGGTTTAGGGTTAGGGTTAGTGTTAGGGTTAGGGTTAGAGTTCGGGTTAGGGTTACGGTTAGGGTTCGGGTTAGGGTTCGGGTTTGGGTTAGGGTTAGGGGTTAGTGTTCAGGTTAGGGTTAGGGTTAGGTTCGGGTTAGGGTTCGGGTTAGGGTTCGGGTTCGGGTTTGCGTTCGGGTTAGGGTTAGGTTTCGGGTAGGGTTAGGGTTCGGTTATGGTTAGGGTTCGGGTTAGGGTTAGGGTTCGGGTTAGGGTAAGGGTTAGGGTTCGGGTTCGGGTTAGGGTTAGGTTTAGGTTTAGGGATAGGTTTCGGATTAAGGTTAGGTGTACGGTTCGGGTTAGGGTTCGGGTTCGGGTTAGGGTTAGTGTTAGGGTAGGGTTAGGGTTAGGGTTCGGGTTCGGGTTAGCGTTAGGGTTAGGGTTAGGGTTAGGGTTCGGGTTAAGGTTAGGGTTAGGGTTCGGGTTAGTGTTAGGGTTCGGGTTCGGGTTAGGGTTAGGGTTAGGGTTAGGGTTAGGGTTCGGGTTAGGGTTAGGGTTAGGGTTCGGGTTAGGTTTAGGGTTAGGGTTTGGGTTAGGGTTAGGGTTAGGGGTAGGGTTCGGGTTAGGGTTCGGGTTAGGGTTCGGGTTTTGGTTAGGGTTCGGGTTAGTGTTAGGTTTAGGGTTAGGGTTCAGGTTAGGGTTAGGGTTCGGGTTCGGGTTCGTGTTAGGGTTAGGGTTCGGGTTAGGGTTAGGTTTCGGGTTAGGGTTATGGTTAGGATTCGGGTTAGGGTTAGGGTTAGGTTTCGGGTTATGGTTAGGGTTCGGGTTAGGGTTAGGGTTCGTGTTAGGGTTCGGGTTAGTGTTAGGTTTCGGGTAGGGTTAGGGTTCGGGTTAGGGTTAGGGTTAGGGTTCGGGTTAGGGTTAGGGTTCGGGTTCGGGTTAGGGTAAGCGTTAGGGTTCGTGTTCGGGTTAGGGTTAGGTTTAGGGTTAGCGTTAGGGTTCCGATTAGTGTTAAGGGTACAGTTCGGTTTAGGGTTCGGGTTCGGGTTAGGGTTCGGGTTAGGGTTAGGGTTCGGGTTCGTGTTAGGGTTAGGGTTAGGGTTAGGGTTCGGGTTAGGGTTAGGGTTCGGGTTAGGGTTCGGTTTAGGGTTAGGGTTAGGATTCGGGTTAGGGTTAGGATTAGGGTTCGGGTTAAGGTTAGGGTTAGGGTTCGGGTTCGGGTTAGGGTTAGGGTTCGGGTTAGGGTTGGGTTCGGGTTAGGTTTCGGGTTAGGGTTAGGGTTCGGGTTAGGGTTAGGGTTCGGGTTAGGATTAGGTTTAGGGTTACGTTTCGGGTTAGGGTTAGGGTTCGGGTTAGGGTTGGGTTCGGGTTAGGTTTCGGGTTAGGGTTAGGGTTCGGGTTCGGGTTAGGGTTAGGGTTTGGGTTAGGGTTACGGTTAGGGTTCGGGTTAGGGTTAGGGTTCGGGTTAGGGTTAGGGTTAGGTTTCGGGTTAGGGTTAGGGTTAGGTTTAGGGTTCGTGTTATGGTTCGGGTTCGGGTTAGGGGTCGGGTTAGGGTTAGGTTTAGGGTTCGGGTTAGGGTTAGGGTTAGGGTTCGGGTTAGGGTTACGGTTCGGGTTAGGGTTAGGGTTAGGTTCGGGTTCGGGTTAGGGTTAGGGTTGGGGATCGGGTTAGGGTTCGGGTTAGGGTTCGGGATAGGGTTAGGGATAGGGTTAGGGTTCGGGTTCGGGGTTAGGGTTAGGGTTAGGGTTCGGGTTAGGGTTCAGTTTAGGGTTAGGTTTCGGGTAAAGGGTTAGGGTTCGGGTTGGGGTTAGGGTTAGGGTTAGGGTTCCGGTTACGGTTAGGTTTAGGTTTTGGGTTAGGGTTAGGGTTAGGGTTAGGGTTCGGGTGAGGGTTAGGGGTTAGTGTTCAGGTTAGGGTTAGGGTTAGGGTTCGGGTAAGGGTTCGGGATAGGGTTAGGGTTAGGGTTCGGTTTAGGGTTCGCGTTATGGTTAGGGTTAGTGTTCGGGTTAGGGTTAGTGTTAAGTTTCGAGTTAGGGTTCGGGTTAGGGTTCGGGTTAGGGTTAGGGGTTAGTGTTAGTGTTAGGGTTAGGGTTAGGGTTAGGGTTAGGGTTCGGATTAGGGTTAGGTTAGGGTTCGGGTTAGGGTTAGGGTTCGGGTTAGGGTTACGGTTCGGGTTAGGGTTAGGCTTCGGGTTAGGGGTTAGTGTTAGGTTTCGGGTTCGGGTTAGGGTTAGGGTTCGGTTTAGTGTTAGGGTTAGAGTTAGGGTTAGGTTTGGGGTTAGGGTTTGGGTTAGGGTTAGTGTTAGAGGTAGGGTTAGGTTTAGGGTTAGGTTTAGGTTTCGGATTAGGGTTAGGTTAGGGTTCGGGTTAGGGTTAGGGTTTGGGTTAGGGTTAGGGTTAGGGTTAGGGTTCGGGTTAGGGTTCGGATTCGGGTTAGGGTTAGGGTTAGGTTTAGGGTTCGGGTTCGGGTTAGGGTTAGGGTTAGGTTTAGGGTTCGGGTTTGGGTACGGTTAGGGTTCGGGTTAGGGTTAGGGCTAGGCTTCGGGTTAGGTTTAGGGTTAGGGTTCGGGTTAGGGTTCGGGTTAGGTTTAGGGTTAGGTTTCGGGTTAGGTTTAGGTTTCGGGTTAGGATTAGGGTTAGGGTTACGGTTCGGGTTAGGGTTAGGGTTCGGGTTAGGGTTGGGATCGGGTTAGGTTTCGGGTTAGGGTTAGGGTTCGGGTTCGGGTTAGGGTTAGGGTTCGGGTTAGGGTTATGGTTAGGGTTCGGGTTAGGGTTAGGGTTCGGGTTAGGGTTAGGGTTCGGGTTCGGGTTAGGGTTAGGGGTAGGGTTAGGGTTAGGGTTAGGGTTCGGGTTAGGGTTAGGGTTAGGGTTCGGGTTAGGTTTAGGGTTAGGGTTTGGGTTAGGGTTAGGGTTAGGGTTAGGGTTCGGGTTAGGGTTCGGGTTAGGGTTAGGGTTAGGATTCGGGTTAGGGTTAGGGTTAGGTTTCGGGTTAGGGTTAGGGTTAGGGTTCGGGTTAGGTTTAGGTTTAGGGTTCGGGTTAGGGTTAGGGTTAGGGTTCGGGTTAGGGTTACGGTTCGGGTTAGGGTTAGGGTTAGGGTTAGGGTTCGGGTTAGGGTTCGGTTTAGGTTTCCGGTAGAGTTAGGGTTCGGTTTAGGGTTAGGGTAGTGTTAGGGTTAGGGTTAGGATTCGGGTTAGGGTTAGGGTTAGGGTTCGGGTTAGGGTTCGGGTTAGGGTTAGGGTTAGGATTCGGGTTAGGGTTAGGGTTAGGGTTCGGGTTAGGGTTAGGGTTAGTGTTCGGGTTCGGGTTAGGGTTAGGGTTAGGTTTAGGGTTCGGGTTTGGGTACGGTTAGGGTTCGGGTTAGGGTTAGGGCTAGGCTTCGTTTAGGTTTAGGGTTAGGGTTCGGGTCAGGGTTCGGGTTAGGTTTAGGGTTAGGGTTCGGGTTAGGTTTAGGTTTCGGGTTAGGTTTAGGGTTAGGGTTACGTTTCGGGTTAGGGTTAGGGTTCGGGTTAGGGTTGGGTTCGGGTTAGGTTTCGGGTTAGGGTTAGTGTTCGGGTTCGGGTTAGGGTTAGGGTTCGGGTTAGGGTTACGGTTAGGGTTCGGGTTAGGGTTAAGGTTCGGGTTAGGGTTAGGGTTAGGTTTCGGGTTAGGGTTAGGGTTAGGGTTAGGTTTAGGGTTCGTGTTAGGGTTCGGGTTCGGGTTAGGGGTCGGGTTAGGGTTAGGTTTAGGGTTCGGGTTAGGGTTAGGGTTAGGGTTCGGTTTAGGGTTACGGTTCGGGTTAGGGTTAGGGTTAGGTTCGGGTTCGGGTTAGGGTTAGGGTTGGGGATCGGGTTAGGGTTCGGGTTAGGGTTCGGGATAGGGTTAGGGATAGTGTTAGGGTTCGGGTTCGGGGTTAGGGTTAGGGTTAGGGTTCGGGTTAGGGTTCAGTTTAGGGTTAGGATTCGGGTAAAGGGTTAGGGTTCGGGTTGGGGTTAGGGTTAGGGTTAGGGTTCCGGTTACGGTTAGGTTTAGGTTTCGGGTTTGGGTTAGGGTTAGGGTTAGGGTTAGGGTTCGGGTGAGTGTTAGGGTTAGGGTTAGGGTTCGGGTTAGGGTTACGGTTCGGGTTAGGGTTAGGGTTAGGTTTAGGGTTCGGGTTAGTGTTCGGTTTAGGGTTAGGGTTAGGGTTCGGGTTAGGGTTCGGGTTAGGGTTAGGGTTAGGGTTCGGGTGAGTGTTAGGGTTAGGGTTAGGGTTCGGGTTAGGGTTACGGTTCGGGTTAGAGTTAGGGTTCGGGTTAGGGTTAGGGTTAGGGTTAGGTTTCGGGTTAGGGTTAGGGTTAGGGTTAGGGTTAGGGTTCGGGTGAGGGTTAGGGTTAGGGTTAGGGTTCGGGTTAGGGTTACGGTTCGGGTTAGGGTTAGGGTTAGGGTTAGGGTTCGGGTTAGTGTTCGGTTTAGGGTTCGGGTTAGAGTTAGGGTTCGGGTTCCGGTTAGGGTTAGGTTTATGTTTCTGGTTAGGGTTAGGTTTAGGGATAGGTTTAGGGTTCGGGATAGGGTTCGGGTGAGGGTTAGGGTTAGGGTTCGTGTTAGGGTTAGGGTTAGGGTTCGGGTTAGGGTTCGGGTTAGGTTTAGGTTTAGGGTTCGGGTGAGGGTTAGTGTTGGGTTCGGGTTAGGGTTCGGGTTAGGGTTCGGCTTAGGGTTAGGGTTAGGGTTAGGGTTCGGGTTAGGGTTACGGTTCGGGTTGGGGTTAGGGTTAGGGTTAGGGTTCGGGTTAGTGTTCGGTTTAGGGTTCGGGTTAGAGTTAGGGTTCGGGTTAGGGTTAGGGTTAGGGTTAGGTTTCGGGTTAGGGTTAGGGTTAGGGTTAGGTTTAGGGTTCAGGTTAGGGTTAGGGTTTGGGTTCCGGTTCGGTTTACGGTTAAGGTTAGGGTTCGGGTTAGGATTCGGTTTCGGTTTAGGGTTAGGGGTTAGTTTTCAGGTTAGGGTTAGGGTTAGGGTACGGGTTAGGGTTCGGGTTAGGGTTAGGGTTCGGGTTAGGGTTCGGGTTATGGTTAGTGTTAGGGTTCGGGTTAGGGTTCGGGGTAGGGTTAGGGTTCGGGGTAGTGTTAGGGTTAGGGTTAGGGTTAGGTTTCGGTGAAGGGTTCGGGTTAGGTTTAGGGTTAGGGTTCGGGTTAGGTTTAAGGTTAGGGTTAGGGTTCGGGTTCGGGTTAGTGTTAGGGTTCGTGTTAGGGACAGGGTTAGGGTTAGGGTTAGGGTTAGGTTTAGGGTTCGGGTTCGGGTTAGGGTTAGGGTTAGGGTTCGTGTTAGGGACAGGATTAGGGTTAGGGTTAGGGTTAGGGTTAGGGTTAGGGTTCGGGTTCGGGTTAGGGTTAGGGTTCGGTTTAGGGTTCGGGTTAGGGTTAGGGTTCGGGTTAGGGTTAGGTTTAGGGTTAGAGTTAGGGTTAGGGTTAGGGTTCGGGTTAGTGTTAGGGTTAGGGTTAGGGATAGGGTTAGGGTTAGGGTTAGGGTTCGGGTTAGGTTTAGGGTTAGGGTTCGGTTTAGGGTTAGGGTTCGGGTTAGGGTTAGGGGTTAGTGTTCAAGTTAGGGTTAGGGTTAGGGTTCGGGTTAGGGTTCCGGTTAGGGTTAGGGTTAGGTTTCGGTTTAGGTTTAGGGTTAGGGTTAGGGTTCGGGTTACGGTTAGGGTTCGGGTTAGGGTTCTGGTTAGGGTTAGGGTTCGGGTTAGGGTTATGGTTAGGGTTCGGGTTAGGGTTAGGGTTCGGGTTAGGGTTAGGGTTAGGGTTCGGGTTAGGGTTCGGGTTAGGTTTAGGGTTAGGGTTCGGGTTAGGTTTAGGTTTCGGGTAAGGGTTAGGGTTAGGGTTAGGGTTTGGGTTAGGGTTAGGGTTCGGGTTAGGGTGGGTTCGGTTTAGTTTTCGGGTTAGGGTTAGGGTTCGGGTTCGGGTTAGGTTTATGATTCGGGTTAGGTTTATTGTTAGGGTTCGGGTTAGAGTTAGGGTTCGGACTAGGGTTAGGGTTAGGGTTCGGGTTAGGGTTAGGGTTAGGGTTAGGGTTAGGGTTCGTGTTAGGGTTCGGGTTAGTGTTTGGGTTAGAGTTAGGGTTAGGGTTAGGGTTCAGGTTCGGGTTATTGTTCGTGTTAGGGTTAGGGTTGGGCTTCGGTTTAGGGTTCAGGTTAGGGTTCGGGTTAGGGTTAGGTTTAGGTTTAGGGTCTGGGTTCGGGGTTAGGGTTATGGTTAGGGTTCGGGTTAGGGTTAGGGTTCGGGTTAAGGTTAGGGTTCGTGTTAGGTTTATGGTTAGGTTTCGGGTTCGTGTTCGGGTTCGGGTTAGGGTTATGGTTCGTGTTAGGGTTCGGGTTAGTGTTTGGGTTAGAGTTAGGGTTAGGGTTAGGGTTCGGGTTCGGGTTATTGTTCGGGTTCGGTTTAGGGTTCGGGTTAGGGTTAAGGTTAGGGTTAGGGTTCGGGTTAGGGTTAGGGTTCGGGTTCGGGTTAGGGTTAGGTTTCGGGTTAGGGTTAGTTTTAGGGGTTAGTGTTAGGGTTGAGTTAGAGTTCGGGTTAGGGTTCGGGTTAGGATTAGGGTTAGGGTTGGGTTTAGGGTTCGAGTTAGGTTTAGTGTTAGGGTTAGGGTTACGGTTCGGTTTCGGGTTAGGGTTAGGGTTCTGGTTAGGTTTAGGGTTCGGGTTAGGGTTAGGGGTTAGTTTTAGGGTTAGGGTTAGGGTTCGGGTTAGGGTTAGGGTTAGGGTTAGTGTTAGGTTTCGGGTTAGGGTTAGGGTTAGTGTTCGGGTTAGGGTTAGGGTTAGGGTTAGGGTTAGGTTTTAGGGTTAGGGTTAGGGTTAGGGTTAGGGTTAGGGTTAGGGGTTAGGGTTAGTGTTAGGGTTAGGGTTCGGGTTAGCGTTAGGGTTAGGATTGGGGTTAGGGTTAGGTTTAGGGTTAGGGTTAGGGTTCGGGTTAGGGTTAGTGTTAGGGTTAGGTTTCGGGTTAGGGTTAGGGTTCGGGTTCGGGTTCGGGTTAGGGTTAGTGTTAGGGTTAGGGTTCGGGTTAGATTTAGGGTTAGGGTTCGGGTTAGGGTTAGGGTTAGGGTTTGGGTTAGGGTTAGGGTTAGGGTTAGGGTTCGGGTTAGGGTTCGGGTTAGGGTTAGGGTTAGGATTCATGTTAGGGTTAGGGTTAGGGTTCGGGTTAGTGTGAGGGTTCGGGTTAGGGTTAGGTTTAGGTTTCGGGTTAGGGTTAGGGTTAGGCTTCGGTTTAGGGTTAGGGTTCGGGTTCGGGTTATGGTTAGGGTTCGGGTTCGGGTTAGGGTTCGGGTAAGGGTTAGGGTTAGGGTTAGGGTTTGGGTTAGGTTTAGGGTTCGGGTTAGGGTGGGTTCGGGTTAGGTTTAGGGTTCGGGTAAGGGTTAGGGTTAGGGTTAGGGTTTGGGTTAGGGTTAGGGTTCGGGTTAGGGTGGGTTCGGTTTAGTTTTCGGGTTAGGGTTAGGGTTCGGGTTCGGGTTAGGTTTAGGATTCGGGTTAGGTTTAGGGTTAGGGTTCGGGTTAGAGTTAGGGTTCGGACTAGTGTTAGGGTTAGGGTTCGGGTTAGTGTTAGGTTTAGGGTTAGGTTAGGGTTCGTGTTAGGGTTCGGGTTAGGGGTCGGGTTAGTGTTAGGGTTAGGGTTCAGGTTAGGGTTAGTTTTAGGGTTAGGGTCGGGTTAAGGTTAGGGTTCGGGTTAGGGTTAGGGTTCGGGTTCGGGTTCGGGTTCGGGTTAGGGTTAGGGTTGGGGTTCGGGTTAGGGTTCGGGTTAGGGTTCGGGTTAGGGTTAGGTTTAGGTTTAGGGTCCGGGTTCGGGGTTAGGGTTTGTGTTAGGGTTCGGGTTAGGGTTAGGGTTCGTGTTAGGGTTAGGGTTAGGGTTCGGGTTCGTGTTCGGGTTCGGGTTAGGGTTAGGGTTCGTGTTAGGGTTCGGGTTAGTGTTTGGGTTAGAGTTAGGGTTAGGGTTAGGGTTCGGGTTCGGGTTATTGTTCGGGTTCGGTTTAGGGTTCGGGTTAGGTTTAAGGTTAGGTTTAGGGTTCGGGTTAGGGTTAGGGTTCGGGTTCGGGTTAGGGTTCGGTTTCGGGTTAGGGTTAGGTTTAGGGGTTAGGGATCGTGTTAGGGTTCGGGTTAGTGTTTGGGTTAGAGTTAGGGTTAGGGTTAGGGTTCGGTTTAGGGTTAGGGTTAGGGTTAGGGTTCGGGTTAGGGTTCGGGTTAGGTTTAGGGTTAGGGTTCGGGTTAGGTTTAGGTTTCGGTTAAGGGTTAGGGTTAGGGTTAGGGTTTGGGTTAGGGTTAGGGTTCGGGTTAGGGTGGGTTCGGTTTAGTTTTCGGGTTAGGGTTAGCGTTCGGGTTCGTGTTAGGGTTAGGATTCGGGTTAGGTTTAGGGTTAGGGTTCGGGTTAGAGTTAGGGTTCGGACTAGGGTTAGGGTTAGGGTTCGGGTTAGGGTTAGGGTTAGGGTTAGGGTTAGGGTTCGTGTTAGGGTTCGGGTTAGGGTTAGGTTTAGGTTTCGGGTTAGGGTTAGGGTTAGGCTTCGGGTTAGGGTTAGGGTTAGGGTTCGGGTTATGGTTAGGTTTCGGATTCGGGTTAGGTTTCGGGTTTGGGTTAGGGTTCGGGCTAGGGTTAGGTTTAGGGTTAGGGTTCGGGTTAGAGTTAGGGTTCGGACTAGGGTTAGGGTTAGGGTTCGGGTTAGGGTTAGGGTTCGGGTTAGGGTTAGGGTTCGGGTTAGGGTTAGGTTTCGGGTTAGGGTTTGGGTTAGGGTTCGGGTTAGGGTTAGGGGTAGGGTTCGGGTTATGGTTAGGGTTCGGGTTAGTGTTAGGGTTAGGGTTAGGGTTCGGGTTAGGGTTATGGTTAGGGTTCGGGTTAGGGTTAGGGTTCGGGTTAGGGTTAGGGTTAGGGTTCGTGTTAGGGTTCGGGTTAGGTTTAGGGTTAGGGTTCGGGTTAGGTTTAGGGTAAGGGTAAGGGTTAGGGTTAGGGTTAGGGTTTGGGCTAGGGTTAGGGTTCGGGTTAGGGTGGGTTCGGTTTAGTTTTCGGTTCAGGGTTAGGGTTCGGGTTCGGGTTAGGTTTAGGATTCGGGTTAGGTTTAGGGTTAGGGTTCGGGTTAGAGTTAGGGTTCGGACTAGTGTTAGGGTTAGGGTTCGGGTTAGTGTTAGGTTTAGGGTTAGGTTTAGGGTTCGTGTTAGGGTTCGGGTTAGGGGTCGGGTTAGTGTTAGGGTTAGGGTTCAGGTTAGGGTTAGGTTTAGGGTTAGGGTCGGGTTAAGGTTAGGGTTCGGGTTAGGGTTAGGGTTCGGGTTCGGGTTCGGGTTCGGGTTAGGGTTAGGGTTGGGGTTCGGGTTAGGGTTCGGGTTAGGGTTCGGGTTAGGGTTAGGTTTAGGTTTAGGGTCCGGCTTCGGGGTTAGGGTTAGTGTTAGGGTTCGGGTTAGGGTTAGGGTTCGGGTTAGGGTTAGGGTTCGTGTTAGGGTTAGGGTTAGGGTTCGGGTTCGTGTTCGGCTTCGGGTTAGGGTTAGGGTTCGTGTTAGGGTTCGGGTTAGTGTTTGGGTTAGAGTTAGGGTTAGGGTTAGGGTTCGGGTTCGGGTTATTGTTCGGGTTAGGGTGGGTTCGGTTTAGTTTTCGGGTTAGGGTTAGGGTTCGGGTTCGGGTTAGGGTTAGGATTCGGGTTAGGTTTAGGGTTAGGGTTCGGGTTAGAGTTAGGGTTCGGACTAGGGTTAGGGTTAGGGTTCGGGTTAGGGTTAGGGTTAGGGTTAGGGTTCGTGTTAGGGTTCGGGTTAGTGTTTGGGTTAGAGTTAGGGTTAGGGTTAGGGTTCGGGTTCGGGTTATTGTTCGGGTTCGGTTTAGGGTTCGGGTTAGGGTTAATGTTAGGGTTAGGGTTCGGGTTAGGGTTAGGGTTCGGGTTCGGGTTAGGGTTAGGTTTTTGGTTAGGGTTAGTTTTAGGGGTTAGTGTTAGGGTTGAGTTAGAGTTCGGGTTAGGGTTCGGGTTTGGATTAGGGTTAGGGTTGGGTTTAGGGTTCGAGTTAGGTTTAGTGTTAGGGTTAGGGTTAGGGTTCGGTTTCGGGTTAGGGTTAGGGTTCTGGTTAGGTTTAGGGTTCGGGTTAGGGTTAGGGGTTAGTTTTAGGGTTAGGGTTAGGGTTCGGGTTAGGGTTAGGGTTAGGGTTAGGGTTAGGTTTCGGGTTAGGGTTAGGGTTAGTGTTCGGGTTAGGGTTAGGGTTAGGGTTAGAGTTAGGTTTTAGGGTTAGGGTTAGGGTTAGGGTTAGGGTTAGGGGTTAGGGTTAGTGTTAGGGTTAGGGTTCGGGTTAGCGTTAGGGTTAGGATTGGGGTTAGGGTTAGGTTTAGGGTTAGGGTTAGGGTTCGGGTTAGGGTTAGGGTTAGGGTTAGGTTTCGGGTAAGGGTTAGGGTTCGGGTTCGGGTTCGGGTTCGGGTTAAGGTTAGTGTTAGGGTTAGGGTTCGGGTTAGATTTAGGGTTAGGGTTCGGGTTAGGGTTAGGGTTAGGGTTTGGGTTAGGGTTAGGGTTAGGGTTAGGGTTCGGGTTAGGGTTCGGGTTAGGGTTAGGGTTAGGATTCATGTTAGGGTTAGGGTTAGGGTTAGGGTTCGTGTTAGGGTTCGGGTTAGTGTTTGGGTTAGAGTTAGGGTTAGGGTTAGGGTTCGGGTTCGGGTTATTGTTCGGGATAGGGTTAGGGTTGGGGTTCGGGTTAGGGTTCGGGTTAGGGTTCGGGTTAGGGTTAGGTTTAGGTTTAGGGTCTGGGTTCGGGGTTAGGGTTATGGTTAGGGTTCGGGTTCGGGTTAGGGTTCGGGTTAGGGTCAGGGTTCGTGTTAGGGTTAGGGTTAGGGTTCGTGTTCGTGTTCGGGTTCGGGTTAGGGTTAGGGTTCGTGTTAGGGTTCGGGTTAGTGTTTGGGTTAGATTTAGGGTTAGGGTTAGGATTCGGGTTAGGGTTAGGTTTAGGGTTTGGGTTAGGTTTAGGTTTCGGGTTAGGGTTAGGGTTAGGCTTCGGGTTAGGGTTAGGGTTAGGGTTCGGGTTATGGTTAGGTTTCGGGTTCGGGTTAGGGTTCGGGTTTGGGTTAGGGTTCGGGCTAGGGTTAGGTTTAGGGTGAGGGTTCGGGTTAGGGTTAGGGTTCGGGTTTGGGTTCGGGTTAGGGTTAGGGTTCGGGTTAGGGTTAGGGTTAGGTTTCGGGTTAGGGTTTGGGTTAGGGTTCGGGTTAGGGTTAGGGGTAGGGTTCGGGTTATGGTTAGGGTTCGGGTTAGTGTTAGGGTTAGGGTTAGGTTTCGGGTTAGGGTTATGGTTAGGGTTCGGGTTAGGGGCAGGGTTCGGGGTAGGGTTAGGGTTAGGGTTCGTGTTAGGGTTCGGGTTAGGTTTAGGGTTAGGATTCGGGTTAGGTTTAGGGTTCGGGTAAGGGTTAGGGTTAGGGTTAGGGTTTGGGTTAGGGTTAGGGTTCGGGTTAGGGTGGGTTCGGTTTAGTTTTCGGGTTAGGGTTAGGGTTCGGGTTCGGGTTAGGATTCGGGTTAGGTTTAGGGTTAGGGTTCGGGTTAGTGTTAGGGTTCGGACTAGTGTTAGGGTTAGGGTTCGGGTTAGTGTTAGGTTTAGGGTTAGGGTTAGGGTTCGTGTTAGGGTTCGGGTTAGGGGTCGGGTTAGTGTTAGGGTTAGGGTTCAGGTTAGGGTTAGGTTTAGGGTTAGGGTCGGGTTAAGGTTAGGGTTCGGGTTAGGGTTAGGGTTCGGGTTCGGGTTCGGGTTCGGGTTAGGGTTAGGGTTGGGGTTCGGGTTAGGGTTCGGGTTAGGGTTCGGGTTAGGGTTAGGTTTAGGTTTAGGGTCCGGGTTCGGGGTTAGGGTTAGTGTTAGGGTTCGGGTTAGGGTTAGGGTTCGGGTTAGGGTTAGGGTTCGTGTTAGGGTTAGGGTTAGGGTTCGGGTTCGTGTTCGGGTTCGGGTTAGGGTTAGGGTTCGTGTTAGGGTTCGGGTTAGTGTTTGGGTTAGAGTTAGGGTTAGGGTTAGGGTTCGGGTTCGGGTTTTTGTTCGGGTTCGTTTTAGGGTTCGGGTTAGGTTTAAGGTTAGGGTTAGGGTTTGGGTTAGGGTTAGGGTTCGGGTTCGGGTTAGGGTTAGGTTTCGGGTTAGGGTTAGGTTTAGGGGTTAGGGTTAGGGTTGAGTTAGAGTTCGGGTTAGGGTTCGGGTTAGGATTCATGTTAGGGTTAGGGTTAGGGTTCGTGTTAGGGTTCGGGTTAGTGTTTGGGTTAGAGTTAGGGTTAGGGTTAGGGTTCGGGTTCGGGTTATTGTTCGGGATAGGGTTAGGGTTGGGGTTCGGGTTAGGGTTCGGGTTAGGGTTCGGGTTAGGGTTAGGTTTAGGTTTAGGGTCTGGGTTCGGGGTTAGGGTTATGGTTAGGGTTCGGGTTCGGGTTAGGGTTCGGGTTAGGGTTAGGGTTCGTGTTAGGGTTAGGGTTAGGGTTCGGGTTCGTGTTCGGGTTCGGGTTAGGGTTAGGATTCGTGTTAGGTTTCGGGTTAGTGTTTGGGTTAGAGTTAGGGTTAGGGTTAGGGTTCGGGTTAGGGTTAGGGTTAGGGTTTGGGTTAGGTTTAGGTTTCGGGTTAGGGTTAGGGTTAGGCTTCGGGTTAGGGTTAGGGTTAGGGTTCGGGTTATGGTTAGGTTTCGGGTTCGGGTTAGGGTTCGGGTTTGGGTTAGGGTTCGGGCTAGGGTTAGGTTTAGGGTTAGGGTTCGGGTTAGGGTTAGGGTTCGGGTTTGGGTTCGGGTTAGGGTTAGGGTTCGGGTTAGGGTTAGGGTTAGGTTTCGGGTTAGGGTTTGGGTTAGGGTTCGGGTTAGGGTTAGGGGTAGGGTTCGGGTTATGGTTAGGGTTCGGGTTAGTGTTAGGGTTAGGGTTAGGTTTCGGGTTAGGGTTATGGTTAGGGTTCGGGTTAGGGGCAGGGTTCGGGGTAGGGTTAGGGTTAGGGTTCGTGTTAGGGTTCGGGTTAGGTTTAGGGTTAGGATTCGGGTTAGGTTTAGGGTTCGGGTAAGGGTTAGGGTTAGGGTTAGGGTTTGGGTTAGGGTTAGGGTTCGGGTTAGGGTGGGTTCGGTTTAGTTTTCGGGTTAGGGTTAGGGTTCGGGTTCGGGTTAGGATTCGGGTTAGGTTTAGGGTTAGGGTTCGGGTTAGTGTTAGGGTTCGGACTAGTGTTAGGGTTAGGGTTCGGGTTAGTGTTAGGTTTAGGGTTAGGGTTAGGGTTCGTGTTAGGGTTCGGGTTAGGTGTCGGGTTAGTGTTAGGGTTAGGGTTCAGGTTAGGGTTAGGTTTAGGGTTAGGGTCGGGTTAAGGTTAGGGTTCGGGTTAGGGTTAGGGTTCGGGTTCGGGTTCGGGTTCGGGTTAGGGTTAGGGTTGGGGTTCGGGTTAGGGTTCGGGTTAGGGTTCGGGTTAGGGTTAGGTTTAGGTTTAGGGTCCGGGTTCGGGGTTAGGGTTAGTGTTAGGGTTCGGGTTAGGGTTAGGGTTCGGGTTAGGGTTAGGGTTCGTGTTAGGGTTAGGGTTAGGGTTCGGGTTCGTGTTCGGGTTCGGGTTAGGGTTAGGGTTCGTGTTAGGGTTCGGGTTAGTGTTTGGGTTAGAGTTAGGGTTAGGGTTAGGGTTCGGGTTCGGGTTTTTGTTCGGGTTCGTTTTAGGGTTCGGGTTAGGTTTAAGGTTAGGGTTAGGGTTTGGGTTAGGGTTAGGGTTCGGGTTCGGGTTAGGGTTA
Source organism: Urocyon cinereoargenteus (assembly GCA_032313775.1). Taxonomy (NCBI): domain Eukaryota; kingdom Metazoa; phylum Chordata; class Mammalia; order Carnivora; family Canidae; genus Urocyon; species Urocyon cinereoargenteus. The sequence continues at coordinate 5,626,042 of JAVLSZ010000035.1, forward strand.
GGTTTCGGGTTAGGGTTAGGTTTAGGGGTTAGGGTTAGGGTTGAGTTAGAGTTCGGGTTAGGGTTCGGGTTAGGATTAGGGTTCGGGTTCGGTTTAGGGTTCGAGTTAGGTTTAGTGTTAGGGTTAGGGTTAGGGTTCTGGTTAGGTTTAGGGTTAGGGTTAGGGATCGGGTTCGGGTTAGGGTTAGGGTGCGGGTTAGGTTTAGGGTTAGGGTTAGGGTTCGGGTTCGGGTTAGGGTAAGGGTTCGTGTTAGGGTTTGGTTTCGGGTTAGGTTTAGGTTTAGGGTTCGGGTTAGGTTTCGGGTTCGGTTTAGGGTTAGGGTTAGGGTTCGGGTTAGGGTTAGGGTTCGGGTTCGGGTTAGGGTTAGGGTTAGGGTTAGGGTTAGGTTTAAGGTTCGGGTTCGGGTTAGGGTTAGGGGTTAGTGTTCGGGTTCGGGTAAGGGTTAGGGTTAAGTTTCGGGTTAGGGTTAGGGGTTAGTGTTCGGGTTAGGGTTCGGACAGGGTTAGGGTTAGGGTTCGGGTTAGGGTTAGGGTTAGGGTTCGGGTTAGGCTTCGAGTTAGGGTTAGGGTTAGGTTTCGGGTTAGGTTTCGGGTTAGGGTTCGGGTTAGGGTTAGGGTTAGGGTTATGGATAGGGTTCGGGTTAGGGTTAAGGTTCGGGTTAGGGTTAGGGTTCGGGTTAGGGTTCGGGTTCGGGTTCGGGTTAGGGTTAGGGTTGGGGTTCGGGTTAGGGTTCGGGTTAGGGTTCGGGTTAGGGTTAGGTTTAGGTTTAGGGTCCGGGTTCGGGGTTACTGTTAGTGTTAGGGTTCGGGTTAGGGTTAGGGTTCGAGTTAGGGTTAGGGTTGGGGTTCGGGTTAGGGTTCGGGTTAGGGTTCGGGTTAGGGTTAGGTTTAGGTTTAGGGTCCGGGTTCGGGGTTAGGGTTAGTGTTAGGGTTCGGGTTCGGGTTAGGTTTAGGGATCAGGTTAGGGTTGGGTTCGGATTAGGTTTTAGGGTTAGGGTTATGGTTAGGGTTAGGGTTAGGGTTATGGTTAGGTTTCGGGTTAGGGTTAGGGTTAGTGTTCGGGTTAGGGTTAGGGTTAGGGTTAGGGTTAGGTTTTAGGGTTAGGGTTAGGGTTAGGGTTAGGGTTAGGGTTAGGGGTTAGGGTTAGGGTTAGGGTTAGGGTTCGGGTTAGCGTTAGGGTTAGGATTTGGGTTAGGGTTAGGTTTAGGGTTAGGGTTAGGGTTCGGGTTAGGGTTAGTGTTAGGGTTAGGGTTCGGGTTCGGGTTAGGGTTAGGGTTGGGGTTCGGGTTAGGGTTCGGGTTAGGGTTCGGGTTAGGGTTAGGTTTAGGTTTAGGGTCCGGGTTCGGGGTTAGGGTTAGTGTTAGGGTTCGGGTTCGGGTTAGGGTTAGGGATCAGGTTAGGGTTGGGTTCGGATTAGGTTTTAGGGTTAGGGTTATGGTTAGGGTTAGGGTTAGGGTTAGGGTTAGGTTTCGGGTTAGGGTTAGGGTTAGTGTTCGGGTTAGGGTTAGGGTTAGGGTTAGGGTTAGGTTTTAGGGTTAGGGTTAGGGTTAGGGTTAGGGTTAGGGTTAGGGGTTAGGGTTAGGTTTAGGGTTAGGGTTCGGGTTAGCGTTAGGGTTAAAATTTGGGTTAGGGTTAGGTTTAGGGTTAGGGTTAGGGTTCGGGTTAGGGTTAGTGTTAGGGTTAGGGTTCGGGTTAGGGTTAGGGTTCGGGTTCGGTTTAGGGTTAGGATTAGGGTTAGGGATAGGGTTCGGTTTAGATTTAGGGTTAGGGTTCGGGTTAGGGTTAGGGTTAGGGTTTGGGTTAGGGTTAGGGTTAGGGTTAGGGTTCGGTTTAGGGTTCGGGTTAGGGTTAGGGTTAGGATTCGTGCTAGGGTTAGGGTTAGGGTTCGGGTTAGTGTTAGGGTTCGGGTTAGGGTTAGGTTTAGGTTTCGGGTTAGGGTTAGGGTTAGGCTTCGGGTTAGGTTTAGGGTTCGGGTTCGGGTTAGGGTTCGGGTTAAGGTTCGGGTTAGGGTTCAGGTTTGGGTTAGGGTTCGGGTTAGGGTTAGGTTCAGGGTTAGGGTTCGGGTTAGGGTTAGGGTTCGGGTTCGGGTTAGGGTTAGGGTTAGGGATATGGTTAGGGATCGGGTTCGGGTTAGGGTTCGGGTTCGGGTTTGGGTTAGGGTTAGGGTTAGGTTTAAGTTTAAGGTTTGGGTTCGGGTTAGGGTTAGGGGTTAGGGTTCGGGTTCGGGTTAGGGTTAGGGTTCGGGTTCGGTTTAGGGTTAGGGTTAGGTTTAGGGTTCGGGTTTGGGTACAGTTAGGGTTCGGGTTAGGGTTAGGGCTAGGCTTCGGGTTAGGTTTAGGGTTAGGGTTCGGGTTAGGGTTCGGGTTAGGTTTAGGGTTCGGGTTAGGGTTAGGTTTAGGTTTCGGGTTAGGTTTAGGGTTAGGGTTACGGTTCGGGTTAGGGTTAGGGTTCGGGTTAGGGTTGGGTTCGGGTTAGGTTTCGGGTTAGGGTTAGGGTTCGGGTTCGGGTTAGGGTTAGGGTTCGGGTTAGGGTTACGGTTAGGGTTCGGGTTAGGGTTAGGGTTCGGGTTAGGGTTAGGGTTAGGTTTCGGGTTAGGGTTAGGGTTAGGGTTAGGTTTAGGGTTCGTGTTAGGGTTCGGGTTCGGGTTAGGGGTCGGGTTAGGGTTAGGTTTAGGGTTCGGGTTAGGGTTAGGGTTAGGGTTCGGGTTAGGGTTACGGTTCGGGTTAGGGTTAGGGTTTGGTTCGGGTTCGGGTTAGGGTTAGGGTTGGGGATCGGGTTAGGGTTCGGGTTAGGGTTCGGGAAAGGGTTAGGGATAGGGTTAGGGTTCGGGTTCGGGGTTAGTGTTAGGGTTAGGGTTCGGGTTAGGGTTCAGTTTAGGGTTAGGATTCGGGTAAAGGGTTAGGGTTCGGGTTGGGGTTAGGGTTAGGGTTAGGGTTCCGGTTACGGTTAGGTTTAGGTTTCGGGTTAGGGTTAGGGTTAGGGTTAGGGTTAGGGTTAGGGTTCGGGTGAGTGTTAGGGTTGGGTTAGGGTTCGGGTTAGGGTTACGGTTCGGGTTAGGGTTAGGGTTAGGGTTCGGGTTAGTGTTCGGTTTAGGGTTCGGGTTAGAGTTAGGGTTCGGGTTAGGGTTAGGGTTAGGGTTAGGTTTCGGGTTAGGGTTAGGGTTAGGGTTAGGGTTAGGGTTCGGGTGAGGGTTAGGGTTAGGGTTAGGGTTCGGGTTAGGGTTACGTTTCGGGTTAGGGTTAGGGTTAGGGTTAGGGTTCCGGTTAGTGTTCGGTTTAGGGTTCGGGTTAGAGTTAGGGTTCGGTTTCCGGTTAGGGTTAGGTTTATGTTTCTGGTTAGGGTTAGGTTTAGGGTTAGGTTTAGGGTTCGGGTTAGGGTTCGGGTGAGAGTTAGGGTTAGGGTTCGTGTTAGGGTTAGGGTTAGGGTTCGGGTTAGGGTTCGGGTTAGGTTTAGGTTTAGGGTTCGGGTGAGGGTTAGGGTTGGGTTCGGGTTAGGGTTCGGGTTAGGGTTCGGCTTAGGGTTAGGGTTAGGGTTAGGGTTCGGTTTAGGGTTACGGTTCGGGTTAGGGTTAGGGTTAGGGTTAGGGTTCGGGTTAGTGTTCGGTTTAGGGTTCGGGTTAGAGTTAGGGTTCGGGTTAGGGTTAGGGTTAGGGTTAGGTTTCGGGTTAGGGTTAGGGTTAGGGTTAGGGTTAGGGTTCGGGTTAGGGTTAGGGTTAGGGTTCCGGTTCGGTTTAGGGTTAAGGTTAGGGTTCGGGTTAGGGTTCGGTTTCGGGTTAGGGTTAGGGGTTAGTTTTCAGGTTAGGTTTAGGGTTAGGGTTCGGGTTAGGGTTCGGGTTAGGGTTAGGGTTAGGGTTCGGGTTAGGGTTCGGGTTATGGTTGGTGTTAGGGTTCGGGTTAGGGTTCGGGGTAGGGTTAGGGTTCGGGGTAGGGTTAGGGTTAGGGTTAGGGTTAGGTTTCGGTGAATGGTTCGGGTTAGGTTTAGGGTTAGGGTTCGGGTTAGGTTTAAGGTTAGGGTTAGGGTTCGGGTTCGGGTTAGTGTTAGGGTTCGTGTTAGGGACAGGGTTAGGGTTAGGGTTAGGGTTAGGTTTAGGGTTCGGGTTCGGGTTAGGGTTAGGGTTAGGGTTCGTGTTAGGGACAGGATTAGGGTTAGGGTTAGGGTTAGGGTTAGGGTTCGGGTTCGGGTTAGGGTTAGGGTTCGGTTTACGGTTCGGGTTAGGGTTAGGGTTCGGGTTAGGGTTAGGTTTAGGGTTAGAGTTAGGGTTAGGGTTAGGGTTCGGGTTAGTGTTAGGGTTAGGGTTAGGGTTAGGGTTAGGGTTAGGGTTAGTGTTCGGGTTAGGTTTAGGGTTAGGGTTCGGGTTAGGGTTAGGGTTAGGGTTCGGGTTAGGTTTCGGGTTTGGTTTAGGGTTAGGGTTCGGGTTAGGTTTAGGTTTCGGGTAAGGGTTAGGGTTAGGGTTAGGGTTTGGGTTAGGGTTAGGGTTCGGGTTAGGGTGGGTTCGGTTTAGTTTTCGGGTTAGGGTTATGGTTCGGGTTCGGGTTAGGGTTAGGATTCGGGTTAGGTTTAGGGTTAGGGTTCGGGTTAGAGTTAGGGTTCGGACTAGGGTTAGGGTTAGGGTTCGGGTTAGGGTTAGGGTTAGGGTTAGGGTTAGGGTTAGGGTTCGTGTTAGGGTTCGGGTTAGTGTTTGGGTTAGAGTTAGGGTTAGGGTTAGGGTTCGGGTTCGGGTTATTGTTCGGGTTAGGGTTAGGGTTGGGGTTCGGGTTCGGGTTCGGGTTAGGGTTCGGGTTAGGGTTAGGTTTAGGTTTAGGGTCTGGGTTCGGGGTTAGGGTTATGGTTAGGGTTCGGGTTCGGGTTAGGGTTCGGGTTAGGGTTAGGGTTAGGGTTCGGGTTAGGGTTAGGGTTAGGTTTAGGGTTAGGGTTCGGGTTAAGTTCAGGGTTAGTGTTCGAGTTAGGGTTGGGGTTCGGGTTAGGGTTAGGTGTTAGGGTTAGGGTTAGGGTTAGGGTTAGTGTTCAGGTTAGGGTTATGGTTAGGGTTAGGGTTCGGGTTAGGGTTAGGGTTAGGGTTAGGGTTAGGGTTAGGGTTCGGGTTAGGGTTAGGGTTCGTGTTCGGGTTAGGGTTAGGGTTAGAGTTCGGATTAGGTTTAGGGTTCGGGTTAGGGTTAGGGTTAGGTTTCGGGTTAGGGTTCGGGTTCGGGTTAGGGTTCGGGTTCGGGTTAGGGTTAGGTTTCGGGTTAGGGTTCTTGTTCAGGTTAGGGTTCGGGTTCGGGTTAGGGTTGGGGTTAGGGTTCTGATTAGGGTTAGGGTTAGGGTTAGGGTTAGTGTTCGGGTTCGGGTTAGGGTTCGGGTTCGGGTTAGGGTTAGGTTTTGTGTTAGGGTTCGGTTTCGGGTTAGGGTTCGGGTTCTGGTTAGGGTTAGAGTTAGGGTTCGGATTAGGGTTAGGGTTAGGGTTAGGGTTAGGGTTAGGGTTAGGGTTCGGTTTAGGGTTCGGGTTAGGGTTAGGTTTAGGGTTAGAGTTCGGGTTAGGGTTCGGGTTAGGTTTAGGGTTAGGGTTCGGGTTAGGGTTCGGGTTAAGGTTCGGGTTAGGGTTAGGGTTAGGGTTAGGGTTCGTGTTAGGTTTCGGGTTAGGTGTCAGGTTAGGGTTAGGGTTAGGGTTCGGGTTCGGGTTAGGGTTAGGGTTAGGGTTAGGGTTCGGGTTCGGGGTTAGGGTTAGGATTCGGGTTAGGGTTCGGGTTAGGGTTAGGATTCGGTTAAGGGCTTAGGGTTCGGGTTCGGGTTAGGGTTAGGGTTCGGGTTAGGGTTAGGGTTTGGGTTAGGGTTATGGTTAGGGTTCGGGTTCGGGTTCGGGTTAGGGTTAGGGTTCGGGTTCCGGTTAGGGTTAGGGTTCGGGTTCGGGTTAGGGTTCGGGTTCGGGTTCGGGTTAGGGTTTAGGGTTCGGGTTAGGGTTAGGTTTAGGGTTCGGGTTAGTGTTAGGGTTAGGGTTCGGGTTAGGGTTAGGGTTCGGTTTAGGGTTAGTGTTAGGTTTAGGGTTCGGGTTAGGGTCGGGGTAGGGTTAGGGTTAGGGTTAGTTTTAGGGTTAGGGTTAGGTTTAGGGTTAGGGTTCGGGTTAGGTTTAGGGTTAGGTTTAGGGTTAGGGTTCGGGTTAGGGTTAGGTTTAGGGTTCGGGTTAGTGTTAGGGTTAGGGTTCGGGTTAGGGTTAGGGTTCGGGTTAGGGTTAGGGTTACGTTTAGGGTTCGGGTTAGGGTTCGGGTTAGGGTTAGATTTAGAGTTAGTTTTAGGGTTAGGGTTAGGTTTAGGGTTAGGGTTCGGGTTAGGTTTAGGGTTAGGTTTAGGGTTAGGGTTCGGGTTAGGGTTAGGGTTAGTGTTCGAGTTAGGATTAGGGTTCGGGTTAGGGTTAGGGGTTAGTGTTAGGTTTAGGGTTATGGTTAGGATTAGTGTTCGGGTTAGGGTTAGGTTTTAGGGTTAGGGT
>JAVLSZ010000035.1:5637500-5652500 GCA_032313775.1 Urocyon cinereoargenteus
GGTTAGGGTTCGGGTTCGGGGTTAGGGTTAGGATTCGGGTTAGGGTTCGGGTTAGGGTTAGGATTCGGTTAAGGGCTTAGGGTTCGGGTTCGGGTTAGGGTTAGGGTTCGGGTTAGGGTTAGGGTTTGGGTTAGGGTTATGGTTAGGGTTCGGGTTCGGGTTCGGGTTAGGGTTAGGGTTCGGGTTCCGGTTAGGGTTAGGGTTCGGGTTCGGGTTAGGGTTCGGGTTCGGGTTCGGGTTAGGGTTTAGGGTTCGGGTTAGGGTTAGGTTTAGGGTTCGGGTTAGTGTTAGGGTTAGGGTTCGGGTTAGGGTTAGGGTTCGGTTTAGGGTTAGTGTTAGGTTTAGGGTTCGGGTTAGGGTCGGGGTAGGGTTAGGGTTAGGGTTAGTTTTAGGGTTAGGGTTAGGTTTAGGGTTAGGGTTCGGGTTAGGTTTAGGGTTAGGTTTAGGGTTAGGGTTCGGGTTAGGGTTAGGTTTAGGGTTCGGGTTAGTGTTAGGGTTAGGGTTCGGGTTAGGGTTAGGGTTCGGGTTAGGGTTAGGGTTACGTTTAGGGTTCGGGTTAGGGTTCGGGTTAGGGTTAGATTTAGAGTTAGTTTTAGGGTTAGGGTTAGGTTTAGGGTTAGGGTTCGGGTTAGGTTTAGGGTTAGGTTTAGGGTTAGGGTTCGGGTTAGGGTTAGGGTTAGTGTTCGAGTTAGGATTAGGGTTCGGGTTAGGGTTAGGGGTTAGTGTTAGGTTTAGGGTTATGGTTAGGATTAGTGTTCGGGTTAGGGTTAGGTTTTAGGGTTAGGGTTAGGGTTAGGGTTCGGGTTAGGATTAGGGCTAGGGTTCGGGTTAGGTTTAGGTTTTAGGTATAGGGTTAGGGTTAGGGTTAGGGTTAGGGTTAGGGTTAGGGTTAGGTTTAGGGTTCGGGTTAGGGTTAGGGTTAGGGTTAGTGCTATGTTTCGGGTTAGGGTTAGGGTTCGTGTTAGGGTTAGGGTTAGGTTTAGGGTTAGGGTTAGGGTTCGGGTTAGGGTTAGGGTTAGGGTTAGGGATAGGGTTAGGGTTCGGGTTAGGGTTAGGGTTAGGGTTCGATTTAGGGTTAGGGTTAGGGTTAGGGTTAGGGTTCGGGTTAGGGTTAGGGTTAGGGTTCGGGTTAGGGTTAGGGTTAGGGTTAGGTTTTGGTTTAGGGTTCGGGTTAGGGTTAGGGTTAGGATTCGGGTTAGGGTTAGGTTTAGGGTTCGGATTAGGGTTAGGGTTCGGGTTAGGGTTAGGTTTAGGGTTCGGGTTAGGGTTAGGGTTAGGGTTCGGGTTAGGGTTAGGTTTCGGTTTCGGGTTAGGGTTAGGGTTCGGGTTCGGTTTAGGGTTCAGGTTTGGGTTAGGGTTTGGTTTAGGGTTAGGTTTAGGGTTAGGGTTCGGGTTCAGGTTAGGGTTCGGGTTCCGGTTCGGGTTAGGGTTAGGGTTCGGGTTAGGGTTAGGTTCCGGTTAGGGTTAGGGTTAGGGTTAGGTTTCGGTTAGGGTTAGGGTTAGGGTTTGGTTTAAGGTTAGGGTTCGGGTTAGGGTTAGTGTTAGGGTTCGGGTTAGGGTTCGGGTTTGGGTTAGGGTTAGGGTTCGGGTTCGGGTTTGGGTTAGGGTTAGTGTTAGGGTTAGGGTTAGGGTTCGGATTAGGGTTAGGGGTAGGGTTCGGTTTAGGGTCCGTGTTCGGGTTAGGGTTAGTGTTAGGTTTAGGGTTAGGTTTCGGGTTAGGATTACGTTTAGGGTTAGGGTTAGGGGTTAGGTTTAGGGTTCTTGTTAGGTTTAGGGTTAGGGTTCGGTTTAGGGTTCGGGTTAGGGTTAGGTTTAGGGTTCAGGTTAGGGTTAGTGTTAGGGTTATGGTTAGGGTTCGGGTTAGGGTTAGGGTTCGGTGTCGGGTTAGGGTTAGGGTTAGGGTTAGGGTTAGGTATCGGGTTCGGGGTAGGGTTAGGGTTAGGGTTAGGGTTAGGGTTCGGATTCGGGGTTAGGGTTAGTGTTAGGGTTCCGGTTAGGGTTCGGGTTAGGTTTAGGATTAGGGTAAGGGCTTAAGGTTCGGGTTCGGGTTAGGTTTAGGGTTAGGGTTCCGGTTAGGGTTAGGGTTAGGGTTCGGGTTAGGGTTAGGGTTAGGGTTAGGGTTAGGGTTCGGGTTAGGTTTAGGGTTAGGGTTCGGGTTAGGTTTCGGGTTAGGGTTAGGGTTAGGGTTAGGGTTCGGGTAAGGGTTAGGGTTCGGGTTAGGGTTAGGGTTAGGGTTAGGGTTAGTGTTAGGGTTTGGGTTAGGGTTAGGTTTCGGGTTAGGGTTAGGGTTAGGGTTCGGGTTAGGGTTCGGTTTAGGGTTAGGTTTCGGGTTAGGGTTCTGTTTCGGGTTAGGGTTCGGGTTCGGGTTAGGGTTAGGGTTAGGGTTCGGATTAGGGTTAGGGTTAGGGTTAGGGTTCGGGTTCGGGTTAGGGTTCGGGTTCGGGTTAGGGTTAGGTTTAGGGTTAGGGTTCGGGTTCGGGTTAGGGTTCGTGTTCTGGTTAGGGTTAGGGTTAGGGTTCGGATTAGGGTTAGGGTTAGTGTTAGGGTTAGGGTTAGGTTTAGGGTTCAGGTTAGGGTTCGGGTTAGGGTTAGGTTTAGGGTTAGGGTTCGGGTTAGGGTTCGGGTTTGGTTTAGGGTTAGGGTTTGGGTTAGGGTTGGGGTTAAAGTTCGGGTTAGGGTTAGGGTTAGGGTTAGGGTTAGGGTTCATGTTAGGGTTCGGGTTAGGTGTCAGGTTAGGGTTAGGGTTAGGGTTCGGTTTCGGGTTAGGGTTAGGGTTAGGGTTCGGGTTCGGTGTTAGGGTTAGGATTCGGGTTAGGGTTCGGGTTAGGGTTAGGATTCGGGTAAGGGCTTAGGGTTCGGGTTCGGTTTAGGGTTAGGGTTCGGGTTAGGGTTAGGGTTCTGGTTAGGGTTATGGTTAGGGTTCGGGTTCGGTTTCGGGTTAGGGTTAGGGTTCGGGTTCGGGTTAGGGTTAGGGTTCGGGTTCGGGTTAGGGTTCGGGTTCGGGTTCGGGTTAGGGTTTAGTGTTCGCGTTAGGGTTAGGGTTAGGGTTCGGGTTAGTGTTAGGGTTAGGTTTCGGGTTAGGGTTAGGGTTCGGGTAGGGTTAGGGTTAGGTTTAGGGTTCGGGTTAGGGTTCGGGGTAGGGATAGGGTTAGGGTTAGGTTTAGGGTTAGGGTTAGGTTTAGGGTTAGGGTTCAGGTTAGGGTTAGGGTTCGGGTTCGGGTTAGGGTTAGGGTTCGGGTTTGGGTTAGGGGTAGGTTTTGGTTTAGGGTTCGGGTTCGGGTTAGGTTTAGGGTTAGGGATCGGGTTAGGGTTAGGGTTCGGGTTAGGGTTAGGGTTAGGTTTAGGGTTCGGGTTAGGTTTCGGGTTCGGGTTAGGGTTAGGGTTAGTTTTAGGGTTAGGGTTAGGTTTAGGGTTAGGGTTCGGTTTAGGTTTAGGGTTAGGTTTAGGGTTAGGGTTCGGGTTAGGGTTAGGGTTAGTGTTCGAGTTAGGGTTAGGGTTCGGGTTAGGGTTAGGGTTAGGGATAGGGTTATGGTTAGGGTTAGTGTTCGGGTTAGGGTTTGGGTTAGGGTTAGGGTTAGGGTTCGGGTTAGGATTAGGTCTAGGGTTCGGGTTAGGGTTCGAGTTAGTGTTAGGTTTAGGGTTCGGTTTAGGGTTCGGGTGAGGGTTCGGTTTAGGGTTCGGGTTAGGGTTAGGGTTCGGGTTAGGGTTAGGGTTAGGATTCGGGTTAGGGTTCGGGTTCGGGTTAGGGTTCGGGTTCGGTTTAGGGTTAGGGTTAGGGTTCGGATTAGGGTTAGGGTTAGGGTTAGGGTTAGAGCAGGTTTCGGGTTAGGGTTCGGGTTAGGGTTCGGGTTAGGTTTAGGGTTAGGGTTAGGTTTAGGGTTAGCGTTCGGTTGAGGGTTAGGGTTAGGGTTAGGGTTAGGGTTCGTGTTAGGGTTAGGTTTTAGGTTTAGGGTTAGTTTTAGGTTTAGGGTTAGGGTGAGGGTTAGTTTTAGGGTTAGGGGTCGGGTTAGGGTGAGGGTTAGGGTTAGGGTTATGGTTCGGGTTAGGGTTAGGGATCGTGTTAGGGTTAGGGTTAGGTTTAGGGTTAGGGTTAGGGTTCGGGTTAGGGTTAGGGTTAGGGTTAGGGTTAGGGTTAGGGTTAGGGTTCGGGTTAGGGTTAAGTTCCGGTTAAGGTTTGGGTTAGGTTTCGGGTTAGGGTTAGGGTTAGGGTTTGGGTTAGGTTTAGGGTTCGGGTTAGGGTTAGGGTTATGGTTCGGGTTAGGGTTCGGGTTAGGGTTAGGATTAGGGTTAGGGTTAGGGTTCGGGTTCGGGTTAGGGTTCAGGTTCGGGTTCGGGTTAGGGTTAGTGTTAGGGTTAGGCTTCGGATTAGGGTTAGGGATAGGGTTCGGGTTAGGATTCGGGTTCGTGTTAGGGTTAGTGTTAGGGTTAGGGTTAGGGTTCGGGTTAGGGTTAGGGTTAGGGTTACGGTTAGGGGTTACGGTTAGGGTTAGGGTTCGGGTTAGGTTTAGGGATAGGGTTCGGGTTAGGGTTCGGGTTAGGGTTAGGGTTAGGGTTAGGGTTCGGTTTAGGGTTTGGGTTAGGGTTACGGTCAGGGTTCGGGTTAGGGTTAGGGTTCGGTGTCGGGTTAGGTTTAGGGTTAGGTTTAGGGTTCGGGTTCGGGTTAGGGTTCGGGTTAGGGTTAGGGTTCGGATTCGGGGTTAGGGTTAGGTTTAGGGTTCGGGTTAGGGTTCAGGTTAGGTTTAGGATTCGGGTTAGGGTTAGGGTTGGGGTTAGGGTTAGGGTTAGGTTTAGGGTTAGGGTTCGGGTGAGGGTTAGGGTTTGGTTTAGGGTTAGGGTTCGGGTTATTGTTAGGGTTAGTGTTCGAGTTAGGGTTAGGGTTTGGGTTAGGGTTAGGGGTTAGGGTTAGGGTTAGGTTTCGGGTTAGGGTTCGGGTTAGGGTTTGGGTCCGGGTTAGGGTTCGGGTTAGGGTTAGGTTTGGGGTTAGGGTTAGGGTAAGGTTTAGGGTTAGGGTTCGGGTTAGTGTTAGGGTTTGGTTTAGGGTTAGGGTTCGGGTTATTGTTAGGGTTAGTGTTCGAGTTAGGGTTAGGGTTCAGGTTAGGGTTAGTGTTAGGGTTACGGTTAGGGTTCGGGTTAGGGTTAGGGTTCGGTGTTGGTTTAGGGTTAGGGTTAGGGTTATGGTTAGGTATCGGGTTCGGGTTAGGGTTAGGGTTAGGGTTAGGGTTCGGATTCGGGGTTAGGGTTAGGGTTAGGCTTCCGGTTAGGGTTCGGGTTAGGTTTAGGATTCGGGTAAGGGCTTAGGGTTCGGGTTCGGGTTAGTGTTAGGGTTAGGGTTCCGGTCAGGGTTAGGGTTAGGGTTCGGGTTAGGGTTAGGGTTAGGGTTAGGGTTAGGGTTCGGGTTAGGTTTAGGGTTAGGGTTCGGGTTAGGGTTCGGGTTAGGGTTAGGGTTAGGGTTAGGGTTCGGGTTAGGGTTAGGGTTCGGGTTAGTGTTAGGGTTAGGGTTAGGGTTAGTGTTAGGGTTTGGGTTAGGGTTAGGTTTCGGGTTAGGTTTAGGGTTAGGGTTCGGGTTAGGGTTCAGTTTAGGGTTTGGTTTAGGGTTAGGGTTAGGGTTCGGGTTAGGATTAGGGCTAGGGGTTAGGGTTAGGGTTAGGGTTCGGGTTAGGTTTAGGGTTAGGGTTCGGGTTAGGGTTCGGGTTAGGGTTAGGGTTAGGGTTAGGGTTCGGTTTAGGGTTAGGGTTAGGGTTACGGTCAGGGTTCGTGTTAGGGTTAGGGTTCGGTGTCGGGTTAGGTTTAGGGTTAGGTTTAGGGTTCGGGTTCGGGTTAGGGTTCGGGTTAGGGTTAGAGTTCGGATTCGGGGTTAGGGTTAGGGTTAGGGTTCGGGTTAGGGTTCGGGTTAGGTTTAGGATTCGGTTTAGGGTTAGGGTTGGGGTTAGGGTTAGGGTTAGGTTTAGGGTTAGGGTTCGGGTGAGGGTTAGGGTTTGGTTTAGTGTTAGGGTTCGGGTTATTGTTAGGGTTAGTGTTCGAGTTAGGGTTAGGGTTTGGGTTAGGGTTAGGGGTTAGGGTTAGGGTTCGGGTTAGGGTTAGGGTTCGGGTTCGGGTTAGGGTTAGGTTTTTGGTTAGGGTTAGTTTTAGGGGTTAGTGTTAGGGTTGAGTTAGAGTTCGGGTTAGGGTTCGGGTTTGGATTAGGGTTAGGGTTGGGTTTAGGGTTCGAGTTAGGTTTAGTGTTAGGGTTAGGGTTAGGGTTCGGTTTCGGGTTAGGATTAGGGTTCTGGTTAGGTTTAGGGTTCGGGTTAGGGTTAGGGGTTAGTTTTAGGGTTAGGGTTAGGGTTCGGGTTAGGGTTAGGGTTAGGGTTAGGGTTAGGTTTCGGGTTAGGGTTAGGGTTAGTGTTCGGGTTAGGGTTAGGGTTAGGGTTAGGGTTAGGTTTTAGGGTTAGGGTTAGGGTTAGGGTTAGGGTTAGGGTTAGGGGTTAGGGTTAGTGTTAGGGTTAGGGTTCGGGTTAGCGTTAGGGTTAGGATTGGGGTTAGGGTTAGGTTTAGGTTTAGGGTTAGGGTTCGGGTTAGGGTTAGGGTTAGGGTTAGGTTTCGGGTAAGGGTTAGGGTTCGGGTTCGGGTTCGGGTTAAGGTTAGTGTTAGGGTTAGGGTTCGGGTTAGATTTAGGGTTAGGGTTCGGGTTAGGGTTAGGGTTAGGGTTTGGGTTAGGGTTAGGGTTAGGGTTAGGGTTCGGGTTAGGGTTCGGGTTAGGGTTAGGGTTAGGATTCATGTTAGGGTTAGGGTTAGGGTTAGGGTTCGTGTTAGGGTTCGGGTTAGTGTTTGGGTTAGAGTTAGGGTTAGGGTTAGGGTTCGGGTTCGGGTTATTGTTCGGGATAGGGTTAGGGTTGGGGTTCGGGTTAGGGTTCGGGTTAGGGTTCGGGTTAGGGTTAGGTTTAGGTTTAGGGTCTGGGTTCGGGGTTAGGGTTATGGTTAGGGTTCGGGTTCGGGTTAGGGTTCGGGTTAGGGTCAGGTTTCGTGTTAGGGTTAGGGTTAGGGTTCGGGTTCGTGTTCGGGTTCGGGTTAGGGTTAGGGTTCGTGTTAGGGTTCGGGTTAGTGTTTGGGTTAGATTTAGGGTTAGGGTTAGGGTTCGGGTTAGGGTTAGGTTTAGGGTTAGGGTTAGGTTTAGGTTTCGGGTTAGGGTTAGGGTTAGGCTTCGGGTTAGGGTTAGGGTTAGGGTTCGGGTTATGGTTAGGTTTCGGGTTCGGGTTAGGGTTCGGGTTTGGGTTAGGGTTCGGGCTAGGGTTAGGTTTAGGGTGAGGGTTCGGGTTAGTGTTAGGGTTCGGGTTTGGGTTCGGGTTAGGGTTAGGGTTCGGGTTAGGGTTAGGGTTAGGTTTCGGGTTAGGGTTTGGGTTAGGGTTCGGGTTAGGGTTAGGGGTGGGGTTCGGGTTATGGTTAGGGTTCGGGTTAGTGTTAGGGTTAGGGTTAGGTTTCGGGTTAGGGTTATGGTTAGGGTTCGGGTTAGGGGCAGGGTTCGGGGTAGGGTTAGGGTTAGGGTTCGTGTTAGGGTTCGGGTTAGGTTTAGGGTTAGGATTCGGGTTAGGTTTAGGGTTCGGGTAAGGGTTAGGGTTAGGGTTAGGGTTTGGGTTAGGGTTAGGGTTCGGGTTAGGGTGGGTTCGGTTTAGTTTTCGGGTTAGGGTTAGGGTTCGGGTTCGGGTTAGGATTCGGGTTAGGTTTAGGGTTAGGGTTCGGGTTAGTGTTAGGGTTCGGACTAGTGTTAGGGTTAGGGTTCGGGTTAGTGTTAGGTTTAGGGTTAGGGTTAGGGTTCGTGTTAGGGTTCGGGTTAGGGGTCGGGTTAGTGTTAGGGTTAGGGTTCAGGTTATTGTTAGGTTTAGGGTTAGGGTCGGGTTAAGGTTAGGGTTCGGGTTAGGGTTAGGGTTCGGGTTCGGGTTCGGGTTCGGGTTAGGGTTAGGGTTGGGGTTCGGGTTAGGGTTCGGGTTAGGGTTCGGGTTAGGGTTAGGTTTAGGTTTAGGGTCCGGGTTCGGGGTTAGGGTTAGTGTTAGGGTTCGGGTTAGGGTTAGGGTTCGGGTTAGGGTTAGGGTTCGTGTTAGGGTTAGGGTTAGGGTTCGGGTTCGTGTTCGGGTTCGGGTTAGGGTTAGGGTTCGTGTTAGGGTTCGGGTTAGTGTTTGGGTTAGAGTTAGGGTTAGGGTTAGGGTTCGGGTTCGGGTTTTTGTTCGGGTTCGTTTTAGGGTTCGGGTTAGGTTTAAGGTTAGGGTTAGGGTTTGGGTTAGGGTTAGGGTTCGGGTTCGGGTTAGGGTTAGGTTTCGGGTTAGGGTTAGGTTTAGGGGTTAGGGTTAGGGTTGAGTTATAGTTCGGGTTAGGGTTCGGGTTAGGATTAGGGTTCGGGTTCGGTTTAGGGTTCGAGTTAGGTTTAGTGTTAGGGTTAGGGTTAGGGTTCTGGTTAGGTTTAGGGTTAGGGTTAGGGATCGGGTTCGGGTTAGGGTTAGGGTGCGGGTTAGGTTTAGGGTTAGGGTTAGGGTTCGGGTTCGGGTTAGGGTAAGGGTTCGTGTTAGGGTTTGGTTTCGGGTTAGGTTTAGGTTTAGGGTTCGGGTTAGGTTTCGGGTTCGGTTTAGGGTTAGCGTTAGGGTTCGGGTTAGGGTTAGGGTTCGGGTTCGGGTTAGGGTTAGGGTTAGGGTTAGGGTTAGGTTTAAGGTTCGGGTTCGGGTTAGGGTTAGGGGTTAGTGTTCGGGTTCGGGTAAGGGTTAGGGTTAAGTTTCGGGTTAGGGTTAGGGGTTAGTGTTCGGGTTAGGGTTCGGACAGGGTTAGGGTTAGGGATTGGGTTAGGGTTAGGGTTAGGGTTCGGGTTAGGCTTCGAGTTAGGGTTAGGGTTAGGTTTCGGGTTAGGTTTCGGGTTAGGGTTCGGGTTAGGGTTAGGGTTAGGGTTATGGATAGGGTTCGGGTTAGGGTTAAGGTTCGGGTTAGGGTTAGGGTTCGGGTTAGGGTTCGGGTTCGGGTTAGGGTTAGGGTTGGGGTTCGGGTTAGGGTTCGGGTTAGGGTTCGGGTTAGGGTTAGGTTTAGGTTTAGGGTCCGGGTTCGGGGTTACTGTTAGTGTTAGGGTTCGGGTTAGGGTTAGGGTTCGGGTTAGGGTTAGGGTTGGGGTTCGGGTTAGGGTTCGGGTTAGGGTTCGGGTTAGGGTTAGGTTTAGGTTTAGGGTCCGGGTTCGGGGTTAGGGTTAGTGTTAGGGTTCGGGTTCGGGTTAGGGTTAGGGATCAGGTTAGGGTTGGGTTCGGATTAGGTTTTAGGGTTAGGGTTATGGTTAGGGTTAGGGTTAGGGTTATGGTTAGGTTTCGGGTTAGGGTTAGGGTTAGTGTTCGGGTTAGGGTTAGGGTTAGGGTTAGGGTTAGGTTTTAGGGTTAGGGTTAGGGTTAGGGTTAGGGTTAGGGTTAGGGGTTAGGGTTAGGGTTAGGGTTAGGGTTCGGGTTAGCGTTAGGGTTAGGATTTGGGTTAGGGTTAGGTTTAGGGTTAGGGTTAGGGTTCGGGTTAGGGTTAATGTTAGGGTTAGGCTTCGGGTTCGGGTTAGGGTTAGGGTTGGGGTTCGGGTTAGGGTTCGGGTTAGGGTTCGGGTTAGGGTTAGGTTTAGGTTTAGGGTCCGGGTTCGGGGTTAGGGTTAGTGTTAGGGTTCGGGTTCGGGTTAGGGTTAGGGATCAGGTTAGGGTTGGGTTGGGTTAGGTTTTAGGGTTAGGGTTATGGTTAGGGTTAGGGTTAGGGTTAGGGTTAGGTTTCGGGTTAGGGTTAGGGTTAGTGTTCGGGTTAGGGTTAGGGTTAGGGTTAGGGTTAGGTTTTAGGGTTAGGGTTAGGGTTAGGGTTAGGGTTAGGGGTTAGGGTTAGGGTTAGGGTTAGGGTTCGGGTTAGCGTTAGGGTTAGGATTTGGGTTAGGGTTAGGTTTAGGGTTAGGGTTAGGGTTCGGTTTAGGGTTAGTGTTAGGGTTAGGGTTCGGGTTAGGGTTAGGGTTCGGGTTCGGTTTAGGGTTAGGATTAGGGTTAGGGATAGGGTTCGGGTTAGATTTAGGGTTAGGGTTCGGGTTAGGGTTAGGGTTAGGGTTTGGGTTAGGGTTAGGGTTAGGGTTAGGGTTCGGGTTAGGGTTCGGGTTAGGGTTAGGGTTAGGATTCGTGCTAGGGTTAGGGTTAGGGTTCGGGTTAGTGTTAGGGTTCGGGTTAGGGTTAGGTTTAGGTTTCGGGTTAGGGTTAGGGTTAGGCTTCGGGTTAGGTTTAGGGTTCGGGTTCGGGTTAGGGTTCGGGTTAAGGTTCGGGTTAGGGTTCAGGTTTGGGTTAGGGTTCGGGTTAGGGTTAGGTTCAGGGTTAGGGTTCGGGTTAGGGTTAGGGTTCGGGTTCGGGTTAGGGTTAGGTTTAGGGATATGGTTAGGGATCGGGTTCGGGTTAGGGTTCGGGTTCGGGTTAGGGTTAGGGTTAGGGTTAGGTTTAGGTTTAAGGTTTGGGTTCGGGTTAGGGTTAGGGGTTAGGGTTCGGGTTCGGGTTAGGGTTAGGGTTCGGGTTCGGTTTAGGGTTAGGGTTAGGTTTAGGGTTCGGGTTTGGGTACAGTTAGGGTTCGGGTTAGGGTTAGGGCTAGGCTTCGGGTTAGGTTTAGGGTTAGGGTTCGGGTTAGGGTTCGGGTTAGGGTTAGGGTTCGGGTTAGGGTTAGGTTTAGGTTTCGGGTTAGGTTTAGGGTTAGGGTTACGGTTCGGGTTAGGGTTAGGGTTCGGGTTAGGGTTGGGTTCGGGTTAGGTTTCGGGTTAGGGTTAGGGTTCGGGTTCGGGTTAGGGTTAGGGTTCGGGTTAGGGTTACGGTTAGGGTTCGGGTTAGGGTTAGGGTTCGGGTTAGGGTTAGGGTTAGGTTTCGGGTTAGGGTTAGGGTTAGGGTTAGGTTTAGGGTTCGTGTTAGGGTTCGGGTTCGGGTTAGGGGTCGGGTTAGGGTTAGGTTTAGGGTTCGGGTTAGGGTTAGGGTTAGGGTTCGGGTTAGGGTTACGGTTCGGGTTAGGGTTAGGGTTAGGTTCGGGTTCGGGTTAGGGTTAGGGTTGGGGATCGGGTTAGGGTTCGGGTTAGGGTTCGGGAAAGGGTTAGGGATAGGGTTAGGGTTCGGGTTCGGGGTTAGTGTTAGGGTTAGGGTTCGGGTTAGGGTTCAGTTTAGGGTTAGGATTCGGGTAAAGGGTTAGGGTTCGGGTTGGGGTTAGGGTTAGGGTTAGGGTTCCGGTTACGGTTAGGTTTAGGTTTCGGGTTAGGGTTAGGGTTAGGGTTAGGGTTAGGGTTAGGGTTCGGGTGAGTGTTAGGGTTGGGTTAGGGTTCGGGTTAGGGTTACGGTTCGGGTTAGGGTTAGGGTTAGGGTTCGGGTTAGTGTTCGGTTTAGGGTTCGGGTTAGAGTTAGGGTTCGGGTTAGGGTTAGGGTTAGGGTTAGGTTTCGGGTTAGGGTTAGGGTTAGGGTTAGGGTTCGGGTGAGGGTTAGGGTTAGGGTTAGGGTTCGGGTTAGGGTTACGTTTCGGGTTAGGGTTAGGGTTAGGGTTAGGGTTCCGGTTAGTGTTCGGTTTAGGGTTCGGGTTAGAGTTAGGGTTCGGGTTCCGGTTAGGGTTAGGTTTATGTTTCTGGTTAGGGTTAGGTTTAGGGTTAGGTTTAGGGTTCGGGTTAGGGTTCGGGTGAGAGTTAGGGTTAGGGTTCGTGTTAGGGTTAGGGTTAGGGTTCGGGTTAGGGTTCGGGTTAGGTTTAGGTTTAGGGTTCGGGTGAGGGTTAGGGTTGGGTTCGGGTTAGGGTTCGGGTTAGGGTTCGGCTTAGGGTTAGGGTTAGGGTTAGGGTTCGGTTTAGGGTTACGGTTCGGGTTAGGGTTAGGGTTAGGGTTAGGGTTCGGGTTAGTGTTCGGTTTAGGGTTCGGGTTAGAGTTAGGGTTCGGGTTAGGGTTAGGGTTAGGGTTAGGTTTCGGGTTAGGGTTAGGGTTAGGGTTAGGGTTCGGGTTAGGGTTAGGGTTAGGGTTAGGGTTCCGGTTCGGTTTAGGGTTAAGGTTAGGGTTCGGGTTAGGGTTCGGTTTCGGGTTAGGGTTAGGGGTTAGTTTTCAGGTTAGGTTTAGGGTTAGGGTTCGGGTTAGGGTTCGGGTTAGGGTTAGGGTTAGGGTTCGGGTTAGGGTTCGGGTTATGGTTGGTGTTAGGGTTCGGGTTAGGGTTCGGGGTAGGGTTAGGGTTCGGGGTAGGGTTAGGGTTAGGGTTAGGGTTAGGTTTCGGTGAATGGTTCGGGTTAGGTTTAGGGTTAGGGTTCGGGTTAGGTTTAAGGTTAGGGTTAGGGTTCGGGTTCGGGTTAGTGTTAGGGTTCGTGTTAGGGACAGTGTTAGGGTTAGGGTTAGGGTTAGGTTTAGGTTTCGGGTTCGGGTTAGGGTTAGGGTTAGGGTTCGTGTTAGGGACAGGATTCGGGTTAGGATTAGGGTTAGGGTTAGGGTTCGGGTTCGGGTTAGGGTTAGGGTTCGGTTTACGGTTCGGGTTAGGGTTAGGGTTCGGGTTAGGGTTAGGTTTAGGGTTAGAGTTAGGGTTAGGGTTAGGGTTCGGGTTAGTGTTAGGGTTAGGGTTAGGGTTAGGGTTAGGGTTAGGGTTAGTGTTCGGGTTAGGTTTAGGTTTAGGGTTCGGGTTAGGGTTAGGGTTCGGGTTAGGGTTAGGGGTTAGTGTTCAGGTTAGGGTTAGGGTTAGGGTTCGGGTTAGGGTTCGGGTTAGGGTTAGGGTTAGGTTTCGGGTTAGGGTTAGGGTTAGGGTTAGGGTTCGGGTTACGGTTAGGGTTCGGGTTAGGGTTCTGGTTAGGGTTAGGGTTCGGGTTAGGGTTATGGTTAGGGTTCGGGTTAGGGTTAGGGTTCGGGTTAGGGTTAGGGTTAGGGTTCGGGTTAGGGTTCGGGTTAGGTTTAGGGTTAGGGTTCGGGTTAGGTTTAGGTTTCGGGTAAGGGTTAGGGTTAGGGTTAGGGTTTGGGTTAGGGTTAGGGTTCGGGTTAGGGTGGGTTCGGTTTAGTTTTCGGGTTAGGGTTATGGTTCGGGTTCGGGTTAGGGTTAGGATTCGGGTTAGGTTTAGGGTTAGGGTTCGGGTTAGAGTTAGGGTTCGGACTAGGGTTAGGGTTAGGGTTCGGGTTAGGGTTAGGGTTAGGGTTAGGGTTAGGGTTCGTGTTAGGGTTCGGGTTAGTGTTTGGGTTAGAGTTAGGGTTAGGGTTAGGGTTCGGGTTCGGGTTATTGTTCGGGTTAGGGTTAGGGTTGGGGTTCGGGTTCGGGTTCGGGTTAGGGTTCGGGTTAGGGTTAGGTTTAGGTTTAGGGTCTGGGTTCGGGGTTAGGGTTATGGTTAGGGTTCGGGTTCGGGTTAGGGTTCGGGTTAGGGTTAGGGTTAGGGTTCGGGTTAGGGTTAGGGTTAGGTTTAGGGTTAGGGTTCGGGTTAAGTTCAGGGTTAGTGTTCGAGTTAGGGTTAGGGTTCGGGTTAGGGTTAGGTGTTAGGGTTAGGGTTAGGGTTAGGGTTAGTGTTCAGGTTAGGGTTATGGTTAGGGTTAGGGTTCGGGTTAGGGTTAGGGTTAGGGTTAGGGTTAGGGTTCGGGTTAGGGTTAGGGTTATGGTTTGGGTTCGGATTCGGGGTAAGGTTAGGGTTCGGATTCGGGTTAGGGTTAGGATTCGGGTTAGGGTTCGGGTTAGGGTTAGGGTTCGTGTTCGGGTTAGGGTTAGGGTTAGAGTTCGGATTAGGTTTAGGGTTCGGGTTAGGGTTAGGGTTAGGTTTCGGGTTAGGGTTCGGGTTCGGGTTAGGGTTCGGGTTCGGGTTAGGGTTAGGTTTCGGGTTAGGGTTCTTGTTCAGGTTAGGGTTCGGGTTCGGGTTAGGGTTGGGGTTAGGGTTCTGATTAGGGTTAGGGTTAGGGTTAGGGTTAGTGTTCGGGTTCGGGTTAGGGTTCGGGTTCGGGTTCGGGTTAGGGTTAGGTTTTGTGTTAGGGTTCGGTTTCGGGTTAGGGTTCGGGTTCTGGTTAGGGTTAGAGTTAGGGTTCGGATTAGGGTTAGGGTTAGGGTTAGGGTTAGGGTTAGGGTTCGGTTTAGGGTTCGGGTTAGGGTTAGGTTTAGGGTTAGAGTTCGGGTTAGGGTTCGGGTTAGGTTTAGGGTTAGGGTTCGGGTTAGGGTTCGGGTTAAGGTTCGGGTTAGGGTTAGGGTTAGGGTTAGGGTTCGTGTTAGGTTTCGGGTTAGGTGTCAGGTTAGGGTTAGGGTTAGGGTTCGGGTTCGGGTTAGGGTTAGGGTTAGGGTTAGGGTTCGGGTTCGGGGTTAGGGTTAGGATTCGGGTTAGGGTTCGGGTTAGGGTTAGGATTCGGTTAAGGGCTTAGGGTTCGGGTTCGGGTTAGGGTTAGGGTTCGGGTTAGGGTTAGGGTTTGGGTTAGGGTTATGGTTAGGGTTCGGGTTCGGGTTCGGGTTAGGGTTAGGGTTCGGGTTCCGGTTAGGGTTAGGGTACGGGTTCGGGTTAGGGTTCGGGTTCGGGTTAGGGTTTAGGGTTCGGGTTATGGTTAGGTTTAGGGTTCGGGTTAGTGTTAGGGTTAGGGTTCGGGTTAGGGTTAGGGTTCGGGTTAGGGTTAGTGTTAGGTTTAGGGTTCGGGTTAGGGTCGGGGTAGGGTTAGGGTTAGGGTTAGTTTTAGGGTTAGGGTTAGGTTTAGGGTTAGGGTTCGGGTTAGGTTTAGGGTTAGGTTTAGGGTTAGGGTTCGGGTTAGGGTTAGGTTTAGGGTTCGGGTTAGTGTTAGGGTTAGGGTTCGGGTTAGGGTTAGGGTTCGGGTTAGGTTTAGGGTTACGTTTAGGGTTCGGGTTAGGGTTCGGGTTAGGGTTAGAGTTAGAGTTAGTTTTAGGGTTAGGGTTAGGTTTAGGGTTAGGGTTCGGGTTAGGTTTAGGGTTAGGTTTAGGGTTAGGGTTCGGGTTAGGGTTAGGGTTAGTGTTCGAGTTAGGATTAGGGTTCGGGTTAGGGTTAGGGGTTAGTGTTAGGTTTAGGGTTATGGTTAGGATTAGTGTTCGGGTTAGGGT
>JAVLSZ010000035.1:5655000-5657500 GCA_032313775.1 Urocyon cinereoargenteus
TTTTGGTTTAGGGTTCGGGTTCGGGTTAGGTTTAGGGTTAGGGATCGGGTTAGGGTTAGGGTTCGGGTTAGGGTTAGGGTTAGGTTTAGGGTTCGGGTTAGGTTTCGGGTTCGGGTTAGGGTTAGGGTTAGTTTTAGGGTTAGGGTTAGGTTTAGGGTTAGGGTTCGGTTTAGGTTTAGGGTTAGGTTTAGGGTTAGGGTTCGGGTTAGGGTTAGGGTTAGTGTTCGAGTTAGGGTTAGGGTTCGGGTTAGGGTTAGTGTTAGGGATAGGGTTATGGTTAGGGTTAGTGTTCGGGTTAGGGTTTGGGTTAGGGTTAGGGTTAGGGTTCGGGTTAGGATTAGGTCTAGGGTTCGGGTTAGGGTTCAAGTTAGTGTTAGGGTTAGGGTTCGGTTTAGGGTTCGGGTGAGGGTTCGGTTTAGGGTTCGGGTTAGGGTTAGGGTTCGGGTTAGGGTTAGGGTTAGGATTCGGGTTAGGGTTCGGGTTCGGGTTAGGGTTCGGGTTCGGTTTAGGGTTAGGGTTAGGGTTCGGATTAGGGTTAGGGTTAGGGTTAGGGTTAGAGCAGGTTTCGGGTTAGGGTTCGGGTTAGGGTTCGGGTTAGGTTTAGGGTTAGGGTTAGGTTTAGGGTTAGCGTTCGGTTGAGGGTTAGGGTTAGGGTTAGGGTTAGGGTTCGTGTTAGGGTTAGGTTTTAGGTTTAGGGTTAGTTTTAGGTTTAGGGTTAGGGTGAGGGTTAGTTTTAGGGTTAGGGGTCGGGTTAGGGTGAGGGTTAGGGTTAGGGTTATGGTTCGGGTTAGGGTTAGGGATCGTGTTAGGGTTAGGGTTAGGTTTAGGGTTAGGGTTAGGGTTAGGGTTAGGGTTAGGGTTCGGGTTAGGGTTAAGTTCCGGTTAAGGTTTGGGTTAGGTTTCGGGTTAGGGTTAGGGTTAGGGTTTGGGTTAGGTTTAGGGTTCGGGTTAGGGTTAGGGTTAGGGTTCGGGTTAGGGTTCGGGTTAGGGTTAGGATTAGGGTTAGGGTTAGGGTTCGGGTTCGGGTTCGGGTTAGGGTTCAGGTTCGGGTTCGGGTTAGGGTTAGTGTTAGGGTTAGGCTTCGGATTAGGGTTAGGGATAGGGTTCGGGTTAGGATTCGGGTTCGTGTTAGGGTTAGTGTTAGGGTTAGGGTTAGGGTTCGGGTTAGGGTTAGGGTTAGGGTTAGGGTTAGGGGTTACGGTTAGGGTTAGGGTTCGGGTTAGGTTTAGGGTTAGGGTTCGGGTTAGGGTTCGGGTTAGGGTTAGGGTTAGGGTTAGGGTTCGGTTTAGGGTTAGGGTTAGGGTTACGGTCAGGGTTCGGGTTAGGGTTAGGGTTCGGTGTCGGGTTAGGTTTAGGGTTAGGTTTAGGGTTCGGGTTCGGGTTAGGGTTCGGGTTAGGGTTAGGGTTCGGATTCGGGGTTAGGGTTAGGTTTAGGGTTCGGGTTAGGGTTCAGGTTAGGTTTAGGATTCGGGTTAGGGTTAGGGTTGGGGTTAGGGTTAGGGTTAGGTTTAGGGTTAGGGTTCGGGTGAGGGTTAGGGTTTGGTTTAGGGTTAGGGTTCGGGTTATTGTTAGGGTTAGTGTTCGAGTTAGGGTTAGGGTTTGGGTTAGGGTTAGGGGTTAGGGTTAGGGTTAGGTTTCGGGTTAGGGTTCGGGTTAGGGTTTGGGTCCGGGTTAGGGTTCGGGTTAGGGTTAGGTTTGGGGTTAGGGTTAGGGTAAGGTTTAGGGTTAGGGTTCGGGTTAGTGTTAGGGTTTGGTTTAGGGTTAGGGTTCGGGTTATTGTTAGGGTTAGTGTTCGAGTTAGGGTTAGGGTTCAGGTTAGGGTTAGTGTTAGGGTTACGGTTAGGGTTCGGGTTAGGGTTAGGGTTCGGTGTTGGGTTAGGGTTAGGGTTAGGGTTATGGTTAGGTATCGGGTTCGGGTTAGGGTTAGGGTTAGGGTTAGGGTTCTGATTCGGGGTTAGGGTTAGGGTTAGGCTTCCGGTTAGGGTTCGGGTTAGGTTTAGGATTCGGGTAAGGGCTTAGGGTTCGGGTTCGGGTTAGTGTTAGGGTTAGGGTTCCGGTCAGGGTTAGGGTTAGGGTTCGGGTTAGGGTTAGGGTTAGGGTTAGGGTTAGGGTTCGGGTTAGGTTTAGGGTTAGGGTTCGGGTTAGGGTTCGGGTTAGGGTTAGGGTTAGGGTTAGGGTTCGGGTTAGGGTTAGGGTTCGGGTTAGTGTTAGGGTTAGGGTTAGGGTTAGTGTTAGGGTTTGGGTTAGGGTTAGGTTTCGGGTTAGGGTTAGGGTTAGGGTTCGGGTTAGGGTTCAGTTTAGGGTTTGGTTTAGGGTTAGGGTTAGAGTTCGGGTTAGGATTAGGGCTAGGGGTTAGGGTTAGGGTTAGGGTTCGGGTTAGGTTTAGGGTTAGGGTTCGGGTTAGGGTTCGGGTTAGGGTTAGGGTTAGGGTTAGGGTTCGGTTTAGGGTTAGGGTTAGGGTTACGGTCAGGGTTCGTGTTAGGGTTAGGGTTCGGTGTCG
>JAVLSZ010000035.1:5670000-5680000 GCA_032313775.1 Urocyon cinereoargenteus
GAGTTCGGGTTAGGGTTAGGGGTTGGGTTTAGAGTTAGGGTTAGGCTTAGGGTTGGTGTTCGGGTTAGGGTTTGGGTTAGGTTTAGGGTTTGGGTTAGGGCTAGGGTTAGGTTTAGGGTTAGGGTTAGGTTTCGGGTTAGGGTTAGGGTTAGGGTTAGGGTTAGGGTTAGGGTTCGGGTTAGGGTTAGGGTTCGGGTTAGGGTTAGGTTTAGGGTTAGGGTTCGGGTTAGGGTTAGGGTTAGGGTTCGGGTTAGTTTTAGGGTCAGGGTTAGGGTTAGGGTTCAGGTTAGGGTAGGGTTCGGGTTAGGCTTAGGGTTAGGGTTAGGGTTCGGGTTAGGTTTCGGGTAAGAGTTAGCGTTAGGATTCGGGTTAGGGTTAGCGTTAGGGTTCGGGTTAGGTTTAGGGTTCGGGTTAGGGTTAGGTTTAGGGTTCGGGTTAGGGTTAGGGTTAGGGTTCGTGTTAGGGTTCGGGTTAGGGTTAGGGTTAGGGTTAGGGTTAGGGTTCGGGTTCGGGTCAGGGTTATGGTTCGGGTTCGGGTTCGGGTTAGGGTTAGTGTTAGGGTTAGGGTTCGGATTAGGGTTAGGGATAGGGTTCGGGTTAGGATTCGGGTTCGGGTTAGGGTTAGGGTTCGGGTTAGGGTTAGGGTTAGGGTTAGGGTTAGGGGTTAGGGTTAGGGTTAGGGTTCGGGTTAGGTTTAGTGTTAGGGTTCGGGTTAGGGTTCGGGTTAGGGTTAGGGTTAGGGTTAGGGTTCGGGTTAGGGTTAGGGTTAGGGTTACGGTCAGGGTTCGGGTTAGGGTTAGGGTTCGGTGTCGGGTTAGGTTTAGGGTTAGGTTTAGGGTTCGGGTTCGGGTTAGGGTTCGGGTTAGGGTTAGGGTTAGGGTTCGGATTCGGGGTTAGGGTTAGGTTTAGGGTTCGGGTTAGGGTTCGGGTTAGGTTTAGGATTCGGGTTAGGGTTCGGGTTAGGGTTAGGGTTGGGTTTAGGGTTAGGGTTAGGTTTAGGTTTAGGGTTTGGGTGAGGGTTAGGGTTTGGTTTAGGGTTAGGGTTCGGGTTATTGTTAGGGTTAGTGTTCGAGTTAGGGTTAGGGTTCGGGTTAGGGTTAGGGGTTAGGGTTAGGGTTAGGGTTAGGGTTAGGGTTAGTGTTCTGGTTAGGGTTAGGGTTAGGGTTAGGGTTCGGGATAGGGTTAAGGTTATGGTTAGTGTAAGGTTTCGGGTTAGGTTTAGCGTTATGGTTTGGGTTCGCGTTCGGTGTAAGGTAGGGTTCGGGTTCGGTTTAGGGTTCGGGTTCGGGTTCGGGTTAGGGGTTAGAGTTAGGGTTAGGCTTAGGTTTAGGGTTCGGGTTAGGGTTAGGGTTAGGGTTAGGGTTCGGGTTAGGGTTTGTGTTAGGGTTAGGGTTAGGGTTCGGGTTAGGGTTAGGGTAGGGTTCGGGTTAGGGTTCGGGTTAGGGTTAGTGTTAGGGTTCGGGTTAGGTTTCGGGTTAGGGTTCGGGTTAGGGTTCGGGTTAGGGTTCGGGTTAGGGTTAGGGTTCGGGTTAGGGTTAGGTTTAGGGTTCGGGTTAGGGTTCGGGTCCGGGTTAGGGTTCGGGTTCGGGTTAGGGTTAGGGTTAAGTTTAGGGTTAGGTTTAGGGTTAGGGTTCGGGTTCGGGTTAGGGTTCGGGTTCGGGTTAGGGGTAGGGTTAGGGTTCAGATTAGGGTTAGGGTTAGGGTTAGGGTTAGGTTTCGGGTTAGGGTTCGGGTTAGGGTTAGGGTTAGGATTAGGGATAGGGTTCGGGTTAAGGTTCGTGTTAGGGTTCGGGTTAGGTGTCGGGTTAGGGTTACGGTTAGGGTTAGGGTTCGGGTTCGTGTTAGGGTTAGCGTTAGGGTTAGAGTTAGGGTTAGGGTTCGGGTTCGGGGTTAGGGTTATTGTTAGGGTTCGTGTTAGGGATCGGGTTAGGGTTAGGATTCGGGTAAGGGCTTAGGGTTCGGGTTCGGGTTAGGGTTAGGGTTAGTGTTCCGGTTAGGGTGAGGGTTAGGGTTCGGGTTAGGGTTAGGTTTAGGTTTAGGGTTAGGGTTCGGGTTAAGGTTAGGGTTAGGGTTCGGGTTAGGGTTCGGGTTAGGGTTAGGTTTAGGGTTAGGGTTCGGGTTAGGGTTAGGGTTCGGGTTAGGGTTAGGGTTAGGGTTAGGGTTCGGGTTAGGGTTAGGGTTTGGGTTAGGGTTAGGGTTAGGGTTCGGTTTAGGTTTAGGGTTAGGGTTCGGGTTAGGGTTAGGGTTAGGGTTCATGTTAGGGTTCGGGTTAGGGTTCGGGTTAGGGTTAGGGTTAGGGTTCGGGTAAGGGTTCGGGTTAGGGTTACTGTTCGGGTTAGGGTTAGGGTTAGGGGTCGGGTTAGTGTAGGGTTAGGGTTAGGCTTCGGCTTAGGGTTAGGGTTAGGGTTCGGGTTAGGGTTAGGGTTAGGGTTCGGGTTAGTGTTCGGGTTAGGGTTCGGGATAGGGTTCGGGTTAGGTTTCGGGTTAGGGTTAGGGTTCGGGTTCGGGTTAGGGTTAGGGTTCGGGTTAGGGTTAGGGTTAGGTTTCGGTTTAGGGTTCGGGTTCGGGTTAGGTTTAGGATTAGGTTTCGGGTTAGGGTTATGGTTAGGGTTAGGGTTAGGGTTAGGTGTAGGGTTCGGGTTAGGTTTAGGGTTAGGGTTAGTTTTAGGGATAGGGTTAGGTTTAGGGTTAGGGTTCGGGTTAGGGTTAGGGTTAGGGTTAGGGTTCGGGTTAGGGTTAGGGTTAGTGTTCGGTTTAGGGTTAGGGTTAGGGTTAGGTTTCGGGTTAGGGTTAGGGTTAAGGTTAGGGTTAGGGTTAGGGTTCGGGTTAGGTTTAGGGTTATGGTTTGGGTTCGGGTTCGGGGTAAGGTTAGGGTTCGGGTTCGGTTTAGGGTTCATGTTCGGGTTCGGGATAGGGGTTAGGGTTAGGGTTAGTGTTAGGGTTAGGGTTCGGGTTCGGTTTAGGGTTAGGGTTAGGGTTCGGGTTAGGGTTTGTGTTAGGGTTAGGGTTAGGGTTCGGGTTAGGGTTCGGGCTAGGGTTCGGGTTAGGGTTCGGGTTCGGGTTAGGGTTCGGGTTCGGGTTAGGGTTAGGGTTAGGGTTCGGATTAGGGTTAGGGCAGGGTTAGGGTTAGGGTAAGGGTTCGGGTTAGGGTTCGGGTTAGGTTTAGGTTAGGGTTAGGTTTAGGGTTAGGTTTAGGGTTAGGGTTCGGGTTCGGGTTAGGGTTAGGGTTAGGGTTCGGGTTCGGGTTACGTTTTAGGGTTAGGTTTAGGGTTAGGGTTAGGGTTAGGGTTAGGGGTTAGGGTTAGTGTTAGGGTTCGGGTTAGGGTTAGGGTTCGGGTTAGTGCTAGGGTTCGGGTTAGGGTTAGGGTTATTTTTAGGGTTAGGGTTAGGGTTCGGGTTAGGGTTCGGGTTAGGGTTAGGGTTAGGGGTAGGGTTAAGTTTAGGGTTAGGTTTAAGTTTCGGGTTAGGGTTAGGGTTAGGGTTCGGGATCGGGTTAGGGTTAGGGTTAGGGTTCGAGTTAGTGTTCGGGTTAGGGTTAGGGATAGGATTCGGGTTAGGATTAGGGTTAGTGTTCGGGTTAGGGTTAGTGTTCGGGTTAGGGTTAGGTTTAGGTTTCGGGTTAGGGTTAGGGTTAGGGTTCGGGTTAGGGTTAGGGTTCGGGTTTGGGTTAGGGTTAGGGTTCGGGTTCGGGTTAGGGTTCAGGTTTGGGTTAGGGTTTGGGGTAGGGTTAGGTTTACGGTTAGGGTTAGGGTTAGGGTTAATGTTCGGGTTCGGGTTCGGGTTAGGGTTAGGGTTTGGGTTAGGGTTAGGGTTCGGGTTAGGGTTAGGGTTAGGGTTCGGGTTAGGGTTAGGGTTAGGGTTAGGTTTAGGGTTAGGATTCGAGTTAGGGTTCGGGTTCGGGTTAGGGTTAGGTTTCGGGTTAGGGTTAGGGTTAGGGTTAGGTTTAGGGTTAGGGTTCGGTTTAGGGTTAGGTTAGGGTTAGGGTGAGGGTTAGGGTTCGGGTTAGGGTTAGGGTTAGTGTTCGAGTTAGGGTTAGGGTTCGGGTTAGGGTTAAGATTTAGGGTTAGGGTTAGGCTTAGGGTTAGTGTTCGGGTTAGGGTTAGGGTTAGGGTTAGGGTTAGGTTTCGGATTCTGGGTTAGCGTAAGGCTTAGGGTTCGGGTTAGGTTTCGGGTTAGGTTTAGGATTCGGGTAAAGGCTTAGGGTTCGGGTTCGGTTTAGGGTTAGGGTTAGGGTTCCGGTTAGGGGTAGGGTTAGGGTTCGGGTTAGGGTTAGGGTTAGGGTTAGGGTTAGAGTTTGGGTTCGGGTTAGGTTTAGGGTTAGGGTTCGGGTTAGGGTTCGGGTTAGGGTTAGGGTTAGGGTTAGGGTTCGGGTTAGGGTTAGGGTTCGGGTTAGGGTTAGGGTTAGTGTTAGGGTTCGGGTTAGGGTTAGGGTTAGGGTTAGGGTTCGGGTTAGGGTTCGGGTTCGGGTTATGGTTCGGGTTCGCTTTAGGGTTAGGGTTAGGTTTTGGGTTAGGGTTACGGTTAGGGTTAGGGTTCGGGTTAGGGTTCGGGTTAGGGTTAGGGTTAGGGTTCGGGTTAGGGTTCAGGTTAGGGTTCGGGTTCGGGATAGGGTTCGGTTAGGTTTCGGGTTAGGGTTGGGGTTAGGGTTAGGGTTAGGTTTAGGGTTTGGGTTCAGGTTAGGGTTGGTTAGGGTTAGGGTTCGGGTTATTGCTAGGGTTAGTGTTCGAGTTCGTGTTCGGGTTAGGGTTAGGGGTTAGTTTTAGGGTTAGGGTTAGGGTTAGGGCTAGTGTTCGGGTTAGGCTTAGGGTTAGGGTTAGGGTTCGGGTTCGGGATAGGGTTCGGTTAGGTTTTGGGTTAGGGTTGGGGTTAGGGTTAGGGTTAGGTTTAGGGTTAGGTTTCGGGTTAGGGTTAGGGTTATGGTTAGTGTTAGGGTTCGGGTTAGGTTTAGCGTTATGGTTTCGGTTTGGGTTCGGGGTAAGGTTAGGGTTCGGGTTCGGTTTAGGGTTCGGGTTCGGGTTCGGGTTAGGGGTTAGAGTTAGGGTTAGGGTTAGGTTTAGTGTTCGGGTTAGGGTTAGGGTTCGGGTTAGGGTTCGGGTTTGGGTTAGGTATCGGGTAAGGTCTTAGGGTTCGGTTTCGGGTTAGGGTTAGGGTTAGGGTTCCGGTTAGGGTTAGGTTTAGGGTTCGGGTTAGGGTTAGGGTTAGGGTTAGGTTTCGGGTTAGGGTTAGGGTTAGGGTTCGGGTTAGGGTTCGGGTTAGGGTTAGGGTTAGGGTTAGGGTTCGGGTTAGGGTTAGGGTTCGGGTTAGGGTTCGGGTTAGGGTTCGGTTTAGGGTTCGGGTTAGGGTTAGGATTAGGGTTCGGGTTAGGGTTCGGTTTAGGGTTAGGGTTCGGGTTAGGGTTAGAGTTAGGGTTCGGGTTAGTGTTAGGGTTAGGGTTCGGGTTCGGGTTAGGGTTAGGTTTAGTGTTAGGGTTCGGGTTAGGGCTTGGGTTAGGGTTAGGGTTAGGGTTCGGGTTAGGGTTAGGGTTCGGGTTAGGGTTAAGTTTAGGTTTAGGTTTAGGGTTAGGGTTCGTGTTAGGGTTCGGGTTAGGGTTAGGGTTAGGGTTCGGGTTAGGGTTAGTGTTCGGGTTCGGGTTCGGTTTAGGGTTAGGGTTCGGGTTAGGGTTAGGGTTCGGGTTAGGGTTAGGGTTAGGGTTCGGGTTCTGGTGAGGGTTAGGGTTAGGTTTAGTGTTCGGATTAGGGTTAGGGGTAGGGTTCGAGTTAGGGTTCGGGTTCGGGTTAGGGTTAGTGTTAAGGTTAGGGTTAGGGTTCGGGTTAGGGTTCCGGATAGGGGTTAGGGTTAGGGTTAGTGTTAGGGTTAGGGTTCGGGTTCGGGTTAGGGTTAGGTTTAGTGTTAGGGTTCGGGTTAGGGTTTGGGTTAGGGTTAGGGTTAGGGTTCGGGTTAGGGTTAGGGTTCGGGTTAGGGTTAAGTTTAGGTTTAGGTTTAGGGTTAGGGTTCGGGTTAGGGTTCGGGTTAGGGTTAGGGTTAGGGTTCGGGTTAGGGTTTGGGTTAGTGTTAGGGTTAGGGTTCGGGTTAGGGTTAGGGTTAGTGTTCGGGTTAGGGTTAGGGTTAGGGTTCGGGTTAGGGTTAGGGTTAGGTTTAGGGTTCGGTTTAGGGTTAGGGTTAGGGTTCGTGTTAGGGTTAGGGTTAGGGTTAGGGTTCGGGTTAGTGTTCGGGTTAGGGTTAGGGATAGGATTCGGGTGAGGGTTAGGGTTAGGGTTCGGGTTAGCGTTAGGGTTCGGGTTAGGGTTAGGTTTAGGTTTCGGGTTAGGGTTAGGGTTAGGGTTCGGGTTCGGGTTAGGGTTCGGGTTAGTGTTATGGTTAGGGTTAGGTTTAGGGTTAGGTTTAGGGTTCGGGTTCGGGTTAGGTTTAGGGTTAGGGTTAGGGTTAGGTTTAGTGTTAGGGTTCGGGTTAGGGTTAGGGTTAGGGTTAGGTTTAGGGTTCGGGTTAGGGTTAGGGTTAGTGTTCGAGTTAGTTTTAGGGTTCGGGTTAGGGTTAGGGGTTAGGGTAAGGGTTTGGGTTAGGGTTAGGGTTAGTGTTCGGGTAGGGTTAGTGTTAGGGTTAGGGTTCGTGTTAGGGTTAGGGTTAGGGTTAGGGTTAGGGTTCGGATTAGGGTTAGGGTTATGTTTTGGGTTCGGGTTCGGGGTGGGGTTAGGGTTCGGGTTCGGGTTAGGTTTCGGGTTCGGGTTCGTGATAGGGGTTAGTGTTAGGGTTAGTGTTAGGTTTAGGGTCCGGGTTCGGGTTAGGGTTAGGGTTAGGGTTAGGGTTCGGGTTAGGGTTTGGGTTAGGGTTAGGGTTAGGGTTCGGGTTAGGGTTAGGGCTAGGGTTCGGGTTAGGGTTCGGGTTAGGGTTCGGGTTCGGGTTAGGTTTCGGGTTCGGGTTAGGGTTAGGGTTCGGGTTCGGGTTAGGGTTCGGGTTAGGGTTCGGGTTTGGGTTAGGGTTTGGTTTAGGGTTAGGGTTACGGTTAGGGTTCGGGTTAGGGTTAGTGTTCGGGTTCGGGTTCGGTTTAGGGTTAGGGTTCGGGTTAGGGTTAGGGTTCGGGTTAGGGTTAGGGTTAGGGTTCGGGTTCTGGTAAGGGTTAGGGTTAGGTTTAGTGTTCGGATTAGGGTTAGGGGTAGGGTTCGAGTTAGGGTTCGGGTTCGGGTTAGGGTTAGTGTTAAGGTTAGGGTTAGGGTTCGGGTTAGGGTTAGGGTTAGGGTTAGGGTTAGGGGTTATGGTTAGGGTTAGGGTTCGGGTTAGGTTTAGGGTTTTGGTTCGGGTAAGGTTCGGGTTAGGGTTAGGATTCGGGTAAGGGGTTAGTGTTCGGGTTCTGGTTAGGGTTAGGGTTAGGGTTCCGGTTAGGTTTAGGTTTAGGGTTAGGGTTCGGGTTAGAGTTAGTGTTAGGTTTAGGGTTAGGGTTAGGGATCGGGTTCGGGTTAAGGTTAGGGTTCGGTTAAGGGTTAGGGTTAGGGTTCGAGTTAGGGTTAGGGTTCGGGTTAGGGTTAGGGGTTAGTGTTAGGGTTAGGTTTCGGGTTAGGGTTCGGGTTAGGGTTAGGGTTAGGGTTAGGGTTAGGGTTCGGGTGAGGGTTAGGCTTAGGGTTAGGGTTAGGTTTCGGGTTAGGGTTAGGGTTAATTTTTGGATTGGGGTTCGGGGTAGGGTTAGGGTTCGGGTTCGGGTTAGGGTTGGGGTTCGGGTTAGGGGTTAGGGTTCGGGTTAGGGTTAGGGTTAGGGTTCGGGTTAGGGTTAGGGTTAGGGTAAGATTAGGGTTAGGTTTCGGGTTAGGGTTTGGGGTAGGGTTATGGTTAGGATTCGGGTTAGGGTTAGGGCTAGGGTTAGGGTTAGGTTTAGGGTTAGGGTTCGGGTTCGGGTTACGTTTTAGGGTTAGGTTTAGGGTTAGGGTTAGGGTTAGGGTTAGGGGTTAGGGTTAGGGGTAGGGTTAGGGTTCGGGTTAGGGTTAGGGTTCGGGTTAGGGTTAGGGTTAGGTTTAGGGTTAGGGTTAGGTTTCAGGTTAGGGTTCGGGTTAGGGTTAGGGTTAGGGTTCGGGTTAGGGTTAGGTTTAGGGTTAGGGTTAGGGTTCGGTTAGGGTTAGGGTTAGGGTTCGGGTTAGGGTTAGGTTTAGGTTTCGGTTTAGGGTTCGGGTTCGGGTTAGGGTTAGGGTTAGGGTTCGGGTTAGGGTTATGGTTAGGGTTAGGGTTAGGGTTAGGTTTAGGGTTCGCGTTAGGGTTAGGTTTCGGGTTAGGGTTAGGGTTAGGGTTCGGGTTCGGGTTCGAGTTAGTGTTAGGTTTAGGGTTCGGGTTAGGTTTTGGGTTAGGGTTAGGGTTAGGGTTCGGGATAGGGTTAGGACTAGGGTTCGGGTTAGGGTTCGGGTTAGGGTTCGTGTTCGGGTTAGGGTTCGGGTTCAGGTTAGGGTTAGGGTTAGGGTTCGGAATAGGGTTAGTGTTAGGGTTAGGGTAAGGGTTAGGGTTCGGGTTAGGGTTCGGGTTAGGGTTAGAGTTAGGGTTAGGGTTAGGTTTAGGGTTAGGGTTCGGGTTCGGGTTAGGGTTAGGGTTAGGGTTAGGGTTCGGGTTCGGGTTACGTTTTGGGGTTAGGTTTAGGGTTAGGGTTAGGGTTAGGGTTTAGGGTTAGGGTTAGGGTTCGGGTTAGGGTTAGGGTTCGGGTTAGGGTTAGGGTTAGGTTAGGGTTAGGGTTAGGGTTCGGGTTAGGGTTCGGGTTAGGGTTAGGGTTAGGGTTCGGGTTAGGGTTTGGGTTAGTGTTAGGGTTAGGGTTCGGGTTAGGGTTAGGGTTAGTGTTCGGGTTAGGGTTAGGGTTAGGGTTCGGGTTAGGGTTAGGGTTAGGTTTAGGGTTCGGTTTAGGGTTAGGGTTAGGGTTCGTGTTAGGGTTAGGGTTAGGGTTAGGGTTCGGGTTAGTGTTCGGGTTAGGGTTAGGGATAGGATTCGGGTGAGGGTTAGGGTTAGGGTTCGGGTTAGCGTTAGGGTTCGGGTTATGGTTAGGTTTAGGTTTCGGGTTAGGGTTAGGGTTAGGGTTCGGGTTCGGGTTAGGGTTCGGGTTAGTGTTATGGTTAGGGTTAGGTTTAGGGTTAGGTTTAGGGTTCGGGTTCGGGTTAGGTTTAGGGTTAGGGTTAGGGTTAGGTTTAGTGTTAGGGTTCGGGTTAGGGTTAGGGTTAGGGTTAGGTTTAGGGTTCGGGTTAGGGTTAGGGTTAGTGTTCGAGTTAGTTTTAGGGTTCGGGTTAGGGTTAGGGGTTAGGGTAAGGGTTTGGGTTAGGGTTAGGGTTAGGGTTAGTGTTCGAGTTAGGGTTAGGGTTCGGGTTAGGTTTAGGGTTAGGGTTAGTGTTCGGGTTAGGGTTAGGGTTCGGGTTAGGGTTAGGGTTTGGTTTAGGGTTAGGGTTCGGGTTAGGGTTAGGGTTAGGGTTAGTGTTCGGGTTAGGGTTAGGGTTAGTGTTCGAGTTAGGGTTAGGGTTCGGGTTAGGGTTAGGGGTTAAGGTTAGGGTTTGGGTTAGGGTTAGGGTTAGTGTTCGGGTTAGGGTTAGGGTTAGGGTTAGGGTTCGGGTTAGGGTTAGGGTTAGGGTTCGGTTTAGGGTTCGGATTAGGGTTAGGGTTAGTGTTGGAGTTAGGTTTTGGGTTCGGGTTAGGGTTAGGGTTAGGGTTCGGGATAGCGTTTGGGTTAGTGTTAGGGTTAGGGTTCGGGTTAGGGTTAGGGTTAGGGTTCGGGTTAGGGTTAGGTTTAGGGTTCGGGTTAGGGTTAGGGTTAGGTTTAGGGTTCGGGTTAGGGTTAGGGTTAGGGTTCGTGTTAGGGTTAGGGTTAGGGTTAGGGTTCGGGTTAGTGTTCGGGTTAGGGCTAGGGATAGGATTCGTGTTAGTGTTAGGGTTAGGGTTCGGGTTAGGGTTAGGGTTCGGGTTAGGGTTCGGGTTAGGGGTTAGAGTTAGGGTTAGGGTTAGGTTAGGGTTCGGGTTAGGGTTAGGGTTCGGGTTAGGGTTAGGGTTAGGG
>JAVLSZ010000035.1:5692500-5697500 GCA_032313775.1 Urocyon cinereoargenteus
TAGTGTTAGGGTTAGGGTTCGGGTTAGGGTTAGGGTTAGGGTTCGGGTTAGGGTTAGGTTTAGTGTTCGGGTTAGGGTTAGGGTTAGGTTTAGGGTTCGGGTTAGGGTTCGGGTTAGGGTTCGTGTTAGGGTTAGGGTTAGGGTTAGGGTTCGGGTTAGTGTTCGGGTTAGGGCTAGGGATAGGATTCGTGTTAGGGTTAGGGTTAGGGTTCGGGTTAGGGTTAGGGTTCGGGTTAGGGTTAGGTTTAGGTTTCGGGTTAGGTTTAGGGTTAGGGTTCGGGTTTGGGTTAGGGTTCGGGTTAGGGTTATGGTTAGGTTTAGGTTTAGGGTTAGGTTTAGGGTTCGGGTTCAGGTTAGGGTTAGGGTTAGGGTTAGGTTTAGGGTTAGGGTTCGGGTTAGGGTTAGGGTTAGGGTTATTGTTAGTGTTCGGGTTAGTGTTAGGTTTAGTGTTCGAGTTAGTTTTAGGGTTCGGGTTAGGGTTAGGGGTTAGGGTAAGGGTTTGGGTTAGGGTTAGGGTTAGTGTTCGGGTTAGCGTTAGGGTTAGGGTTAGGGTTCGGGTTAGGGTTAGGGGTAGGGTTAGTGTTAGAGTTAGGGTTCGGGTTAGGGTTAGGGTTAGTTTTAGGGTTCGGGTTAGGGTACGGGTTAGGGTTCGGGTTCGGGTTAGGGTTCGGTTTCGGGTTAGGGTTAGGGTTAGGGTTCGGATTAGGCTTAGGTTTAGGGTTAGGGTTAGGGTTAGGGTTCGGGTTAGGGTTCGGGTTAGGGTTAGGGTTAGGGTTAGGGTTAGGGTTATGGTTAGGTTTAGGGTTAGGGTTCGGGTTCGGG
The DNA here is from genome assembly GCA_032313775.1 of Urocyon cinereoargenteus. Lineage (NCBI taxonomy): Eukaryota > Metazoa > Chordata > Mammalia > Carnivora > Canidae > Urocyon > Urocyon cinereoargenteus. The sequence continues at coordinate 5,693,323 of JAVLSZ010000035.1, forward strand.
TTAGGGTTAGGTTTAGGGTTAGGGTTCGGGTTCGGGTTACGTTTTAGGGTTAGGTTTAGGGTTAGGGTTAGGGTTAGGGTTAGGGGTTAGGGTTAGGGTTAGGGTTAGGGTTAGGGTTAGGGTTCGGGTTAGGGATAGGGTTCGAGTTAGGGTTAAGGTTAGGTTTAGGGTTAGGGTTAGAATTCGGGTTAGGGTTCGGGTTAGGGTTAGGGTTAGGGTTCGGGTAAGGGTTAGGGTTAGGGTTAGGGTTCAGGTTAGGGTTAGGGTTAGGGTTCGGGTTAGGGTTAGGGTTAGGGTTCGGGTTAGGGTTAGGGTTAGGGTTAGGGTTCGGGTTAGTGTTCGGGTTAGTGTTACGATAGGATTTGGGTTAGGGTTCGGGTTAGGGTTCGGGTTAGCGTTAGGGTTCGGGTTAGGGTTAGGTTTAGGTTTCGGGTTAGGGTTAGGGTTAGGGTTCGGGTTAGGGTTAGGGTTCGGGTTCGGGTTAGGGTTAGGGTTCGGGTTCGGGTTAGGGTTCGGATTTGGGTTAGGGTTTGGGTTAAGGTTAGGTTTACGGTTAGGTTTTGGGTTAGGGTTAGTGTTCGGGTTCGAGTTCGGGTTAGAGTTAGGGTTCGGGTTAGGGTTAGGGTTCGGGTTAGGGTTAGGGTTCGGGTTCGGGTAAGGGTGAGGGTTAGGGTTAGGTTTAGGGTTCGGATTAGGGTTAGGGGTAGGGTTCGGGTTAGGGTTCGGTTTCGGGTTAGGGTTAGTGTTAAGTTTAGGGTTAGGGTTCGGGTTAGGTTTAGGGTTAGGGTTAGGTTTAGGGGTTTTGGTTAGTGTTAGTGTTCGGTTTAGGTTTAGGGTTAGGTTTCGGGTAAGGTTCGGGTTAGGGTTAGGATTCGGGTTAGGGTTAGGTTTAGGGTTAGGGTTCGGGTTAGGGTTAGGCTTAGGGTTAGGGTTAAGGTTCGGGTTAGGGTTACGGTTAAACTTTTGGGTTGGGGTTCGGGGTAGGGTAGGTTTCGGGTTTGGGTTAGGGTTGGGGTTCGGGTTAGGGGTTAGGGTTCGGGTTAGTGTTAGGGTTAGGGTTCGGGTTAGGGTTAGGGTTAGGGTTAGGATTAGGGTTAGGTTTCGGGTTAGGGTTTGGGGTAGGGTTATGGTTAGGATTCGGGTTAGGGTTAGGGTTAGGGTTCGGGTAAGGGTTCGGTTTAGCGTTAGGGTTAGGATTCGGATTAGGGTTCGGTTTAGGTTTCGAGTTAGAGTTCGTGTTAGGGTTCGGGTTAGGGTTCGGTTTAGGGTTAGGGTTCGAGTTAGGGTTAGGGTTGGTGTTCGGGTTAGGGTTAGGTTTAGGGTTAGGGTTCGGGTTAGGGTTAGGGTTAGGTTTCGGGTTAGGGTTCGGTTTAGGGTTAGGGTTAGGGGTTAGGGTTAGGGTTTGGGATAGGGTTAGGGTTAGTGTTCGGGTTAGGGTTAGGGTTAGGTTTCGGGTTTGGGTTAGGGTTCGGGTTAGGGTTAGGGTTCGGTTTAGGGTTAGGTTTAGGGTTAGGGTTCGGGTTAGGGTTAGGGTTAGTGTTCGAGTTAGGGTTAGGTTTCGGGTTAGGGTTAGGGGTTAGGGTTAGGGTTTGGGATAGGGTTAGGGTTAGTGTTCGGGTTAGGGTTAGGGTTAGGTTTCGGGTTAGGGTTAGGGTTAGGGTTAGGGTTAGGGTTAGGGTTCGGGTTAGGGTTAGGGTTATGTTTTGGGTTCGGTTTCGGGGTAAGGTTAGGGTTCGTGTTCGGGTTAGGGTACGGGTTCGGGTTCGTGATAGGGGTTAGGTTTTGGGTTAGTGTTAGGGTTAGGGTTCGGGTTCGGGTTCGAGTTAGGGTTAGGTTTAGGGTTCGGGTTAGGGTTTGGGTTAGGGTTAGGGTTAGGGTTCGGGTTAGGGTTAGGGCTAGGGTTCGGGTTAGGGTTCGGGTTAGGGTTCGGGTTCGGGTTAGGGTTCGGGTTCGGGTTAGGGTTAGGGTTAGGGTTCGGAATAGGGTTAGGGTTAGGGTTAGGGTAAGGGTTAGGGTTCGGGTTAGGGTTCGGGTTAGGGTTAGGGTTAGGGTTAGGGTTAGGTTTAGGGTTAGGGTTCGGGTTCGGGTTAGGGTTAGGGTTAGGGTTAGGGTTCGGGTTCGGGTTACGTTTTGGGGTTAGGTTTAGGGTTAGGGTTAGGGTTAGGGTTAGGGGTTAGGGTTAGGGTTAGGTTTCGGGTTAGGGTTAGGGTTCGGGTTAGGGTTAGGGTTAGGTTTAGGGTTAGGGTTAGGTTTCGGATTAGGGTTCGGGTTAGTGTTAGGGTTCGGGTTCGGGTTAGGGTTAGGGTTAGGGTTAGGGTTCGGTTTAGGGTTAGGTTTAGGTTTCGGGTTAGGGTTAGGGTTCGGGTTAGGGTTAGGGTTAGGATTAGGGTTCGGGTTAGGGTTAGGGTTAGGGTTCGGAATAGGGTTAGGGTTAGGATTAGGGTAAGGGTTATGGTTCGGGTTAGGGTTCAGGTTAGGGTTAGGGTTAGGGTTAGGTTTAGTGTTAGGGTTCGGGTTCGGTTTAGGGTTAGGGTTAGGGTTAGGGTTCGGGTTTGGGTTACGTTTTAGGGTTAGGTTTAGGGTTAGGGTTAGGGTTAGGGTTAGGGGTTAGGGTTAGGTTTAGGGTTAGGGTTCGGGTTAGGGTTAGGGTTCGGGTTAGGGTTAGGGTTAGGTTTAGGGTTAGGGTTAGGTTTCAGGTTAGGGTTCGGGTTAGGGTTAGGGTTAGGGTTCGGGTTAGGGTTAGGTTTAGGGTTAGGGTTAGGGTTCGGTTAGGGTTAGGGTTAGGGTTCGGGTTAGGGTTAGGTTTAGGTTTCGGTTTAGGGTTCGGGTTCGGGTTAGGGTTAGGGTTAGGGTTCGGGTTAGGGTTATGGTTAGGGTTAGGGTTAGGGTTAGGTTTAGGGTTCGGGTTAGGGTTAGGGTTAGGGTTAGGGTTAGGGTTTGGTTTAGGGTTAGGGTTCGGGTTAGGGTTAGGGTTAGGGTTAGGGTTCGGGTTAGGGTTAGGGTTAGTGTTCGAGTTAGGGTTAGGGTTCGGGTTAGGGTTAGGGGTTAAGTTTATGGTTTGGGTTAGGGTTAGGGTTAGTGTTCGGGTTAGGGTTAGGGTTAGGGTAAGGGTTCGGGTTAGGGTTAGGGTTAGGGTTAGGTTTAGGGTTCGGATTAGGGTTAGGGTTGGTGTTGGAGTTAGGTTTAGGTTTCGGGTTAGGGTTAGGGTTAGGGTTCGGGATAGCGTTTGGGTTAGTGTTAGGGTTAGGGTTCGGGTTAGGGTTAGGGTTAGGGTTCGGGTTAGGGTTAGGTTTAGGGTTCGGGTTAGGGTTAGGGTTAGGTTTAGGGTTCGGGTAAGGGTTAGGGTTAGGGTTCGTGTTAGGGTTAGGGTTAGGGTTAGGGTTCGGGTTAGTGTTCGGGTTAGGGCTAGGGATAGGATTCGTGTTAGTGTTAGGGTTAGGGTTCGGGTTAGGGTTAGGGTTCGGGTTAGGGTTAGGTTTAGGTTTCGGGTTAGGGTTAGGGTTAGGGTTCGGGTTTGGGTTAGGGTTCGGGTTAGGGTTATGGTTAGGTTAAGTTTTAGGGTTAGGTTTAGGTTTCGGGTTCAGGTTAGGGTTAGTGTTAGGGTTAGGGTTAGGTTTAGGGTTAGGGTTCGGTTTAGGGTTAGGGTTAGGGTTAGGGTTCGGGTTAGGGTTAGGGTTAGTGTTCGAGTTAGTTTTAGGGTTCGGGTTAGGGTTAGGGGTTAGGGTAAGTGTTTGGGTTAGGGTTAGGGTTAGTGTTCGGGTTAGGGTTAGGGTTAGGGTTAGGGTTCGGGTTAGGGTTAGGGGTAGGGTTAGTCTTAGGGTTAGGGTTCGGGTTAGGGTTAGGGTTAGTTTTAGGGTTCGGGTTAGGGTTAGGGTTAGGGTTCGGGTTAGGGTTAGGGTTCGGGTTAGGGTTAGGGTTCGGGTTCGGGTAAGGGTGAGGGTTAGGGTTAGGTTTAGGGTTCGGATTAGGGTTAGGGGTAGGGTTCGGGTTAGGGTTCGGGTTCGGGTTAGGGTTAGTGTTAAGTTTAGGGTTAGGGTTCGGGTTAGGGTTAGGGTTAGGGTTAGGTTTAGGGGTTTTGGTTAGTGTTAGTGTTCGGGTTAGGTTTAGGGTTAGGTTTCGGGTAAGGTTCGGGTTAGGGTTAGGATTCGGGTAAGGGGTTAGGGGTCGGGTTCGGGTTA
>JAVLSZ010000035.1:5700000-5707500 GCA_032313775.1 Urocyon cinereoargenteus
GTTAGGGTTAGGTTTAGGGTTCGGGTTAGGGTTAGGGTTAGGTTTAGGGTTCGGGTAAGGGTTAGGGTTAGGGTTCGTGTTAGGGTTAGGGTTAGGGTTAGGGTTCGGGTTAGTGTTCGGGTTAGGGCTAGGGATAGGATTCGTGTTAGTGTTAGGGTTAGGGTTCGGGTTAGGGTTAGGGTTCGGGTTAGGGTTAGGTTTAGGTTTCGGGTTAGGGTTAGGGTTAGGGTTCGGGTTTGGGTTAGGGTTCGGGTTAGGGTTATGGTTAGGTTAAGTTTTAGGGTTAGGTTTAGGTTTCGGGTTCAGGTTAGGGTTAGGGTTAGGGTTAGGGTTAGGTTTAGGGTTAGGGTTCGGTTTAGGGTTAGGGTTAGGGTTAGGGTTAGGGTTCGGGTTAGGGTTAGGGTTAGTGTTCGAGTTAGTTTTAGGGTTCGGGTTAGGGTTAGGGGTTAGGGTAAGTGTTTGGGTTAGGGTTAGGGTTAGTGTTCGGGTTAGGGTTAGGGTTAGGGTTAGGGTTCGGGTTAGGGTTAGGGGTAGGGTTAGTCTTAGGGTTAGGGTTCGGGTTAGGGTTAGGGTTAGTTTTAGGGTTCGGGTTAGGGTTAGGGTTAGGGTTCGGGTTAGGGTTAGGGTTTGGGTTAGGGTTAGGGTTAGGTTTAGGGTTAGGGTTAGGGTTCGGGTTAGGGTTCGGGTTAGGGTTAGGGTTAGGGTTCGGGTTAGGGTTAGGGTTAGGGTTAGGTTTAAGGTTCGGGTTATGTTTAGGGTTAGGGTTCGGGTTAGGGTTAGGGTTAGGGTTCGGGTTCGGGTTCGGGTTAGGGTTAGGGTTCGGGTTAGTGTTCGGGTTAGGGTTCGGGTTCGGGTTAGGGTTAGGTTTCGGGTTATGGTTAGGGTTATGGTTACGGTTAGGTTTATGTTTAGGGTTAGGTTTCGTGTTAGGGTTAGGTTAGGGTTAGGGTTAGGTTAGGGTTCGGGTTAGGGTTAGGGTTCGGGTTAGGGTTAGGGTTAGGTTTAGGGTTAGGGTTCGGGTTATTGTTAGGGTTAGTGTTCGAGTTAGGGTTAGGGTTCGGGTTAGGGTTAGGGGTTAGTTTTAGTGTTAGGGTTAGGGTTAGGGCTAGTGTTCGGGTTAGGGTTAGGGTTAGGGATAGGGTTGTGGTTAGGGTTAGGGTTATGGTTACTGTTAGGGTTCGGGTTAGGGTTAGCGTTATGGTTTGGGTTCGGGTTCGGGGTAAGGTTAGGGTTCGGGTTCGGTTTAGGGTTCGGGTTCGGGTTCGGGTTCGGGTTAGAGTTAGGGTTAGGGTTAGGTTAGGGTTCGGGTTAGGGTTAGGGTTCGGGTTAGGGTTCGGGTTTGGGTTAGGTATCGGGTAAGGGCTTAGGGTTCGGGTTCGGGGTAGGGTTAGGTTTAGGGTTCCCGTTAGGGTTAGGGTTAGGGTTCGGGTTCGGGTTAGGGTTAGGGTTCGTGTTAGGGTTAGGGTTAGATTTCGGTTTAGGGTTCGGTTTCGGGTCAGGTTTAGGGTTAGGGTTCGGGTAAGGTTCGGGTTAGGGTTAGGATTCGGGTAAGGGGTTAGGGTTCGGGTTCTGGTTAGGGTTAGGGTTAGGGTTCCGGTTAGGTTTAGGGTTAGGGTTAGGGTTCGGGTTAGAGTTAGTGTTAGGTTTAGGGTTAGGGTTAGGGTTCGGGTTCGGGTTAAGGTTAGGGTTCGGTTTAGGGTTAGGGTTAGGGTTCGAGTTAGGGTTAGGGTTCGGGTTAGGGTTAGGGGTTAGGGTTAGGGTTAAGTTTCGGGTTAGGGTTCGGGTTAGGGTTAGGGTTAGGGTTAGGGTTCGGGTGAGGGTTAGGCTTAGGGGTATGGTTAGGGTTCGGGTTAGGGTTAGGGTTAATTTTTGGATTGGGGTTCGGGGTAGGGTTAGGGTTCGGGTTCGGGTTAGGGTTGGGGTTCGGGTTAGGGGTTAGGGTTCGGGTTAGGGTTAGGGTTAGTGTTCGGGTTAGGGTTAGGGTTAGGGTAAGATTAGGGTTAGGTTTCGGGTTAGGGTTTGGGGTAGGGTTATGGTTAGGATTCGGTTTAGGTTTCGGGTTAGGGTTCGGGTTAGGGTTCGGGTTAGGTTTCGGTTTAGGGTTAGGGTTCGAGTTAGGGTTAGGGTTAGTGTTCGGGTTAGGGTTAGGGTTAGGGTTCGGGTTAGGGTTATGGTTAGGTTTCGGGTTAGGGTTCGGGTTAGGGTTAGGTTTAGGGTTAGGGTTCGGGTTAGGGTTAGGGTTCGGGTTAGGGTTCGGGTTAGGGTTAGGGTTCGGGTTAGGGTTAGGGTTAGTGTTCGAGTTAGGGTTAGGGTTCGGGTTAGGGTTAGAATTCGGGTTAGGGTTCGGGTTAGGGTTAGTGTTTGAGTTAGGTTGAGGGTTCGGGTTAGGGTTAGGGTTAGGGTTCGGGATAGGGTTTGGGTTAGTGTTCGGGTTAGGGTTCGGGTTAGGGTTAGGGTTAGGGTTCGGGTTATGGTTAGGTTTAGGGTTCGGGTTAGGGTTAGGGTTAGGTTTAGGGTTCGGGTTAGGGTTAGGGTTAGGGTTCGTGTTAGGGTTAGGGTTAGGGTTAGGGTTCGGGTTAGTGTTCGGGTTAGGGCTAGGGATAGGATTCGTGTTAGGGTTAGGGTTAGGGTTCGGGTTAGGGTTAGGGTTCGGGTTAGGGTTAGGTTTAGGTTTCGGGTTAGGTTTAGGGTTAGGGTTCGGGTTTGGGTTAGGGTTCGGGTTAGGGTTATGGTTACGTTTAGTTTTAGGGTTAGGTTTAGGGTTCGGGTTCAGGTTAGGGTTAGCGTTAGGGTTAGGGTTAGGTTTAGGGTTAGGGTTCGGGTTAGGGTTAGGGTTAGGGTTAGGGTTAGTGTTCGGGTTAGGGTTAGGGTTAGTGTTCGAGTTAGTTTTAGGGTTCGGGTTAGGGTTAGGGGTTAAGGTAAGGGTTTGGGTTAGGGTTAGGGTTAGTGTTCGGGTTAGGGTTAGGGTTAGGGTTCGGGTTAGGGTTAGGGGTAGGGTAAGTCTTAGAGTTAGGGTTCGGGTTAGGGTTAGGGTTAGTTTTAGGGTTCGGGTTAGGGTTCGGGTTAGGGTTCGGGTTCGGGTTAGGGTTCGGTTTCGGGTTAGGGTTAGGGTTAGGGTTCGGATTAGGCTTAGGTTTAGGGTTAGGGTTAGGGTTAGTGTTCGGGTTAGGGTTCGGGTTCGGGTTACGTTTTAGGGTTAGGTTTAGGGTTAGGGTTAGGGTTAGGGTTAGGGTTAGGGGTTAGGGTTAGGGTTAGGGTTAGGGTTAGGGTTAGGGTTCGGGTTAGGGATAGGGTTCGAGTTAGGGTTAAGGTTAGGTTTAGGGTTAGGGTTAGAATTCGGGTTAGGGTTCGGGTTAGGGTTAGGGTTAGGGTTCGAGTAAGGGTTGGGGTTAGGGTTAGGGTTAGGGTTCAGGTTAGGGTTAGGGTTAGGGTTCGGGTTAGGGTTAGGGTTAGGGTTCGGGTTAGGGTTAGGTTTAGGGTTAGGGTTCGGGTTAGTGTTCTGGTTAGTGTTACGATAGGATTTGGGTTAGGGTTCGGGTTAGGGTTCGGGTTAGCGTTAGGGTTCGGGTTAGGGTTAGGTTTAGGTTTCGGGTTAGGGTTAGGGTTAGGGTTCGGGTTAGGGTTAGGGTTCGGGTTCGGGTTAGGGTTAGGGTTCGGGTTCGGGTTAGGGTTCGGATTTGGGTTAGGGTTTGGGTTAAGGTTAGGTTTACGGTTAGGTTTCGGGTTAGGGTTAGTGTTCGGGTTCGGGTTCGGGTTAGAGTTAGGGTTCGGGTTAGGGTTAGGGTTCGGGTTAGGGTTAGGGTTAGGGTTCGGGTTCGGGTTCGGGTAAGGGTTAGGGTTAGGGTTAGGTTTAGGGTTCGGATTAGGGTTAGGGGTAGGGTTCGGGTTAGGGTTCGGGTTCGGGTTAGGGTTAGTTTTAAGTTTAGGGTTAGGGTTCGGGTTAGGGTTAGGGTTAGGGTTAGGTTTAGGGGTTATGGTTAGTGTTAGTGTTCGGGTTAGGTTTAGGGTTAGGGTTCGGGTAAGGTTCGGGTTAGGGTTAGGATTCGGGTAAGGGGTTAGGGGTCGGGTTTGGGTTAGGGTTAGGGTTAGGGTTCCGGTTAGGGTTAGGGTTCGGGTTAGAGTTAGGGTTAGGTTTAGGGTTAGGGTTAGGGTTCGGGTTCGGGTTAAGGTTAGGGTTTGGTTTAGGGTTAGGTTTAGGGTTCGAGTTAGGGTTAGGGTTCGGGTTAGGGTTAGGGGTTAGGGTTAGGGTTAGGGTTAGGGTTAGGGTTCGGTTTAGGGTTAGGTTTAGGGTTAGGGTTAGGGTTCGGGTTAGGGTTCGGGTTAGGGTTATGGTTAGGGTTTGGGTTAGGGTTACGGTTAGGGTTAGGGTTAGGGTTAGGGTTCGGGTTAGGGTTCGGGCTATGGTTAGGGTTAGGGTTCGGGTTAGGGTTAGGGTTAGGGTTCGGGTTCGGGTTCGGGTTAGGATTAGGGTTCGGGTTAGTGTTCGGGTTAGGGTTAGGGTTCAGGTTAGGGTTAGGGTTAAGGTTAGGGTTAGGGTTCGGGTTATTGTTAGGGTTAGTGTTCGAGATAGGGTTAGGGTTCGGGTTAGGGTTAGGGGTTAGTTTTAGTGTTAGGGTTAGGGTTAGGGCTAGTGTTCGGGTTAGGTTTAGGGTTAGGGATAGGGTTGTGGTTAGGGTTAGGGTTATGGTTACTGTTAGGGTTCGGGTTAGGGTTAGCGTTATGGTTTGGGATCGGGTTCGGGGTAAGGTTAGGGTTCGGGTTCGGTTTAGGGTTCGGGTTCGGGTTCGGGTTAGGGGTTAGAGTTAGGGTTAGGGTTAGGGTTAGGTTAGGGTTCGGGTTAGGGTTAGGGTTCGGGTTAGGGTTCGGGTTTGGGTTAGGTATCGGGTAAGGGCTTAGGGTTCGGGTTCGGGTTAGGGTTAGGTTTAGGGTTCCCGTTAGGGTTAGGGTTATGTTTCGGGTTCGGGTTAGGGTTAGGGTTAGATTTCGGTTTAGGGTTCGGTTTCGGGTTAGGGTTAGGGTTAGGGTTCGGGTTAGGGTTATGGTTAGGGTTAGGGTTAGGGTTAGGTTTAGGGTTCGGGTTAGGGTTAGGTTTCGGGTTAGGGTTAGGGTTAGGTTTAGTGTTAGGGTTCGGGTTAGGGTTAGGGTTTTGGTTAGGGTTAGGGTTCGGGTTAGGGTTAGGGTTAGTGTTCGAGTTAGGGATAGGGTTCGTGTTTGGGTTAGGGGTTAGGGTTAGGGTTTGGGTTAGGGTTAGGGTTAGTGTTCGGGTTAGGGTTAGGGTTAGGTTTAGGTTTCGGGTTAGGGTTAGGGTTAGGGTTAGGGTTCGGGTTAGGGTTAGGGTTATGGTTTGGGTTCGGGTTCGGGGTAAGGTTAGGGTTCGGGTTCGGGTTAGGGTTCGGGTTCGGGTTCGGGATAGGGGTTAGGGTTAGGGTTAGTGTTAAGGTTAGGGTTCGGTTTCGGGTTAGCGTTAGGGTTAGGGTTAGGGTTCGGTTTAGGGTTTGGGTTAGGGTTAGGTTTAGGGTTCGTGTTAGTGTTAGGGCTAGATTTCGGATTAGGGTTCGGGTTAGGGTTCGGGTTCGGGTTAGGTTTAGGGTTAGGGTTAGGGTTCGGGTTAGGGTTAGGTTTAGGGTTAGGGTTAGGGTTAGTGTTCGGGTTAGGGTTAGGGATAGGATTCGGGTTAGGGTTAGGGTTAGGGTTCGGGTTAGGGTTAGGGTTCGGGATAGGGTTAGGTTTAGGGTTCGGGTTAGGGTTAGGGTTAGGGTTCGGTTTAGGGTTAGGGTTCGGGTCCGGGTTAGGGTTAGGGTTCGGGTTCGGGTTAGGGTTCCGGTTTGGGTTAGGGTTTGGGTTAGGGTTAGGTTTACGGTTAGGGTTCGGGTTAGGGTTAGTGTTCGGGTTCGGGTTCGGGTTAGGTTTAGGGTTCGGGTTCGGGTTAGGGTTCGGGTTAGGGTTAGGGTTAGGGTTCGGGTTAGGGTTAGGGTTAGGGTTAGGGTTAGTTTTAGGGTTCGGATTAGGGTTAGGGGTAGGGTTCGGGTTAGGGTTAGGGGTTAGGATTAGGGTTTGGGTTAGGGTTAGGGTTAGTGTTCGGGTTAGGGTTAGGGTTAGGGTTAGGGTTCGGGTTAGGGTTAGGGTTAGGTTTAGGGTTAGGGTTCGGGTAAGGGTTAGGGTTAGGGTTCGGGTTAGGGTTCGGGTTAGGGTTAGGGTTAGGTTTAGGGTTCGGATTAGGGTTAGGGTTAGGGTTCGGTTTAGGGTTAGGGGTTAGGGTTAGGGTTTGGGTTAGTGTTAGGGTTAGTGTTCGGGTTAGGGTTAGGTTTAGGGTTAGGGTTCGGGTTAGGGTTAGGGTTAGGGTTAGGGTTAGGGTTCGGATTAGGGTTAGGGTTAGTGTTCGAGTTAGGGTTAGGGTTCAGGTTAGGGTTAGGGGTTAGGGTTAGGGTTTGGGTTAGGTTTAGGGTTAGTGTTCGGGTTAGGTTTAGGGTTAGGGTTAGGTTTCGGGTTAGGGTTAGGGTTAGGATTAGGGTTAGGGTTCGGGTTAGGGTTAGGTTTATGGTTTGGGTTCGGGTTCGGGGTAAGGTTAGGGTTCGGGTTCGGGTTAGGGTTCGGGTTCGGGTTCGGGATAGGGCTTAGGGTTAGGGTTAGTGTTAGGGTTAGGGTTCGGGTTCGGGTTAGGGTTAGGTTTAGTGTTAGGGTTCGGGTTAGGGTTTGGGTTAAGGTTAGGGTTAGGGTTCGGGTTAGGGTTAGGGTTCGGGTTAGGGTTAAGTTTAGGTTTAGGTTTAGGGTTAGGGTTCGGGTTAGGGTTTGGGTTAGTGTTAGGGTTAGGGTTAGGGTTCGGGTTAGGGTTTGGGTTAGTGTTAGGGTTAGGGTTCGGGTTAGGGTTAGGGTTAGGGTTCGGGTTAGGGTTAGGGTTAGGGTTCAGGTTAGGTTTAGGTTTAGGTTTAGGGTTCGATTTAGGGTTAGGGTTAGGGTTCGTGTTAGGGTTAGTGTTAGGGTTAGGGTTCGGGTTAGTGTTCGGGTTAGGGTTAGGGATAGGATTCGGGTGAGGGTTAGGGTTAGGGTTCGGGATAGCGTTAGGGTTCGGGTTAGGGTTAGGTTTAGGTTTCGTGTTAGGGTTAGGGTTAGGGTTAGGGTTAGGGTTAGGGTTAGGGGTTATGGTTAGGGTTAGGGTTCGGGTTAGGTTTAGGGTTAGGGTTCGGGTAAGGTTCGGGTTAGGGTTAGGATTCGGGTAAGGGGTTAGGGTTCGGGTTCTGGTTAGGGTTAGGGTTAGGGTTCCGGTTAGGTTTAGGGTTAGGGTTAGGGTTCGGGTTAGAGTTAGTGTTAGGTTTAGGGTTAGGGTTAGGGTTCGGGTTCGGGTTAAGGTTAGGGTTCGGTTTAGGGTTAGGGTTAGGGTTCGAGTTACGGTTAGGGTTCGGGTTAGGGTTAGGGGTTAGGGTTAGGGTAAGGTTTCGGGTTAGGGTTCGGGTTAGGGTTAGGGTTAGGGTTAGGGTTCGGGTGAGGGTTAGGCTTAGGGTT
>JAVLSZ010000035.1:5712500-5722500 GCA_032313775.1 Urocyon cinereoargenteus
AGGGTTCGGGTTAGGGTTTGGGTTAGGGTTAGGGTTAGGGTTCGGGTTAGGGTTAGGGCTAGGGTTCGGGTTAGGGTTCGGGTTAGGGTTCGGGTTCGGGTTAGGGTTCGGGTTCGGGTTAGGGTTAAGGTTAGGGTTCGGAATAGGGTTAGGGTTAGGGTTAGGGTAAGGGTTAGGGTTCGGGTTAGGGTTCAGGTTAGGGTTAGGGTTAGGGTTAGGTTTAGGGTTAGGGTTCGGGTTCGGGTTAGGGTTAGGGTTAGGGTTAGGGTTCGGGTTCGGGTTACGTTTTAGGGTTAGGTTTAGGGTTAGGGTTAGGGTTAGGGTTAGGGGTTAGGGTTAGGGGTAGGGTTAGGGTTCGGGTTAGGGTTAGGGTTCGGGTTAGGGTTAGGGTTAGGTTTAGGGTTAGGGTTAGGTTTCAGGTTAGGGTTCGGGTTAGGGTTAGGGTTAGGGTTCGGGTTAGGGTTAGGTTTAGGGTTAGGGTTAGGGTTCGGTTAGGGTTAGGGTTAGGGTTCGGGTTAGGGTTAGGTTTAGGTTTCGGTTTAGGGTTCGGGTTCGGGTTAGGGTTAGGGTTAGGGTTCGGGTTAGGGTTATGGTTAGGGTTAGGGTTAGGGTTAGGTTTAGGGTTCGGGTTAGGGTTAGGGTTAGGGTTAGGGTTAGGGTTTGGTTTAGGGTTAGGGTCGGGTTAGGGTTAGGGTTAGGGTTAGGGTTCGGGTTAGGTTTCAGGTTAGGGTTCGGGTTAGGGTTAGGGTTAGGGTTCGGGTTAGGGTTAGGTTTAGGGTTAGGGTTAGGGTTCGGTTAGGGTTAGGGTTAGGGTTCGGGTTAGGCTTAGGTTTAGGTTTCGGTTTAGGGTTCGGGTTCGGGTTAGGGTTAGGGTTAGGGTTCGGGTTAGGGTTATGGTTAGGGTTAGGGTTAGGGTTAGGTTTAGGGTTCGGGTTAGGGTTAGGGTTAGGGTTAGGGTTAGGGTTTGGTTTAGGGTTAGGGTTCGGGTTAGGGTTAGGGTTAGGGTTAGGGTTCGGGTTAGGGTTAGGGTTAGTGTTCGAGTTAGGGTTAGGGTTCGGGTTAGGGTTAGGGGTTAAGTTTATGGTTTGGGTTAGGGTTAGGGTTAGTGTTCGGGTTAGGGTTAGGGTTAGGGTTAGGGTTCGGGTTAGGGTTAGGGTTAGGGTTAGGTTTAGGGTTCGGATTAGGGTTAGGGTTGGTGTTGGAGTTAGGTTTAGGTTTCGGGTTAGGGTTAGGGTTAGGGTTCGGGATAGCGTTTGGGTTAGTGTTAGGGTTAGGGTTCGGGTTAGGGTTAGGGTTAGGGTTCGGGTTAGGGTTAGGTTTAGGGTTCGGGTTAGGGTTAGGGTTAGGTTTAGGGTTCGGGTAAGGGTTAGGGTTAGGGTTCGTGTTAGGGTTAGGGTTAGGGTTAGGGTTCGGGTTAGTGTTCGGGTTAGGGCTAGGGATAGGATTCGTGTTAGTGTTAGGGTTAGGGTTCGGGTTAGGGTTAGGGTTCGGGTTAGGGTTAGGTTTAGGTTTCGGGTTAGGGTTAGGGTTAGGGTTCGGGTTTGGGTTAGGGTTCGGGTTAGGGTTATGGTTAGGTTAAGTTTTAGGGTTAGGTTTAGGTTTCGGGTTCAGGTTAGGGTTAGGGTTAGGGTTAGGGTTAGGTTTAGGGTTAGGGTTCGGTTTAGGGTTAGGGTTAGGGTTAGGGTTAGGGTTCGGGTTAGGGTTAGGGTTAGTGTTCGAGTTAGTTTTAGGGTTCGGGTTAGGGTTAGGGGTTAGGGTAAGTGTTTGGGTTAGGGTTAGGGTTAGTGTTCGGGTTAGGGTTAGGGTTAGGGTTAGGGTTCGGGTTAGGGTTAGGGGTAGGGTTAGTCTTAGGGTTAGGGTTCGGGTTAGGGTTAGGGTTAGTTTTAGGGTTCGGGTTAGGGTTAGGGTTAGGGTTCGGGTTAGGGTAGGGTTCGGGTTAGGGTTAGGGTTAGGTTTAGGGTTAGGGTTAGGGTTCGGGTTAGGGTTCGGGTTAGGGTTAGGGTTAGGGTTCGGGTTAGGGTTAGGGTTAGGGTTAGGTTTAGGGTTCGGGTTATGTTTAGGGTTAGGGTTCGGGTTAGGGTTAGGGTTAGGGTTCGGGTTCGGGTTCGGGTTAGGGTTAGGGTTCGGGTTAGTGTTCGGGTTAGGGTTCGGGTTCGGGTTAGGGTTAGGTTTCGGGTTATGGTTCGGGTTATGGTTACGGTTAGGTTTATGTTTAGGGTTAGGTTTCGTGTTAGGGTTAGGTTAGGGTTAGGGTTAGGTTAGGGTTCGGGTTAGGGTTAGGGTTCGGGTTAGGGTTAGGGTTAGGGTTAGGGTTAGGGTTCGGGTTATTGTTAGGGTTAGTGTTCGAGTTAGGGTTAGGGTTCGGGTTAGGGTTAGGGGTTAGTTTTAGTGTTAGGGTTAGGGTTAGGGCTAGTGTTCGGGTTAGGGTTAGGGTTAGGGATAGGGTTGTGGTTAGGGTTAGGGTTATGGTTACTGTTAGGGTTCGGGTTAGGGTTAGCGTTATGGTTTGGGTTCGGGTTCGGGGTAAGGTTAGGGTTCGGGTTCGGTTTAGGGTTCGGGTTCGGGTTCGGGTTCGGGTTAGAGTTAGGGTTAGGGTTAGGTTAGGGTTCGGGTTAGGGTTAGGGTTCGGGTTAGGGTTCGGGTTTGGGTTAGGTATCGGGTAAGGGCTTAGGGTTCGGGTTCGGGGTAGGGTTAGGTTTAGGGTTCCCGTTAGGGTTAGGGTTAGGGTTCGGGTTCGGGTTAGGGTTAGGGTTCGTGTTAGGGTTAGGGTTAGATTTCGGTTTAGGGTTCGGTTTCGGGTCAGGTTTAGGGTTAGGGTTCGGGTAAGGTTCGGGTTAGGGTTAGGATTCGGGTAAGGGGTTAGGGTTCGGGTTCTGGTTAGGGTTAGGGTTAGGGTTCCGGTTAGGTTTAGGGTTAGGGTTAGGGTTCGGGTTAGAGTTAGTGTTAGGTTTAGGGTTAGGGTTAGGGTTCGGGTTCGGGTTAAGGTTAGGGTTCGGTTTAGGGTTAGGGTTAGGGTTCGAGTTAGGGTTAGGGTTCGGGTTAGGGTTAGGGGTTAGGGTTAGGGTTAAGTTTCGGGTTAGGGTTCGGGTTAGGGTTAGGGTTAGGGTTAGGGTTCGGGTGAGGGTTAGGCTTAGGGGTATGGTTAGGGTTCGGGTTAGGGTTAGGGTTAATTTTTGGATTGGGGTTCGGGGTAGGGTTAGGGTTCGGGTTCGGGTTAGGGTTGGGGTTCGGGTTAGGGGTTAGGGTTCGGGTTAGGGTTAGGGTTAGTGTTCGGGTTAGGGTTAGGGTTAGGGTAAGATTAGGGTTAGGTTTCGGGTTAGGGTTTGGGGTAGGGTTATGGTTAGGATTCGGTTTAGGTTTCGGGTTAGGGTTCGGGTTAGGGTTCGGGTTAGGTTTCGGTTTAGGGTTAGGGTTCGAGTTAGGGTTAGGGTTAGTGTTCGGGTTAGGGTTAGGGTTAGGGTTCGGGTTAGGGTTATGGTTAGGTTTCGGGTTAGGGTTCGGGTTAGGGTTAGGTTTAGGGTTAGGGTTCGGGTTAGGGTTAGGGTTCGGGTTAGGGTTCGGGTTAGGGTTAGGGTTCGGGTTAGGGTTAGGGTTAGTGTTCGAGTTAGGGTTAGGGTTCGGGTTAGGGTTAGAATTCGGGTTAGGGTTCGGGTTAGGGTTAGTGTTTGAGTTAGGTTGAGGGTTCGGGTTAGGGTTAGGGTTAGGGTTCGGGATAGGGTTTGGGTTAGTGTTCGGGTTAGGGTTCGGGTTAGGGTTAGGGTTAGGGTTCGGGTTATGGTTAGGTTTAGGGTTCGGGTTAGGGTTAGGGTTAGGTTTAGGGTTCGGGTTAGGGTTAGGGTTAGGGTTCGTGTTAGGGTTAGGGTTAGGGTTAGGGTTCGGGTTAGTGTTCGGGTTAGGGCTAGGGATAGGATTCGTGTTAGGGTTAGGGTTAGGGTTCGGGTTAGGGTTAGGGTTCGGGTTAGGGTTAGGTTTAGGTTTCGGGTTAGGTTTAGGGTTAGGGTTCGGGTTTGGGTTAGGGTTCGGGTTAGGGTTATGGTTACGTTTAGTTTTAGGGTTAGGTTTAGGGTTCGGGTTCAGGTTAGGGTTAGCGTTAGGGTTAGGGTTAGGTTTAGGGTTAGGGTTCGGGTTAGGGTTAGGGTTAGGGTTAGGGTTAGTGTTCGGGTTAGGGTTAGGGTTAGTGTTCGAGTTAGTTTTAGGGTTCGGGTTAGGGTTAGGGGTTAAGGTAAGGGTTTGGGTTAGGGTTAGGGTTAGTGTTCGGGTTAGGGTTAGGGTTAGGGTTCGGGTTAGGGTTAGGGGTAGGGTAAGTCTTAGAGTTAGGGTTCGGGTTAGGGTTAGGGTTAGTTTTAGGGTTCGGGTTAGGGTTCGGGTTAGGGTTCGGGTTCGGGTTAGGGTTCGGTTTCGGGTTAGGGTTAGGGTTAGGGTTCGGATTAGGCTTAGGTTTAGGGTTAGGGTTAGGGTTAGTGTTCGGGTTAGGGTTCGGGTTCGGGTTACGTTTTAGGGTTAGGTTTAGGGTTAGGGTTAGGGTTAGGGTTAGGGTTAGGGGTTAGGGTTAGGGTTAGGGTTAGGGTTAGGGTTAGGGTTCGGGTTAGGGATAGGGTTCGAGTTAGGGTTAAGGTTAGGTTTAGGGTTAGGGTTAGAATTCGGGTTAGGGTTCGGGTTAGGGTTAGGGTTAGGGTTCGAGTAAGGGTTGGGGTTAGGGTTAGGGTTAGGTTTCAGGTTAGGGTTAGGGTTAGGGTTCGGGTTAGGGTTAGGGTTAGGGTTCGGGTTAGGGTTAGGTTTAGGGTTAGGGTTCGGGTTAGTGTTCTGGTTAGTGTTACGATAGGATTTGGGTTAGGGTTCGGGTTAGGGTTCGGGTTAGCGTTAGGGTTCGGGTTAGGGTTAGGTTTAGGTTTCGGGTTAGGGTTAGGGTTAGGGTTCGGGTTAGGGTTAGGGTTCGGGTTCGGGTTAGGGTTAGGGTTCGGGTTCGGGTTAGGGTTCGGATTTGGGTTAGGGTTTGGGTTAAGGTTAGGTTTACGGTTAGGTTTCGGGTTAGGGTTAGTGTTCGGGTTCGGGTTCGGGTTAGAGTTAGGGTTCGGGTTAGGGTTAGGGTTCGGGTTAGGGTTAGGGTTAGGGTTCGGGTTCGGGTTCGGGTAAGGGTTAGGGTTAGGGTTAGGTTTAGGGTTCGGATTAGGGTTAGGGGTAGGGTTCGGGTTAGGGTTCGGGTTCGGGTTAGGGTTAGTTTTAAGTTTAGGGTTAGGGTTCGGGTTAGGGTTAGGGTTAGGGTTAGGTTTAGGGGTTATGGTTAGTGTTAGTGTTCGGGTTAGGTTTAGGGTTAGGGTTCGGGTAAGGTTCGGGTTAGGGTTAGGATTCGGGTAAGGGGTTAGGGGTCGGGTTTGGGTTAGGGTTAGGGTTAGGGTTCCGGTTAGGGTTAGGGTTCGGGTTAGAGTTAGGGTTAGGTTTAGGGTTAGGGTTAGGGTTCGGGTTCGGGTTAAGGTTAGGGTTTGGTTTAGGGTTAGGTTTAGGGTTCGAGTTAGGGTTAGGGTTCGGGTTAGGGTTAGGGGTTAGGGTTAGGGTTAGGGTTAGGGTTAGGGTTCGGTTTAGGGTTAGGTTTAGGGTTAGGGTTAGGGTTCGGGTTAGGGTTCGGGTTAGGGTTATGGTTAGGGTTTGGGTTAGGGTTACGGTTAGGGTTAGGGTTAGGGTTAGGGTTCGGGTTAGGGTTCGGGCTATGGTTAGGGTTAGGGTTCGGGTTAGGGTTAGGGTTAGGGTTCGGGTTCGGGTTCGGGTTAGGATTAGGGTTCGGGTTAGTGTTCGGGTTAGGGTTAGGGTTCAGGTTAGGGTTAGGGTTAAGGTTAGGGTTAGGGTTCGGGTTATTGTTAGGGTTAGTGTTCGAGATAGGGTTAGGGTTCGGGTTAGGGTTAGGGGTTAGTTTTAGTGTTAGGGTTAGGGTTAGGGCTAGTGTTCGGGTTAGGTTTAGGGTTAGGGATAGGGTTGTGGTTAGGGTTAGGGTTATGGTTACTGTTAGGGTTCGGGTTAGGGTTAGCGTTATGGTTTGGGATCGGGTTCGGGGTAAGGTTAGGGTTCGGGTTCGGTTTAGGGTTCGGGTTCGGGTTCGGGTTAGGGGTTAGAGTTAGGGTTAGGGTTAGGGTTAGGTTAGGGTTCGGGTTAGGGTTAGGGTTCGGGTTAGGGTTCGGGTTTGGGTTAGGTATCGGGTAAGGGCTTAGGGTTCGGGTTCGGGTTAGGGTTAGGTTTAGGGTTCCCGTTAGGGTTAGGGTTATGTTTCGGGTTCGGGTTAGGGTTAGGGTTAGATTTCGGTTTAGGGTTCGGTTTCGGGTTAGGGTTAGGGTTAGGGTTCGGGTTAGGGTTATGGTTAGGGTTAGGGTTAGGGTTAGGTTTAGGGTTCGGGTTAGGGTTAGGTTTCGGGTTAGGGTTAGGGTTAGGTTTAGTGTTAGGGTTCGGGTTAGGGTTAGGGTTTTGGTTAGGGTTAGGGTTCTGGTTAGGGTTAGGGTTAGTGTTCGAGTTAGGGATAGGTTTCGTGTTTGGGTTAGGGGTTAGGGTTAGGGTTTGGGTTAGGGTTAGGGTTAGTGTTCGGGTTAGGGTTAGGGTTAGGTTTAGGTTTCGGGTTAGGGTTAGGGTTAGGGTTAGGGTTCGGGTTAGGGTTAGGGTTATGGTTTGGGTTCGGGTTCGGGGTAAGGTTAGGGTTCGGGTTCGGGTTAGGGTTCGGGTTCGGGTTCGGGATAGGGGTTAGGGTTAGGGTTAGTGTTAAGGTTAGGGTTCGGTTTCGGGTTAGCGTTAGGGTTAGGGTTAGGGTTCGGTTTAGGGTTTGGGTTAGGGTTAGGTTTAGGGTTCGTGTTAGTGTTAGGGCTAGATTTCGGATTAGGGTTCGGGTTAGGGTTCGGGTTCGGGTTAGGTTTAGGGTTAGGGTTAGGGTTCGGGTTAGGGTTAGGTTTAGGGTTAGGGTTAGGGTTAGTGTTCGGGTTAGGGTTAGGGATAGGATTCGGGTTAGGGTTAGGGTTAGGGTTCGGGTTAGGGTTAGGGTTCGGGATAGGGTTAGGTTTAGGGTTCGGGTTAGGGTTAGGGTTAGGGTTCGGTTTAGGGTTAGGGTTCGGGTCCGGGTTAGGGTTAGGGTTCGGGTTCGGGTTAGGGTTCCGGTTTGGGTTAGGGTTTGGGTTAGGGTTAGGTTTACGGTTAGGGTTCGGGTTAGGGTTAGTGTTCGGGTTCGGGTTCGGGTTAGGTTTAGGGTTCGGGTTCGGGTTAGGGTTCGGGTTAGGGTTAGGGTTAGGGTTCGGGTTAGGGTTAGGGTTAGGGTTAGGGTTAGTTTTAGGGTTCGGATTAGGGTTAGGGGTAGGGTTCGGGTTAGGGTTAGGGGTTAGGATTAGGGTTTGGGTTAGGGTTAGGGTTAGTGTTCGGGTTAGGGTTAGGGTTAGGGTTAGGGTTCGGGTTAGGGTTAGGGTTAGGTTTAGGGTTAGGGTTCGGGTAAGGGTTAGGGTTAGGGTTCGGGTTAGGGTTCGGGTTAGGGTTAGGGTTAGGTTTAGGGTTCGGATTAGGGTTAGGGTTAGGGTTCGGTTTAGGGTTAGGGGTTAGGGTTAGGGTTTGGGTTAGTGTTAGGGTTAGTGTTCGGGTTAGGGTTAGGTTTAGGGTTAGGGTTCGGGTTAGGGTTAGGGTTAGGGTTAGGGTTAGGGTTCGGATTAGGGTTAGGGTTAGTGTTCGAGTTAGGGTTAGGGTTCAGGTTAGGGTTAGGGGTTAGGGTTAGGGTTTGGGTTAGGTTTAGGGTTAGTGTTCGGGTTAGGTTTAGGGTTAGGGTTAGGTTTCGGGTTAGGGTTAGGGTTAGGATTAGGGTTAGGGTTCGGGTTAGGGTTAGGTTTATGGTTTGGGTTCGGGTTCGGGGTAAGGTTAGGGTTCGGGTTCGGGTTAGGGTTCGGGTTCGGGTTCGGGATAGGGCTTAGGGTTAGGGTTAGTGTTAGGGTTAGGGTTCGGGTTCGGGTTAGGGTTAGGTTTAGTGTTAGGGTTCGGGTTAGGGTTTGGGTTAAGGTTAGGGTTAGGGTTCGGGTTAGGGTTAGGGTTCGGGTTAGGGTTAAGTTTAGGTTTAGGTTTAGGGTTAGGGTTCGGGTTAGGGTTTGGGTTAGTGTTAGGGTTAGGGTTAGGGTTCGGGTTAGGGTTTGGGTTAGTGTTAGGGTTAGGGTTCGGGTTAGGGTTAGGGTTAGGGTTCGGGTTAGGGTTAGGGTTAGGGTTCAGGTTAGGTTTAGGTTTAGGTTTAGGGTTCGATTTAGGGTTAGGGTTAGGGTTCGTGTTAGGGTTAGTGTTAGGGTTAGGGTTCGGGTTAGTGTTCGGGTTAGGGTTAGGGATAGGATTCGGGTGAGGGTTAGGGTTAGGGTTCGGGATAGCGTTAGGGTTCGGGTTAGGGTTAGGTTTAGGTTTCGTGTTAGGGTTAGGGTTAGGGTTAGGGTTAGGGTTAGGGTTAGGGGTTATGGTTAGGGTTAGGGTTCGGGTTAGGTTTAGGGTTAGGGTTCGGGTAAGGTTCGGGTTAGGGTTAGGATTCGGGTAAGGGGTTAGGGTTCGGGTTCTGGTTAGGGTTAGGGTTAGGGTTCCGGTTAGGTTTAGGGTTAGGGTTAGGGTTCGGGTTAGAGTTAGTGTTAGGTTTAGGGTTAGGGTTAGGGTTCGGGTTCGGGTTAAGGTTAGGGTTCGGTTTAGGGTTAGGGTTAGGGTTCGAGTTACGGTTAGGGTTCGGGTTAGGGTTAGGGGTTAGGGTTAGGGTAAGGTTTCGGGTTAGGGTTCGGGTTAGGGTTAGGGTTAGGGTTAGGGTTCGGGTGAGGGTTAGGCTTAGGGTTATGGTTAGGGTTCGGGTTAGGGTTAGGGTTAATTTTTGGATTGGGGTTCGGGGTAGGGTTAGGGTTCGGGTTCGGGTTAGGGTTGGGGTTCGGGTTAGGGGTTAGGGTTCGGGTTAGGGTTAGGGTTAGGGTTCGGGTTAGGGTTAGGGTTAGGGTAAGATTAGGGTTAGGTTTCGGGTTAGGGTTTGGGGTAGGGTTATTGTTAGGATTCGGGTTAGGGTTAGGATTAGGGTTCGGGTAAGGGTTCGGGTTAGCGTTAGGGTTAGGATTCGGATTAGGGTTCGGTTTAGGTTTCGGGTTAGGGTTCGGGTTAGGGTTCGGTTTAGGTTTCGGTTTAGGGTTAGGGTTCGAGTTAGGGTTAGGGTTAGTGTTCGGGTTAGGGTTAGGGTTACGGTTCGGGTTAGGGTTATGGTTAGGTTTCGGGTTAGGTTTCGGGTTAGGGTTAGGGTTAGGGTTAGGGTTCGGGTTAGGGTTAGGGTTCGGGTTAGGGTTCGGGTTAGGGTTAGGGTTCGTGTTAGGGTTAGGGTTAGTGTTCGAGTTAGGGTTAGGGTTCGGGTTAGGGTTAGGGGTTAGGGTTAGGGTTTCGGATAGGGTTGGGATTAGTGTTCGGGTTAGGGTTAGGGTTAGGTTTCGGGTTAGGGTTAGGGTTAGGGTTAGGGTTCGGGTTAGGGTTAGGGTTATGGTTTGGGTTCGGGTTCGGGGTAAGGTTAGGGTTCGGGTTCGGGTTAGGGTTCGGGTTCGGGTTCGTGATAGGGGTTAGGGTTAGGGTTAGTTTTAGGGTTAGGGTTCGGGTTCGGGTTAGGGTTAGGGTTCGGGTTAGGGTTCGGGTTAGGGTTTGGGTTAGGGTTAGGGTTAGGGTTCGGGTTAGGGTTAGGGCTAGGGTTCGGGTTAGGGTTCGGGTTAGAGTTCGGGTTCGGGTTAGGGTTCGGGTTCGGGTTAGGGTTAAGGTTAGGGTTCGGAATAGGGTTAGGGTTAGGGTTAGGGTAAGGGTTAGGGTTCGGGTTAGGGTTCAGGTTAGGGTTAGGGTTAGGGTTAGGTTTAGGGTTAGGGTTCGGGTTCGGGTTAGGGTTAGGGTTAGGGTTAGGGTTCGGGTTCGGGTTACGTTTTAGGGTTAGGTTTAGGGTTAGTGTTAGGTTTAGGGTTAGGGGTTAGGGTTAGGGGTAGGGTTAGGGTTCGGGTTAGGGTTAGGGTTCGGG
>JAVLSZ010000035.1:5725000-5732500 GCA_032313775.1 Urocyon cinereoargenteus
AGGTTTAGGGTTCGGATTAGGGTTAGGGGTAGGGTTCGGGTTAGGGTTCGGGTTCGGGTTAGGGTTAGTGTTAAGGTTAGGGTTAGGGTTAGGGTTAGGGTTAGGGTTAGGGTTAGGGTTAGGGGTTATGGTTAGGGTTAGGGTTCGGGTTAGGTTTAGGGTTAGGGTTCGGGTAAGGTTCGGGTTAGGGTTAGGATTCGGGTAAGGGGTTAGGGTTCGGGTTCTGGTTAGGGTTAGGGTTAGGGTTCCGGTTAGGTTTAGGGTTAGGGTTAGGGTTCGGGTTAGAGTTAGTGTTAGGTTTAGAGTTAGGGTTAGGGTTCGGGTTCGGTTTAAGGTTAGGGTTTGGTTTAGGGTTAGGGTTAGGGTTCGAGTTACGGTTAGGGTTCGGGTTAGGGTTAGGGGTTAGGGTTAGGGTAAGGTTTCGGGTTAGGGTTCGGGTTAGGGTTAGGGTTAGGGTTAGGGTTCGGGTGAGGGTTAGGCTTAGGGTTATGGTTAGTGTTCGGGTTAGGGTTAGGGTTAATTTTTGGATTGGGGTTCGGGGTAGGGTTAGGGTTCGGGTTCGGGTTAGGGTTGGGGTTCGGGTTAGGGGTTAGGGTTCGGGTTAGGGTTAGGGTTAGGGTTCGGGTTAGGGTTAGGGTTAGGGTAAGATTAGGGTTAGGTTTCGGGTTAGGGTTTGGGGTAGGGTTATGGTTAGGATTCGGGTTAGGGTTAGGGTTAGGGTTCGGGTAAGGGTTCGGGTTAGCGTTAGGGTTAGGATTCGGATTAGGGTTCGGTTTAGGTTTCGGGTTAGGGTTCGGGTTAGGGTTCGGTTAGGTTTCGGTTTAGGGTTAGGGTTCGAGTTAGGGTTAGGGATAGTGTTCGGGTTAGGGTTAGGGTTACGGTTCGGGTTAGGGTTATGGTTAGGTTTCGGGTTAGGGTTCGGGTTAGGGTTAGGGTTAGGGTTAGGGTTCGGGTTAGGGTTAGGGTTCGGGTTAGGGTTCGGGTTAGGGTTAGGGTTCGGGTTAGGGTTAGGGTTAGTGTTCGAGTTAGGGTTAGGGTTCGGGTTAGGGTTAGGGGTTAGGGTTAGGGTTTCGGATAGGGTTAGGGTTAGTGTTCGGGTTAGGGTTAGGGTTAGGTTTCGGGTTAGGGTTAGGGTTAGGGTTAGGGTTCGGTTAGGGTTAGGGTTATGGTTTGGGTTCGGGTTCGGGGTAAGGTTAGGGTTCGGGTTCGGGTTAGGGTTCGGGTTCGGGTTCGTGATAGGGGTTAGGGTTAGGGTTAGTTTTAGGGTTAGGGTTCGGGTTCGGGTTAGGGTTAGGGTTCGGGTTAGGGTTCGGGTTAGGGTTTGGGTTAGGGTTAGGGTTAGGGTTCGGGTTAGGGTTAGGGCTAGGGTTCGGGTTAGGGTTCGGGTTAGGGTTCGGGTTCGGGTTAGGGTTCGGGTTCGGGTTAGGGTTAAGGTTAGGGTTCGGAATAGGGTTAGGGTTAGGGTTAGGGTAAGGGTTAGGGTTCGGGTTAGGGTTCAGGTTAGGGTTAGGGTTAGGGTTAGGTTTAGGGTTAGGGTTCGGGTTCGGGTTAGGGTTAGGGTTAGGGTTAGGGTTCGGGTTCGGGTTACGTTTTAGGGTTAGGTTTAGGGTTAGGGTTAGGGTTATGGTTAGGGGTTAGGGTTAGGGGTAGGGTTAGGGTTCGGGTTAGGGTTAGGGTTCGGGTTAGGGTTAGGGTTAGGTTTAGGGTTAGGGTTAGGTTTCAGGTTAGGGTTCGGGTTAGGGTTAGGGTTAGGGTTCGGGTTAGGGTTAGGTTTAGGGTTAGGGTTAGGGTTCGGTTAGGGTTAGGGTTAGGGTTCGGGTTAGGGTTAGGTTTAGGTTTCGGTTTAGGGTTCGGGTTCGGGTTAGGGTTAGGGTTAGGGTTCGGGTTAGGGTTATGGTTAGGGTTAGGGTTAGGGTTAGGTTTAGGGTTCGGGTTAGGGTTAGGGTTAGGGTTAGGGTTAGGGTTTGGTTTAGGGTTAGGGTCGGGTTAGGGTTAGGGTTAGGGTTAGGGTTCGGGTTAGGTTTCAGGTTAGGGTTCGGGTTAGGGTTAGGGTTAGGGTTCGGGTTAGGGTTAGGTTTAGGGTTAGGGTTAGGGTTCGGTTAGGGTTAGGGTTAGGGTTCGGGTTAGGCTTAGGTTTAGGTTTCGGTTTAGGGTTCGGGTTCGGGTTAGGGTTAGGGTTAGGGTTCGGGTTAGGGTTATGGTTAGGGTTAGGGTTAGGGTTAGGTTTAGGGTTCGGGTTAGGGTTAGGGTTAGGGTTAGGGTTAGGGTTTGGTTTAGGCTTAGGGTTCGGGTTAGGGTTAGGGTTAGGGTTAGGGTTCGGGTTAGGGTTAGGGTTAGTGTTCGAGTTAGGGTTAGGGTTCGGGTTAGGGTTAGGGGTTAAGTTTATGGTTTGGGTTAGGGTTAGGGTTAGTGTTCGGGTTAGGGTTAGGGTTAGGGTTAGGGTTCGGGTTAGGGTTAGGGTTAGGGTTAGGTTTAGGGTTCGGATTAGGGTTAGGGTTGGTGTTGGAGTTAGGTTTAGGTTTCGGGTTAGGGTTAGGGTTAGGGTTCGGGATAGCGTTTGGGTTAGTGTTAGGGTTAGGGTTCGGGTTAGGGTTAGGGTTAGGGTTCGGGTTAGGGTTAGGTTTAGGGTTCGGGTTAGGGTTAGGGTTAGGTTTAGGGTTCGGGTAAGGGTTAGGGTTAGGGTTCGTGTTAGGGTTAGGGTTAGGGTTAGGGTTCGGGTTAGTGTTCGGGTTAGGGCTAGGGATAGGATTCGTGTTAGTGTTAGGGTTAGGGTTCGGGTTAGGGTTAGGGTTCGGGTTAGGGTTAGGTTTAGGTTTCGGGTTAGGGTTAGGGTTAGGGTTCGGGTTTGGGTTAGGGTTCGGGTTAGGGTTATGGTTAGGTTAAGTTTTAGGGTTAGGTTTAGGTTTCGGGTTCAGGTTAGGGTTAGGGTTAGGGTTAGGGTTAGGTTTAGGGTTAGGGTTCGGTTTAGGGTTAGGGTTAGGGTTAGGGTTAGGGTTCGGGTTAGGGTTAGGGTTAGTGTTCGAGTTAGTTTTAGGGTTCGGGTTAGGGTTAGGGGTTAGGGTAAGTGTTTGGGTTAGGGTTAGGGTTAGTGTTCGGGTTAGGGTTAGGGTTAGGGTTAGGGTTCGGGTTAGGGTTAGGGGTAGGGTTAGTCTTAGGGTTAGGGTTCGGGTTAGGGTTAGGGTTAGTTTTAGGGTTCGGGTTAGGGTTAGGGTTAGGGTTCGGGTTAGGGTAGGGTTCGGGTTAGGGTTAGGGTTAGGTTTAGGGTTAGGGTTAGGGTTCGGGTTAGGGTTCGGGTTAGGGTTAGGGTTAGGGTTCGGGTTAGGGTTAGGGTTAGGGTTAGGTTTAGGGTTCGGGTTATGTTTAGGGTTAGGGTTCGGGTTAGGGTTAGGGTTAGGGTTCGGGTTCGGGTTCGGGTTAGGGTTAGGGTTCGGGTTAGTGTTCGGGTTAGGGTTCGGGTTCGGGTTAGGGTTAGGTTTCGGGTTATGGTTCGGGTTATGGTTACGGTTAGGTTTATGTTTAGGGTTAGGTTTCGTGTTAGGGTTAGGTTAGGGTTAGGGTTAGGTTAGGGTTCGGGTTAGGGTTAGGGTTCGGGTTAGGGTTAGGGTTAGGGTTAGGGTTAGGGTTCGGGTTATTGTTAGGGTTAGTGTTCGAGTTAGGGTTAGGGTTCGGGTTAGGGTTAGGGGTTAGTTTTAGTGTTAGGGTTAGGGTTAGGGCTAGTGTTCGGGTTAGGGTTAGGGTTAGGGATAGGGTTGTGGTTAGGGTTAGGGTTATGGTTACTGTTAGGGTTCGGGTTAGGGTTAGCGTTATGGTTTGGGTTCGGGTTCGGGGTAAGGTTAGGGTTCGGGTTCGGTTTAGGGTTCGGGTTCGGGTTCGGGTTCGGGTTAGAGTTAGGGTTAGGGTTAGGTTAGGGTTCGGGTTAGGGTTAGGGTTCGGGTTAGGGTTCGGGTTTGGGTTAGGTATCGGGTAAGGGCTTAGGGTTCGGGTTCGGGTTAGGGTTAGGTTTAGGGTTCCCGTTAGGGTTAGGGTTAGGGTTCGGGTTAGGGTTAGGGTTAGATTTCGGTTTAGGGTTCGGTTTCGGGTCAGGTTTAGGGTTAGGGTTCGGGTAAGGTTCGGGTTAGGGTTAGGATTCGGGTAAGGGGTTAGGGTTCGGGTTCTGGTTAGGGTTAGGGTTAGGGTTCCGGTTAGGTTTAGGGTTAGGGTTAGGGTTCGGGTTAGAGTTAGTGTTAGGTTTAGGGTTAGGGTTAGGGTTCGGGTTCGGGTTAAGGTTAGGGTTCGGTTTAGGGTTAGGGTTAGGGTTCGAGTTAGGGTTAGGGTTCGGGTTAGGGTTAGGGGTTAGGGTTAGGGTTAAGTTTCGGGTTAGGGTTCGGGTTAGGGTTAGGGTTAGGGTTAGGGTTCGGGTGAGGGTTAGGCTTAGGGTTATGGTTAGGGTTCGGGTTAGGGTTAGGGTTAATTTTTGGATTGGGGTTCGGGGTAGGGTTAGGGTTCGGGTTCGGGTTAGGGTTGGGGTTCGGGTTAGGGGTTAGGGTTCGGGTTAGGGTTAGGGTTAGTGTTCGGGTTAGGGTTAGGGTTAGGGTAAGATTAGGGTTAGGTTTCGGGTTAGGGTTTGGGGTAGGGTTATGGTTAGGATTCGGTTTAGGTTTCGGGTTAGGGTTCGGGTTAGGGTTCGGGTTAGGTTTCGGTTTAGGGTTAGGGTTCGAGTTAGGGTTAGGGTTAGTGTTCGGGTTAGGGTTAGGGTTAGGGTTCGGGTTAGGGTTATGGTTAGGTTTCGGGTTAGGGTTCGGGTTAGGGTTAGGTTTAGGGTTAGGTTTCGGGTTAGGGTTAGGGTTCGGGTTAGGGTTCGGGTTAGGGTTAGGGTTCGGGTTAGGGTTAGGGTTAGTGTTCGAGTTAGGGTTAGGGTTCGGGTTAGGATTAGAATTCGGGTTAGGGTTCGGGTTAGGGTTAGTGTTTGAGTTAGGTTGAGGGTTCGGGTTAGGGTTAGGGTTAGGGTTCGGGATAGGGTTTGGGTTAGTGTTCGGGTTAGGGTTCGGGTTAGGGTTAGGGTTAGGGTTCGGGTTATGGTTAGGTTTAGGGTTCGGGTTAGGGTTAGGGTTAGGTTTAGGGTTCGGGTTAGGGTTAGGGTTAGGGTTCGTGTTAGGGTTAGGGTTAGGGTTAGGGTTCGGGTTAGTGTTCGGGTTAGGGCTAGGGATAGGATTCGTGTTAGGGTTAGGGTTAGGGTTCGGGTTAGGGTTAGGGTTCGGGTTAGGGTTAGGTTTAGGTTTCGGGTTAGGTTTAGGGTTAGGGTTCGGGTTTGGGTTAGGGTTCGGGTTAGGGTTATGGTTAGGTTTAGTTTTAGGGTTAGGTTTAGGGTTCGGGTTCAGGTTAGGGTTAGCGTTAGGGTTAGGGTTAGGTTTAGGGTTAGGGTTCGGGTTAGGGTTAGGGTTAGGGTTAGGGTTAGTGTTCGGGTTAGGGTTAGGGTTAGTGTTCGAGTTAGTTTTAGGGTTCGGGTTAGGGTTAGGGGTTAAGGTAAGGGTTTGGGTTAGGGTTAGGGTTAGTGTTCGGGTTAGGGTTAGGGTTAGGGTTCGGGTTAGGGTTAGGGGTAGGGTAAGTCTTAGAGTTAGGGTTCGGGTTAGGGTTAGGGTTAGTTTTAGGGTTCGGGTTAGGGTTCGGGTTAGGGTTCGGGTTCGGGTTAGGGTTCGGTTTCGGGTTAGGGTTAGGGTTAGGGTTCGGATTAGGCTTAGGTTTAGGGTTAGGGTTAGGGTTAGTGTTCGGGTTAGGGTTCGGGTTCGGGTTACGTTTTAGGGTTAGGTTTAGGGTTAGGGTTAGGGTTAGGGTTAGGGTTAGGGGTTAGGGTTAGGGTTAGGGTTAGGGTTAGGGTTAGGGTTCGGGTTAGGGATAGGGTTCGAGTTAGGGTTAAGGTTAGGTTTAGGGTTAGGGTTAGAATTCGGGTTAGGGTTCGGGTTAGGGTTAGGGTTAGGGTTCGAGTAAGGGTTGGGGTTAGGGTTAGGGTTAGGGTTCAGGTTAGGGTTAGGGTTAGGGTTCGGGTTAGGGTTAGGGTTAGGGTTCGGGTTAGGGTTAGGTTTAGGGTTAGGGTTCGGGTTAGTGTTCGGGTTAGTGTTACGATAGGATTTGGGTTAGGGTTTGGGTTAGGGTTCGGGTTAGCGTTAGGGTTCGGGTTAGGGTTAGGTTTAGGTTTCGGGTTAGGGTTAGGGTTAGGGTTCGGGTTAGGGTTAGGGTTCGGGTTCGGGTTAGGGTTAGGGTTCGGGTTCGGGTTAGGGTTCGGATTTGGGTTAGGTTTTGGGTTAAGGTTAGGTTTACGGTTAGGTTTCGGGTTAGGGTTAGTGTTCGGGTTCGGGTTCGGGTTAGAGTTAGGGTTCGGGTTAGGGTTAGGGTTCGGGTTAGGGTTAGGGTTAGGGTTCGGGTTCGGGTTCGGGTAAGGGTTAGGTTTAGGGTTAGGTTTAGGGTTCGGATTAGGGTTAGGGGTAGGGTTCGGGTTAGGGTTCGGGTTCGGGTTAGGGTTAGTTTTAAGTTTAGGGTTAGGGTTCGGGTTAGGGTTAGGGTTAGGGTTAGGTTTAGGGGTTATGGTTAGTGTTAGTGTTCGGGTTAGGTTTAGGGTTAGGGTTCGGGTAAGGTTCGGGTTAGGGTTAGGATTCGGGTAAGGGGTTAGGGGTCGGGTTTGGGTTAGGGTTAGGGTTAGGGTTCCGGTTAGGGTTAGGGTTCGGGTTAGAGTTAGGGTTAGGTTTAGGGTTAGGGTTAGGGTTCGGGTTCGGGTTAAGGTTAGGGTTTGGTTTAGGGTTAGGTTTAGGGTTCGAGTTAGGGTTAGGGTTCGGGTTAGGGTTAGGGGTTAGGGTTAGGGTTAGGGTTAGGGTTAGGGTTCGGTTTAGGGTTAGGTTTAGGGTTAGGGTTAGGGTTCGGGTTAGGGTTCGGGTTAGGGTTATGGTTAGGGTTTGGGTTAGGGTTACGGTTAGGGTTAGGGTTAGGGTTAGGGTTCGGGTTAGGGTTTGGGCTATGGTTAGGGTTAGGGTTCGGGTTAGGGTTAGGGTTAGGGTTCGGGTTCGGGTTCGGGTTAGGATTAGGGTTCGGGTTAGTGTTCGGGTTAGGGTTAGGGTTCAGGTTAGGGTTAGGGTTAGGGTTAGGGTTAGGGTTCGGGTTATTGTTAGGGTTAGTGTTCGAGTTAGGGTTAGGGTTCGGGTTAGGGTTAGGGGTTAGTTTTAGTGTTAGGGTTAGGGTTAGGGCTAGTGTTCGGGTTAGGTTTAGGGTTAGGGATAGGGTTGTGGTTAGGGTTAGGGTTATGGTTACTGTTAGGGTTCGGGTTAGGGTTAGCGTTATGGTTTGGGATCGGGTTCGGGGTAAGGTTAGGGTTCGGGTTCGGTTTAGGGTTCGGGTTCGGGTTCGGGTTAGGGGTTAGAGTTAGGGTTAGGGTTAGGGTTAGGTTAGGGTTCGGGTTAGGGTTAGGGTTCGGGTTAGGGTTCGGGTTTGGGTTAGGTATCGGGTAAGGGCTTAGGGTTCGGGTTCGGGTTAGGG
>JAVLSZ010000035.1:5740000-5857500 GCA_032313775.1 Urocyon cinereoargenteus
GGGTTATGGTTAGGTTTAGGGTTCGGGTTAGGGTTAGGGTTAGGTTTAGGGTTCGGGTTAGGGTTAGGGTTAGGGTTCGTGTTAGGGTTAGGGTTAGGGTTAGGGTTCGGGTTAGTGTTCGGGTTAGGGCTAGGGATAGGATTCGTGTTAGGGTTAGGGTTAGGGTTCGGGTTAGGGTTAGGGTTCGGGTTAGGGTTAGGTTTAGGTTTCGGGTTAGGTTTAGGGTTAGGGTTCGGGTTTATGTTAGGGTTCGGGTTAGGGTTATGGTTAGGTTTAGGTTTAGGGTTAGGTTTAGGGTTCGGGTTCAGGTTAGGGTTAGGGTTAGGGTTAGGTTTAGGGTTAGGGTTCGGGTTAGGGTTAGGGTTAGGGTTAGGGTTAGTGTTCGGGTTAGGGTTAGGGTTAGGGTTAGGGTTAGTGTTCGAGTTAGTTTTAGGGTTCGGGTTAGGGTTAGGGGTTAGGGTAAGGGTTTGGGTTAGGGTTAGGGTTAGTGTTCGGTTTAGGGTTAGGGTTAGGGTTAGGGTTCGGGTTAGGGTTAGGGGTAGGGTTAGTCTTAGAGTTAGGGTTCGGGTTAGGGTTAGGGTTAGTTTTAGGGTTCGGGTTAGGGTTCGGGTTAGGGTTCGGGTTAGGGTTAGGTTAGGGTTAGGGTTAGGGTTCGGTTAGGGTTAGGGTTAGGGTTCGGGTTAGGGTTAGGTTTAGGTTTCGGTTTAGGGTTCGGGTTCGGGTTAGGGTTAGGGTTAGGGTTCGGGTTCGGGTTAGGGTTATGGTTAGGGTTAGGGTTAGGGTTAGGTTTAGGGTTCGGGTTAGGGTTAGGGTTAGGGTTAGGGTTAGGGTTTGGTTTAGGGTTAGGGTCGGGTTAGGGTTAGGGTTAGGGTTAGGGTTCGGGTTAGGGTTAGGGTTAGTGTTCGAGTTAGGGTTAGGGTTCGGGTTAGGGTTAGGGGTTAAGGTTAGGGTTTGGGTTAGGGTTAGGGTTAGTGTTCGGGTTAGGGTTAGGGTTAGGGTTCGGGTTAGGGTTAGGGTTAGGGTTAGGGTTAGGGTTAGTGTTCGGATTAGGTTTAGGGTTAGTGTTCGAGTTAGGTTGAGGGTTCGGGTTAGGGTTAGGTTTAGGGTTCGGGTTAGGGATAGGGTTCGAGTTAGGGTTAAGGTTAGGTTTAGGGTTAGGGTTAGAATTCGGGTTAGGGTTCGGGTTAGGGTTAGGGTTAGGGTTCGGGTAAGGGTTAGGGTTAGGGTTAGGGTTAGGGTTCAGGTTAGGGTTAGGGTTAGGTTTCGGGTTAGGGTTAGGGTTAGGGTTCGGGTTAGGGTTAGGTTTAGGGTTAGGGTTCGGGTTTGTGTTCGGGTTAGTGTTACGATAGGATTTGGGTTAGGGTTCGGGTTAGGGTTCGGGTTAGCGTTAGGGTTCGGGTTAGGGTTAGGTTTAGGTTTCGGGTTAGGGTTAGGGTTAGCGTTCGGGTTAGGGTTAGGGTTCGGGTTCGGGTAAGGGTTAGGGTTCGGGTTCGGGTTAGGGTTCGGATTTGGGTTAGGGTTTGGGTTAAGGTTAGGTTTACGGTTAGGTTTCGGGTTAGGGTTAGTGTTCGGGTTCGGGTTCGGGTTAGAGTTAGGGTTCGGGTTAGGGTTAGGGTTCGGGTTAGGGTTAGGGTTAGGGTTCGGGTTCGGGTAAGGGTTAGGGTTAGGGTTAGGTTTAGGGTTCGGATTAGGGTTAGGGGTAGGGTTCGGGTTAGGGTTCGGGTTCGGGTTAGGGTTAGTGTTAAGTTTAGGGTTAGGGTTCGGGTTAGGGTTAGGGTTAGGCTTAGGTTTAGGGGTTATGTTTAGTGTTAGTGTTCGGGTTAGGTTTAGGGTTAGGGTTCGGGTAAGGTTCGGGTTAGGGTTAGGATTCGGGTAAGGGGTTAGGGGTCGGGTTTGGGTTAGGGTTAGGGTTAGGGTTCCAGTTAGGGTTAGGGTTCGGGTTAGAGTTAGGGTTAGGTTTAGGGTTCGGGTTAGGGTTCGGGTTCGGGTTAAGGTTAGGGTTTGGTTTAGGGTTAGGGTTAGGGTTCGAGTTAGGGTTAGGGTTCGGGTTAGGGTTAGGGGTTAGTGTTAGCGTTAGGGTTAGGGTTAGGGTTCGGGTTAGGGTTAGGTTTAGGGTTAGGGTTCGGGTTAGGGTTAGGCTTAGGGTTAGGGTTAAGGTTCGGGTTAGGGTTATGGTTAATCTTTTGGGTTGGGGTTCGGGGTAGGGTTAGGTTTCGGGTTCGGGTTATGGTTGGGGTTCGGGTTAGGGGTTAGGGTTCGGGTTAGGGTTAGGGTTAGGGTTCGGGTTAGGGTTAGGGTTAGGGTTAGGATTAGGGTTAGGTTTCATGTTAGGGTTTGGGGTAGGGTTATGGTTAGGATTCGGGTTAGGGTTAGGGTTAGGGTTAGGGTTCGGGTAAGGGTTCGGTTTAGCGTTAGGGTTAGGATTCGGATTAGGGTTCGGTTTAGGTTTCGGGTTAGGGTTCGGGTTAGGGTTCGGGTTAGGGTTCGGTTTAGGGTTAGGGTTCGATTTAGGGTTAGGGTTAGTGTTCGGGTTAGGGTTAGGGTTAGGGTTAGTGTTCGGGTTAGGGTTAGGGTTAGGTTTCGGGTTAGGGTTCGGGTTAGGGTTAGGGTTTGGGTTAGGGTTCGGGTTAGGGTTAGGGTTCGGGTTAGGGTTAGGTTTAGGGTTAGGGTTCGGGTTAGGGTTAGGGTTAGTGTTCGAGTTAGGGTTAGGTTTCGGGTTAGGGTTAGCGGTTAGGGTTAGGGTTTGGGATAGGGTTAGGGTTAGTGTTCGGGTTAGGGTTAGGGTTAGGTTTCGGGTTAGGGTTAGGGTTAGGGTTAGGGTTAGGGTTAGGGTTAGAGTTCGGGTTAGGGTTAGGGTTATGTTTTGGGTTCGGGTTCGGGGTAAGGTTAGGGTTCGTGTTCGGGTTAGGGTTCGGGTTCGGGTTCGTGATAGGGGTTAGGTTTAAGGTTAGTGTTAGGGTTAGGGTTCGGGTTCGGGTTCGAGTTAGGGTTAGGTTTAGGGTTCGGGTTAGGGTTTGGGTTAGGGTTAGGGTTAGGGTTCGGGTTAGGGTTAGGGCTAGGGTTCGGTTTAGGGTTCGGGTTAGGGTTCGGGTTCGGGTTAGGGTTCGGGTTCGGGATAGGGTTAGGGTTAGGGTTCGGAATAGGGTTAGGGTTAGGGTTAGGGTAAGGGTTAGGGTTCGGGTTAGGGTTCGGGTTCGGGTTAGGGTTAGGGTTAGGGTTAGGTTTAGGGTTAGGGTTCGGGTTCGGGTTAGGGTTAGGGTTAGGGTTAGGGTTGGGGTTAGGGTTAGGGTTCGGGTTAGGGTTAGGGTTAGTGTTCGAGTTAGGGTTAGGGTTCGGGTTAGGGTTAGGGGTTAAGGTTAGGGTTTGGGTTAGGGTTAGGGTTAGTGTTCGGGTTAGGGTTAGGGTTAGGGTTAGGGTTCGGTTTAGGGTTAAGGTTAGGGTTAGGTTTAGGGTTCGGATTAGGGTTAGGGTTAGTGTTCGAGTTAGGTTTACGGTTCGGGTTAGGGTTAGGGTTCGGGTTCAGGTTCGAGTTAGGGTTAGGTTTAGGGTTCGGGTTAGGGTTTGGGTTAGGGTTAGGGTTAGGGTTCGGGTTAGGGTTAGGGCTAGGGTTCGGGTTAGGGTTCGGGTTAGGGTTCGGGTTAGGGTTAGGGTTAGGGTTAGGGTTAGGTTTAGGGTTAGGGTTCGGGTTAGGGTTAGGGTTAGGGTTAGGGTTCGGGTTCGGGTTACGTTTTGGGGTTAGGTTTAGGGTTAGGGTTAGGGTTAGGGTTAGGGGTTAGGTTTAGGGTTAGGGTTCGGGTTAGGGTTAGGGTTCGGGTTAGGGTTAGGGTTAGGTTTAGGGTTAGGGTTAGGTTTCGGATTAGGGTTCGGGTTAGGGTTAGGGTTAGGGTTCGGGTTAGGGTTAGGGTTAGGGTTCGGGTTAGGGTTAGGTTTAGGTTTCGGGTTAGGGTTAGGGTTAGGGTTCGGGTTAGGGTTAGGGTTAGGGTTAGGGTTCGGGTTAGGGTTAGGGTTAGGGTTCGGAATAGGGTTAGGGTTAGGGTTAGGGTAAGGGTTAGGGTTCGGGTTAGGGTTCAGGTTAGGGTTAGGGTTAGGGTTAGGTTTAGGGTTAGGGTTCGGGTTCGGGTTAGGGTTAGGGTTAGGGTTAGGGTTCGGGTTCGGGTTACGTTTTAGGGTTTGGTTTAGGGTTAGGGTTAGGGTTAGGGTTAGGGGTTAGGGTTAGGGTTAGGGTTAGGGTTCGGGTTAGGGTTAGGGTTCGGGTTAGGGTTAGGGTTAGGTTTAGGGTTAGGGTTAGTTTTCAGGTTAGGGTTCCTGTTAGGGTTAGGGTTAGGGTTCGGGTTAGGGTTAAGTTTAGGGTTAGGGTTAGGGTTCGGTTAGGGTTAGGGTTAGGGTTCGGGTTAGGGTTAGGTTTAGGTTTCGGTTCAGGGTTCGGGTTCGGGTTAGGGTTCGGGTTAGGGTTATGGTTAGGGTTAGGGTTAGGGTTAGGTTTAGGGTTCGCGTTAGGGTTAGGGTTAGGGTTAGGGTTAGGGTTTGGTTTAGGGTTAGGGTTCGGGTTAGGGTTGGGGTTAGGGTTAGGGTTCGGGTTAGGGTTAGGGTTAGTGTTCGAGTTAGGGTTAGGGTTCGGGTTAGGGTTAGGGGTTAAGGTTAGGGTTTGGGTTAGGGTTAGGGTTAGTGTTCGGGTTAGGGTTAGGGTTAGGGTTAGGTTTCGGGTTAGGGTTAGGGTTAGGGTTAGGTTTAGGGTTCGGATTAGGGTTAGGGTTAGTGTTCGAGTTAGGTTTAGGGTTCGGGTTAGGGTTAGGGTTAGGGTTCGGGATAGCGTTTGGGTTAGTGTTAGGTTTAGGGTTCGGGTTAGGGTTAGGGTTAGGGTTCGGGTTAGGGTTAGGTTTAGGGTTCGGGTTAGGGTTAGGGTTAGGTTTAGGGTTCGGGTTAGGGTTAGGGTTCGTGTTAGGGTTAGGGTTAGGGTTAGGGTTCGGGTTAGTGTTCGGGTTAGGGCTAGGGATAGGATTCGTGTTAGTGTTAGGGTTAGGGTTCGGGTTAGGGTTAGGGTTCGGGTTTGGGTTAGGTTTAGGTTTCGGTTTAGGGTTAGGGTTAGGGTTCGGGTTTGGGTTAGGGTTCGGGTTAGGGTTATGGTTAG
Source organism: Urocyon cinereoargenteus (assembly GCA_032313775.1). Taxonomy (NCBI): domain Eukaryota; kingdom Metazoa; phylum Chordata; class Mammalia; order Carnivora; family Canidae; genus Urocyon; species Urocyon cinereoargenteus. The sequence goes on from JAVLSZ010000035.1 coordinate 5,745,129, forward strand.
GTTTAGGTTTAGGGTTAGGTTTAGGGTTCGGGTTCAGGGTAGGGTTAGGGTTAGGGTTAGGGTTAGGTTTAGGGTTAGGGTTCGGTTTAGGGTTAGGGTTAGGGTTAGGGTTAGGATTCGGGTTAGGGTTAGGGTTAGTGTTCGAGTTAGTTTTAGGGTTCGGGTTAGGGTTAGGGGTTAGGGTAAGGGTTTGGGTTAGGGTTAGGGTTAGTGTTCGGGTTAGGGTTAGGGTTAGGGTTCGGGTTATGGTTAGGGTAGGGTTAGTCTTAGGGTTAGGGTTCGGTTTAGGGTTAGGGTTAGTTTTAGGGTTCGGGTTAGGGTTCGGGTTAGGGTTCGGGTTCGGGTTAGGGTTCGGTTTCGGGTGAGGGTTAGGGTTAGGGTTCGGATTAGGTTTAGGTTTAGGGTTAGGGTTAGGGTAGGGTTCGGGTTAGGGTTCGGGTTAGGGTTAGGGTTAGGGTTAGGGTTAGGGTTATGGTTAGGTTTAGGGTTAGGGTTCGGGGTCGGGTTAGGGTTAGGGTTAGGGTTAGGGTTCGGGTTCGGGTTACGTTTTAGGGTTAGGTTTAGTGTTAGGGTTAGGGTTAGGGTTAGGGGTTAGGGTTAGGGTTAGGGTTAGGGTTAGGGTTAGGGTTCGGGTTAGGGTTAGGGTTCGGGTTAGGGTTAAGGTTAGGTTTAGGGTTAGGGTTAGAATTCGGGTTAGGGTTCGGGTTAGGGTTAGGGTTAGGGTTCGGGTAAGGGTTAGGGTTAGGGTTAGGGTTCAGCTTAGGGTTAGGGTTAGGGTTCGGGTTAGGGTTAGGGTTAGGGTTCGGGTTAGGTTTAGGGTTAGGGTTAGGGTTCGGGTTAGTGTTCGGGTTAGTGTTACGATAGGATTTGGGTTAGGGTTCGGGTTAGGGTTCGTGTTAGCGTTAGTGTTCGTGTTAGGGTTAGGTTAGGGTTTCGGGTTAGGGTTAGGGTTAGGGTTCGGGTTAGGGTTAGGGTTAGGGTTCGGGTTAGGTTTAGGGTTCGGGTTCGGGTTAGGGTTAGGGTTCGGGTTCGGGTTAGGGTTTGGATTTGGGTTAGGGTTTGGGTTAAGGTTAGGTTTACGGTTAGGTTTCGGGTTAGGGTTAGTGTTCGGGTTCGGGTTCGGGTTAGAGTTAGGGTTCGGGTTAGGGTTAGGGTTCGGGTTAGGGTTAGGGTTAGGGTTCGGGTTCGGGTTCGGATAATGGTTAGGGTTAGGGTTAGGTTTAGGGTTCGGATTAGGGTTAGGGTTAGGGTTCGGGTTAGGGTTCGGGTTCGGGTTAGGGTTAGTGTTAAGTTTAGGGTTAGGGTTCGGGTTAGGGTTAGGGTTAGGGTTAGGTTTAGGGGTTATGGTTAGTGTTAGTGTTCGGGTTAGGTTTAGGGTTAGGGTTCGGGTAAGGTTCGGGTTAGGGTTAGGATTCGGGTAAGGGGTTAGGGGTCGGGTTCGGGTTAGGGTTATGGTTAGGGTTCCGGTTAGGGTTAGGGTTCGGGTTAGAGTTAGGGTTAGGTTTAGTGTTAGGGTTAGGGTTCGGGTTCGGGATAAGGTTAGGGTTTAGTTTAGGGTTAGGGTTAGGGTTCGAGTTAGGGTTAGGGTTCGGGTTAGGGTTAGGGGTTAGGGTTAGGGTTAGGGTTAGGGTTAGGGTTAGGGTTCGGGTTAGGGTTAGGTTTAGGGTTAGGGTTCGGGTTAGGGTTAGGCTTAGGGTTAGGGTTAAGGTTCGGGTTAGGGTTACGGTTAATCTTTTGGGTTGGGGTTCGGGGTAGGGTTAGGTTTCGGGTTCGGGTTAGGGTTGGTGTTCGGGTTAGGGGTTAGGGTTCGGGTTAGGGTTAGGGTTAGGGTTCGGGTTAGGGTTAGGGTTAGGGTTAGGATTAGGGTTAGGTTTCGGGTTAGGGTTTGGGGTAGGGTTATGGTTAGGATTCGGGTTAGGGTTAGGGTTAGGGTTCGGGTAAGGGTTCGGTTTAGCGTTAGGGTTAGGATTCGGATTAGGGTTCGGTTTAGGTTTCGGGTTAGGGTTCGGGTTAGGGTTCGGGTTAGGGTTCGGTTTAGGGTTAGGGTTCGAGTTAGGGTTAGGGTTAGTGTTCGGGTTAGGGTTAGGGTTAGATTTCGGGTTAGGGTTAGGCTTAGGGTTAGGGTTAGGGTTAGGGTTCGGGTTAGGGTTAGGGTTATGGTTTGGGTTCGGGTTCGGGTTCGGTTTAGGCTTAGTGTTCGGGTTCGCGTTAGGGTTAGTTTTAGGGTTAGGGTTAGGTTTCGGATTAGGGTTAGGGGGTAGGGTTCCGGTTAGGGTTCGGGTTCGGGTTAGGGTTAGTGTTAGGGTTAGGGTTAGGGTTCAAGTTAGGGTTAGGGTTAGGGTTAGGGTTAGGGGTTAGGGTTAGGGTATGGTTCGGGTTAGGGTTAGGGTTAGGGTTTGGGTTAGTTTTCGGTTTAGGGTTCGGTTTCGGGTTAGGGTTAGGTTTAGGTTCGGGTTAGGGTTAGGGTTTGGGTTAGGTTTAGGGTTAGGGTTAGGGTTCGGGTTAGGGTTCGGGTTAGGGTTAGGGTTAGGGTTAGGGTTAGGGTTAGGTTTAGGGTTAGGGTTCGGTTTAGGTTTAGGGTTAGGGTTAGGGTTAGGGTTCGGGTTGGGGTTAGGGTTAGTGTTCGAGTTAGGGTTAGGGTTCGGGTTATGGTTAGGGTTAGGGGTTAGGGTTAGGGTTAGGGTTCGTTTTAGGGTTAGGGTTAGGGTTCGGGTTAGGGTTCGGGTTAGGGTTAGGGTTAGGGTTCGGGTTAGGGATAGGGTTAGGGTTAGGGTTAGGGTTAGTGTTCGGGTTAGGGTTAGGGTTACGGTTAGGGTTCCGTTTAGTGTTAGGGTTAGGGTTCGGGTTAGGTTTCGGGTTAGGTTTAGTGTTAGGATTAGGGTTCGGGTTAGGGTTAGGGTTAGGGTTAGGGTTAGGGTTAGGGTTCGGGTTAGGGTTCGGGTTAAGGTTCGGGTTAGGGTTAGGGTTAGGGTTAGGGTTCGTGTTAGGGTTCGGGTTAGGTGTCGGGTCAGGTTTAGGTTTAGGGTTCGGGTTCGGGTTCGGGTTAGGGTTAGGGTTAGGGTCGTGTTCGGGGTTAGGGTTAGGGTTAGGGTTCGGGTTAGGGTTCGGGTTAGGTTTAGGATTCGGTTAAGGGCTTAGGGTTCGGGTTCGGGTTAGGGTTAGGGTTAGGGTTCCGGTTAGGGTTAGGGTTAGGGTTCGGGTTAGGGTTAGGGTTAGGGTTCGTGTTAGGGTTCGGGTAAGGGTTAGGGTTCGGTTTAGGTTTAGGGTTAGGGTTCGGGTTAGGGTTCGGGTTCGGGTTAGGGTTCGGGTTCGGTTTAGGGTTAGGGTTAGGGTTCGGGTAGGGTTAGGTTTAGGGTTACGGTTAGGGTTCGGGTTAGGGTTAGGGTTAGGGTTCGGGTTAGGTTTCGCGTTTGGTTTAGGGTTAGGGTTCGGGTTAGGGTTCGGGTTAGGGTTCGGGTTAGGGTTAGGGTTAGGTTTAGGGCTCGCGTTCGGGTTAGGGTTAGGGTTAGGGTTAGGTTTAGGGTTCGGGTTAGGGTTAGGGTTAGTGTTCGAGTTAGGGTCAGGGTTCGGGTTAGGGTTAGGTGTTAGGGTTAGGGTTAGGTTTAGGGTTAGGGTTAGTGTTTGGGTTAGGGTTAGGGTTAGGGTTAGGGTTCAGGTTAGGGTTAGGGTTAGGGTTAGGTTTAGGGTTCGGCTTAGGGTTAGGGTTATGGTTTGGGTTCGGGTTCGGGGTAAGTTTAGGGTTCGGGTTCGGGTTAGGGTTCGGGTTCGGGTTCGGGTTAGGGGTTAGTGTTAGGGTTAAGGTTAGGGTTAGGGTTCGGGTTAGGGTTAGGGTTAGGGTTAGGGTTCGGGTTAGGGTTTGGGTTAGGTTTAGGGTTAGGGTTCGGGTTAGGGTTAGGGCTATGGTTCGGGTTAGGTTTCGGGTTAGGGTTAGGGTTAGGGTTCGGGTTAGGGTTAGGGTTCGGGTTAGGTTTAGGATTAGGGTTCGGGTTAGGGTTCGGGTTCGGGTTAGGGTTCGGGTTAGGGTTAGGGTTAGGTTTCGGGTTAGGGTTCGGGTTCGGGTTAGGGTTCGGGTTCGGGTTAGGGTTAGGTTTCGGGTTAGGGTTCGGGTTCGGGTTAGGGTTCGGGTTCGGGTTAGGGTTAGGGTTAGGGTTCGGATTAGGGTTAGGGTTAGGGTTAGGGTTAGGGTTCGGGTTAGGGTTCGTTTTAGGGTTAGGTTTAGGGATAGAGTTCGGGTTAGGGTTAGGGTTACGGTTAGGGTTCGGGTTAGGGTTCGGGTTAGGTGTCGGGTTAGGGTTAGTGTTAGGGTTCGGGTTCGGGTTAGGGTTAGGGTTAGGGTTAGGGTTAGGGTTCGGGTTTGGGGTTAGGGTTCGGGTTAGAGTTCGGGTTAGGCTTAGGATTCGGGTAAGGGCTTAGGGTTCGTGTTCGTGTTAGGGTTAGGGTTCGGGTTAGGGTTAGGGTTCGGGATAGGGTTATGTTTAGGGTTCGGTTTCGGGTTCGGGTTAGGGTTAGGGTTCGGGTTCGGGTTAGGGTTAGGGTTCGTGTTCGGGTTAGGGTTCGGGTTCGGGTTAGGGTTAGGGGTTAGTGTTCGAGTTAGGGTTAGAGTTCGGGTTAGGGTTAGGGGTTAGGGTTAGGGTTAGGGTTAGGGTTAGTGTTCGGGTTACGGTTTGGATTAGGGTTAGGGTTAGGGTTCGCGTTAGGATTAGGGCAAGGTTTCGGGTTAGGGTTCGAGTTAGGGTTAGGGTTAGGTTTCGGGTTAGGGTTCGGGTTAGGGTTCGGGTTAGGTTCGGGTTAGGGTTAGCGTTCGGGATAGGGTTAGGGTTAGGATTCGGGTTAGGGTTCGGGTTCGGGTTAGGGTTCGGGTTCGGGTTAGGGTTAGGGTTAGGGTTCGGATTAGGGTTAGGGTTAGGGTTAGGGTTAGGGTTAGGGTTAGGGATCGGATTAGGGTTCGGGTTAGGTTTAGGTTTAGGGTTAGGTTTAGGGTTAGGGTTCCGGTTAGGGTTAGGTTTAGTGTGAGGTTTAGGGTTCGGGTTAGGGTTAGGTTTTAGGGTTAGGGTTCGGGTTAGGGTTAGGGTTAGGGTTAGGTTTAGGGTTAGGGTTCGGGTTCGGGTTAGGGTTCGGGTTCGGGTTAGGGTTAGTGTTAGGGTTCGGATTAAGGTTAGGGTTCGGGTTCGGGTTAGGGTTAGGGTTAGGGTTACAGTCAGGGTTCCGGTTAGGGTTAGGGTTCGGTGTCGGGTTAGGTTTAGGGTTAGGTTTAGGGTTCGGGTTCGGGTTAGGGTTCGGGTTAGGGTTAGGGTTAGGGTTCGGATTCGGGGTTAGGGTTAGGGTTAGGGTTCGCGTTAGGGTTAGGGTTGGGGTTAGGGTTAGGGTTAGGTTTAGGGTTAGGGTTCGGGTGAGGGTTAGGGTTTGGTTTAGGGTTAGGGTTCGGGTTATTGTTAGCGTTAGTGTTCGAGTTAGGGTTAGGGTTCGGGTTAGGGTTAGGGTACGGGTTAGGGTTAGGGTGAGGGTACGGGTTAGGGTTAGGATTAGGGTACGCGTTAGTGTTAGGGTTAGGGTACGGGTTAGAGTTAGGGTTAGGTTTAAGGTACGGGTTAGGGTTAGGGTTAGGGGTTAGGGTTAGGGTACGGGTTAGGGTTAGGGTTAGGGTTAGGGTTAGGTTTAGGGTTAGGGTACGGGTTAGGGTTAGGGTTAGGGTTAGTGTTAGGGTTAAGGTATGGGTTAGGGTTAGGGTTAGGATTAGGGTTAGATTTACGGGTAGGGTACGGGTTAGGTTTAGGGTAAAGGTTAGTGTTAGGGTAGGGGTTAGGGTATCGGTTAGGGTTAGGGTTAGGGTTAGGGTACGGGTTAGGGTTAGGGTTAGGGTTAGGGTTAGGGTACGGGTTAGGGTTAGGGTTAAGTTTAGGGTTAGGGTTAGGGTACGGGTTAGGTTACGGGTTAGGGTACGGGTTAGGGTTAGGGTACGGTTTAGGGTTAGGGTACGGGTTAGGGTTAGTGTTAGGGTACGGGTTACGGTTAGGGTTAGGGTACGTGTTAGGGTTAGGATTAGGGTTAGGGTTAGGGTTAGGATTAGAGGTTAGGGTTAGGGATAGGCTTAGGGTTAGGATTAGGGTACGGGTTAGGGTACGGGTTAGGGTTAGGGTTAGAGTACGGGTTAGGGTTAGGTTTAGGGTACGTTTTAGGGTTAGGGTACGGTTTAGGGTTAGGGTTAGGGTTAGGGTACGGGTTAGGGTTAGGGTACGGGTTAGGGTTAGGGTTAGGGTACGTGTTAGGGTTAGGGTTAGGGTTAGGGTTAGGGTACGGGTTAGGGTTAGGGTTAGTGTTAGGGTTAGGGTATGTTTTAGGGTTAGGGTACGGTTTAGGGTTAGGGTGAGGGTTAAGGGTTAGGGTTAGGGTTAGGGTTAGGGTTAGGGTACGTGTTAGAGTACGGGTTAAGGTTATGGTTAGGGTTAGGGTTAGGGGTAGGGTACAGGTTAGGGTTAGGATTAGGGTACGGTTTAGGGTTAGGGTACGGTTTAGGGTTAGGTTTAGGTTTAGGGTACGGGTTAGGGTTAGGGTACGGGTTAGGGTTAGGTTTAGGGATAGGGTTAGGGTTAGGGTTAGGGTTAGTGTTAGCATACGGGTTCGGATTAGGGCACGGTTTAGGGTTAGGGTACGGTTTAGGGTTAGGTTTAGGTTTAGGGTTCGGGTTAGGGTTAGGGTACGGGTTAGGGTATGGGTTAGGGTTAGGGTTAGGGTTAGGGTTAGTGTTAGCGTACGGGTTAGGGTTAGGGTACGGGTTAGGGTTAGGTTTAGGTTTAGGGTACGGGTTAGGGTTAGGATACGGGTTAGGGTACGGGTTAGGGTTAGGTTTAGGGTACGGGTTAGGTTTAGGGTTAGGGTACGGGTTAGGATTAGTGTTAGGGTACGGGTTAGGGTTAGGGTTAGGGTACGGGTTAGGGTTAGGATTAGGGGTTAGGTTTAGGGTACGGGTTAGGGTTAGGTTTAGGGTTAGGGTACGGGTTAGGGTTAGGGTTAGTGTTAGGGTTAAGGTACGGGTTAGGGTTAGGGTAAAGGTTAGGGTTAGGGTTAGGTTTAGGGTTTAGGGGTTATGGTTAGAGTTAGTGTTAGGGTTAGGGTTAGGGTTAGGGTACGGTTTAGGGTTAGGTTTTGGGTTAGGCTTAGGGTACGGGTTAGGGTTAGGGTACGGGTTAGGGTTAGGTTTAGGGTTAGGGTACGGGTTAGGGTTAGGGTACGGGTTAGGCTTAGGGTGAGGGTACGGGTTAGGGTTAGGTTTAGGGTTAGTGTTAGGGTTAAGGTATGGGTTAGGGTTAGGGTTAGGATTAGGGTTAGATTTACGGTTAGGTTACGGGTTAGGTTTAGGGTAAAGGTTAGTGTTAGGGTACGGGTTAGGGTATGGGTTAGGGTTAGGGTTAGGGTTAGGGTTAGGGTACGGGTTAGGGTTAGGGTTAGGTTTAGGGTTAGGGTTAGGGTACGGGTTAGGTTACGGGTTAGGGTACGGGTTAGGGTTAGGGTACGGGTTAGGGTTAGGGTTAGGGTTAGGGTTAGGTTTAAGGTACGGTTTAGGGTTAGGGTTAGGGGTTAGGGTTAGGGTACGGGTTAGGTTTAGGGTTAGGGTTAGGGTTAGGTTTAGGGTTAGGGTACGGGTTATGGTTAGGTTTAGGGTTAGTGTTAGGGTTAAGGTATGGGTTAGGGTTAGGGTTAGGATTAGGGTTAGATTTACGGTTAGGGTACGGGTTAGGTTTAGGGTAAAGGTTAGTGTTAGGGTACGGGTTAGGGTATGGGTTAGGGTTAGGGTTAGGGTTAGGGTACGGGTTAGGGTTAGGGTTAGGGTTAGGGTTAGGGTACGGGTTAGGGTTAGGGTTAGGTTTAGGGTTAGGGTTAGGGTACGGGTTAGGTTACGGGTTAGGGTACCGGTTAGGGTTAGGGTACGTGTTAGGGTTAGGGTTAGGTTTAGGGTTAGGGTGCGGTTTAGGTTTCGGGTTACGTTTAGGGTTAGGGTTAGAGTTAGGGTACGGGTTAGGTTTAGGGTTAGGTTTAGGGTTAGGTTACGGGTTAGGGTTAGGGTTAGGGTTAGGGTTAGGATTAGGGTACGGGGTAGGTTTAGGGTTAGGGTACGGGTTAGGGTTAGGGTACGGGTTAGGGTTAGGGTTAGGTTTAGGGTTAGGGTGCGGTTTAGGTTTCGGGTTACGTTTAGGGTTAGGGTTAGGGTACGGGTTAGGTTTAGGATTAGGGTCAGGGTTAGGTTACGGGTTAGGGTTAGGGTTAGGCTTAGGGTTAGGCTTAGGGTATGGGTTAGGGTTATGGTACGGGTTACGGTTAGGGTTAGGGTTAGCGTACCGTTCAGGGTTAGGGTTAGTGTTAGGGTTAGGGGTTAGGGGTTGGGGTTAGGGTTAGGTTTAGGGTTAGGGTACGGGTTATGGTTAGGGTTAGGGTACGGGTTAGGTTTAGGGTTAGGGTTAGGGTTAGGGTACGGGTTAGGGTTAGTGTAAGGGTTAGGGTTACGGGTTAGGGGTTAGGGTTAGTGTTAGGGTTAGTGTTAGGGTTAGGGTACGAGTTATGGTACGGGTTAGGGTTAGGGTACGGGTTAGTGTTAGGGTTAGGGTTAGGGTTAGGGTTAGGGTTAGGTTACGAGTTAGGGTTAGGGTACGGGTTAGGGTTAGGGTACGGGTTAGGGTACGGGTTAGGGTTAGTGTAAGGGTTAGGGTTAGGGTTAGGGTTAGCGTACCGGTCAGGGTTAGGGTTAGTGTTAGGGTTAGGGGTTAGGGGTTGGGGTTAGGGTTAGGTTTAGGGTTAGGGTACGGGTTATGGTTAGGGTTAGGGTACGGGTTAGGTTTAGGGTTAGGGTTAGGGTTAGGGTACGGGTTAGGGTTAGTGTAAGGGTTAGGGTTACGGGTTAGGGGTTAGGGTTAGTGTTAGGGTTAGTGTTAGGGTTAGGGTACGGGTTATGGTACGGGTTAGGGTTAGGGTACGGGTTAGTGTTAGGGTTAGGGTTAGGGTTAGGGTTAGGGTTAGGTTACGAGTTAGGGTTAGGGTACGGGTTAGGGTTAGGGTACGGGTTAGGGTACGGGTTAGGGTTAGTGTAAGGGTTAGGGTTAGGGTTAGGGTACGGTTTAGGTTTAGGTTTTGGGTTAGGCTTAGGGTACGGGTTAGCATTAGGGTACGGTTTAGGGTTAGGTTTAGGGTTAGGGTACGGTTTAGGGTTAGGGTACGGGTTAGGGTTAGGGTGAGGGTACGGGTGAGGGTTAGGATTAGGGTACGGGTTAGGGTTAGGGTTAGGGTACGGGTTAGGGTTAGGGTTAGGTTTAAGGTACGGTTTAGCGTTAGGGTTAGGGGTTAGGGTTAGTGTACGGGTTAGGGTTAGGGTTAGGGTTAGGGTTAGGTTTAGGGTTAGGGTACGGGTTAGGGTTAGGGTTAGGGTTAGTGTTAGGGTTAAGGTATGGGTTAGGGTTAGGGTTAGGAGGAGGGTTAGATTTACGGTTAGGGTATGGGTTAGGTTTAGGGTAAAGTTTAGTGTTAGGGTATGGGTTAGGGTATGGGTTTGGGTTAGGGTTAGGGTTAGGGTACGGGTTAGGGTTAGGGTTAGGGTTAGGGTTAGGGTTAGGGTACGGGTTAGGGTTAGGGTTAGGTTTAGGGTTAGGGTACGGGTTAGGTTACGGGTTAGGGTACGGGTTAGGGTTAGGGTACGGGTTAGGGTTAGGGTTAGGTTTAGGGTTAGGGTGCGGTTTAGGTTTCGGGTTACGTTTAGGGTTCGGGTTAGGGTTAGGGTTCGGTTTAGGTTTAGGGTTAGGGTTCGGGTTAGGGTTCGGGTTCGGGTTAGGGTTCGGGTTCGGTTTAGGGTTAGGGTTAGGGTTCGGGTAGGGTTAGGTTTAGGGTTACGGTTAGGGTTCGGGTTAGGGTTAGGGTTAGGGTTCGGGTTAGGTTTCGGGTTTGGTTTAGGGTTAGGGTTCGGGTTAGGGTTCGGGTTAGGGTTCGGGTTAGGGTTAGGGTTAGGTTTAGGGCTCGCGTTCGGGTTAGGGTTAGGGTTAGGGTTAGGTTTAGGGTTCGGGTTAGGGTTAGGGTTAGTGTTCGAGTTAGGGTCAGGGTTCGGGTTAGGGTTAGGTGTTAGGGTTAGGGTTAGGTTTAGGGTTAGGGTTAGTGTTTGGGTTAGGGTTAGGGTTAGGGTTAGGGTTCAGGTTAGGGTTAGGGTTAGGGTTAGGTTTAGGGTTCGGCTTAGGGTTAGGGTTATGGTTTGGGTTCGGGTTCGGGGTAAGTTTAGGGTTCGGGTTCGGGTTAGGGTTCGGGTTCGGGTTCGGGTTAGGGGTTAGTGTTAGGGTTAAGGTTAGGGTTAGGGTTCGGGTTAGGGTTAGGGTTAGGGTTAGGGTTCGGGTTAGGGTTTGGGTTAGGTTTAGGGTTAGGGTTCGGGTTAGGGTTAGGGCTATGGTTCGGGTTAGGTTTCGGGTTAGGTTTAGGGTTAGGGTTCGGGTTAGGGTTAGGGTTCGGGTTAGGTTTAGGATTAGGGTTCGGGTTAGGGTTCGGGTTCGGGTTAGGGTTCGGGTTAGGGTTAGGGTTAGGTTTCGGGTTAGGGTTCGGGTTCGGGTTAGGGTTCGGGTTCGGGTTAGGGTTAGGTTTCGGGTTAGGGTTCGGGTTCGGGTTAGGGTTCGGGTTCGGGTTAGGGTTAGGGTTAGGGTTCGGATTAGGGTTAGGGTTAGGGTTAGGGTTAGGGTTCGGGTTAGGGTTCGTTTTAGGGTTAGGTTTAGGGATAGAGTTCGGGTTAGGGTTAGGGTTAGGGTTAGGGTTCGGGTTAGGGTTCGGGTTAGGTGTCGGGTTAGGGTTAGTGTTAGGGTTCGGGTTCGGGTTAGGGTTAGGGTTAGGGTTAGGGTTAGGGTTCGGGTTTGGGGTTAGGGTTCGGGTTAGAGTTCGGGTTAGGCTTAGGATTCGGGTAAGGGCTTAGGGTTCGTGTTCGTGTTAGGGTTAGGGTTCGGGTTAGGGTTAGGGTTCGGGATAGGGTTATGTTTAGGGTTCGGTTTCGGGTTCGGGTTAGGGTTAGGGTTCGGGTTCGGGTTAGGGTTAGGGTTCGTGTTCGGGTTAGGGTTCGGGTTAGGGTTCGGGTTAGGTTCGGGTTAGGGTTAGCGTTCGGGATAGGGTTAGGGTTAGGATTCGGGTTAGGGTTAGGGGTTAGGGTTAGGGTTAGGGTTAGGGTTAGTGTTCGGGTTACGGTTTGGATTAGGGTTAGGGTTAGGGTTCGCGTTAGGATTAGGGCAAGGTTTCGGGTTAGGGTTCGAGTTAGGGTTAGGGTTAGGTTTCGGGTTAGGGTTCGGGTTAGGGTTCGGGTTAGGTTCGGGTTAGGGTTAGCGTTCGGGATAGGGTTAGGGTTAGGATTCGGGTTAGGGTTCGGGTTCGGGTTAGGGTTCGGGTTCGGGTTAGGGTTAGGGTTAGGGTTCGGATTAGGGTTAGGGTTAGGGTTAGGGTTAGGGTTAGGGTTAGGGATCGGATTAGGGTTCGGGTTAGGTTTAGGTTTAGGGTTAGGTTTAGGGTTAGGGTTCCGGTTAGGGTTAGGTTTAGTGTGAGGTTTAGGGTTCGGGTTAGGGTTAGGTTTTAGGGTTAGGGTTCGGGTTAGGGTTAGGGTTAGGGTTAGGTTTAGGGTTAGGGTTCGGGTTCGGGTTAGGGTTCGGGTTCGGGTTAGGGTTAGTGTTAGGGTTCGGATTAAGGTTAGGGTTCGGGTTCGGGTTAGGGTTAGGGTTAGGGTTAGGGGTTACGGTTAGGGTTAGGTTTCGGGTTAGGTTTAGGGTTAGGGTTCGGGTTAGGGTTCGGGTTAGGGTTTGGGTTAGGGTTAGGGTTCGGGTTAGGGTTAGGGTTAGGGTTACAGTCAGGGTTCCGGTTAGGGTTAGGGTTCGGTGTCGGGTTAGGTTTAGGGTTAGGTTTAGGGTTCGGGTTCGGGTTAGGGTTTGGGTTAGGGTTAGGGTTAGGGTTCGGATTCGGGGTTAGGGTTAGGGTTAGGGTTCGGGTTAGGGTTCGGGTTAGGTTTAGGATTCGGGTTAGGGTTCGCGTTAGGGTTAGGGTTGGGGTTAGGGTTAGGGTTAGGTTTAGGGTTAGGGTTCGGGTGAGGGTTAGGGTTTGGTTTAGGGTTAGGGTTCGGGTTATTGTTAGGGTTAGTGTTCGAGTTAGGGTTAGGGTTCGGGTTAGGGTTAGGGTACGGGTTAGGGTTAGGGTGAGGGTACGGGTTAGGGTTAGGATTAGGGTACGCGTTAGTGTTAGGGTTAGGGTACGGGTTAGGGTTAGGGTTAGGTTTAAGGTACGGGTTAGGGTTAGGGTTAGGGGTTAGGGTTAGGGTACGGGTTAGGGTTAGGGTTAGGGTTAGGGTTAGGTTTAGGGTTAGGGTACGGGTTAGGGTTAGGGTTAGGGTTAGTGTTAGGGTTAAGGTATGGGTTAGGGTTAGGGTTAGGATTAGGGTTAGATTTACGGGTAGGGTACGGGTTAGGTTTAGGGTAAAGGTTAGTGTTAGGGTACGGGTTAGGGTATCGGTTAGGGTTAGGGTTAGGGTTAGGGTACGGGTTAGGGTTAGGGTTAGGGTTAGGGTTAGGGTTAGGGTACGGGTTAGGGTTAGGGTTAAGTTTAGGGTTAGGGTTAGGGTACGGGTTAGGTTACGGGTTAGGGTACGGGTTAGGGTTAGGGTACGGTTTAGGGTTAGGGTACGGGTTAGGGTTAGTGTTAGGGTACGGGTTACGGTTAGGGTTAGGGTACGTGTTAGGGTTAGGATTAGGGTTAGGGTTAGGGTTAGGATTAGAGGTTAGGGTTAGGGATAGGCTTAGGGTTAGGATTAGGGTACGGGTTAGGGTACGGGTTAGGGTTAGGGTTAGAGTACGGGTTAGGGTTAGGTTTAGGGTACGTTTTAGGGTTAGGGTACGGTTTAGGGTTAGGGTTAGGGTTAGGGTACGGGTTAGGGTTAGGGTACGGGTTAGGGTTAGGGTTAGGGTACGTGTTAGGGTTAGGGTTAGGGTTAGGGTTAGGGTACGGGTTAGGGTTAGGGTTAGTGTTAGGGTTAGGGTATGTTTTAGGGTTAGGGTACGGTTTAGGGTTAGGGTGAGGGTTAAGGGTTAGGGTTAGGGTTAGGGTTAGGGTTAGGGTACGTGTTAGAGTACGGGTTAAGGTTATGGTTAGGGTTAGGGTTAGGGTTAGGTGTAGGGTACAGGTTAGGGTTAGGATTAGGGTACGGTTTAGGGTTAGGGTACGGTTTAGGGTTAGGTTTAGGTTTAGGGTACGGGTTAGGGTTAGGGTACGGGTTAGGGTTAGGTTTAGGGATAGGGTTAGGGTTAGGGTTAGGGTTAGTGTTAGCATACGGGTTCGGATTAGGGCACGGTTTAGGGTTAGGGTACGGTTTAGGGTTAGGTTTAGGTTTAGGGTTCGGGTTAGGGTTAGGGTACGGGTTAGGGTATGGGTTAGGGTTAGGGTTAGGTTTAGGGTTAGTGTTAGCGTACGGGTTAGGGTTAGGGTACGGGTTAGGGTTAGGTTTAGGTTTAGGGTACGGGTTAGGGTTAGGATACGGGTTAGGGTACGGGTTAGGGTTAGGTTTAGGGTACGGGTTAGGTTTAGGGTTAGGGTACGGGTTAGGATTAGTGTTAGGGTACGGGTTAGGGTTAGGGTTAGGGTACGGGTTAGGGTTAGGATTAGGGGTTAGGTTTAGGGTACGGGTTAGGGTTAGGTTTAGGGTTAGGGTACGGGTTAGGGTTAGGGTTAGTGTTAGGGTTAAGGTACGGGTTAGGGTTAGGGTAAAGGTTAGGGTTAGGGTTAGGTTTAGGGTTTAGGGGTTATGGTTAGAGTTAGTGTTAGGGTTAGGGTTAGGGTTAGGGTACGGTTTAGGGTTAGGTTTTGGGTTAGGCTTAGGGTACGGGTTAGGGTTAGGGTACGGGTTAGGGTTAGGTTATGGGTTAGGCTTAGGGTACGGTTTAGGGTTAGGGTACGGGTTAGGGTACGGGTTAGGGTTAGTGTAAGGGTTAGGGTTAGGGTTAGGGTACGGTTTAGGGTTAGGTTTTGGGTTAGGCTTAGGGTACGGGTTAGGGTTAGGGTACGGGTTAGCGTTAGGTTTAGGGTTAGGGTACGGGTTAGGGTTAGGGTACGGGTTAGGCTTAGGGTGAGGGTACGGGTTAGGGTTAGGTTTAGGGTACGGGTTAGGGTTAGGGTTAGGGTACGGGTTAGGGTTAGGGTTAGGTTTAAGGTACGGTTTAGGGTTAGGGTTAGGGGTTAGGGTTAGGGTACGGGTTAGGTTTAGGGTTAGGGTTAGGGTTAGGTTTAGGGTTAGGGTACGGGTTATGGTTAGGTTTAGGGTTAGTGTTAGGGTTAAGGTATGGGTTAGGGTTAGGGTTAGGATTAGGGTTAGATTTACGGTTAGGGTACGGGTTAGGTTTAGGGTAAAGGTTAGTGTTAGGGTACGGGTTAGGGTATGGGTTAGGGTTAGGGTTAGGGTTAGGGTACGGGTTAGGGTTAGGGTTAGGGTTAGGGTTAGGGTACGGGTTAGGGTTAGGGTTAGGTTTAGGGTTAGGGTTAGGGTACGGGTTAGGTTACGGGTTAGGGTACGGGTTAGGGTTAGGGTACGGGTTAGGGTTAGGGTTAGGTTTAGGGTTAGGGTGCGGTTTAGGTTTCGGGTTACGTTTAGGGTTAGGGTTAGAGTTAGGGTACGGGTTAGGTTTAGGGTTAGGTTTAGGGTTAGGTTACGGGTTAGGGTTAGGGTTAGGGTTAGGATTAGGGTACGGGGTAGGTTTAGGGTTAGGGTACGGGTTAGGGTTAGGGTACGGGTTAGGGTTAGGGTTAGGTTTAGGGTTAGGGTGCGGTTTAGGTTTCGGGTTACGTTTAGGGTTAGGGTTAGGGTACGGGTTAGGTTTAGGATTAGGGTCAGGGTTAGGTTACGGGTTAGGGTTAGGGTTAGGCTTAGGGTTAGGCTTAGGGTATGGGTTAGGGTTATGGTACGGGTTACGGTTAGGGTTAGGGTTAGCGTACCGGTTAGGGTTAGGGTTAGTGTTAGGGTTAGGGGTTAGGGGTTGGGGTTAGGGTTAGGTTTAGGGTTAGGGTACGGGTTATGGTTAGGTTTAGGGTACGGGTTAGGTTTAGGGTTAGGGTTAGGGTTAGGGTACGGGTTAGGGTTAGTGTAAGGGTTAGGGTTACGGGTTAGGGGTTAGGGTTAGTGTTAGGGTTAGTGTTAGGGTTAGGGTACGGGTTATGGTACGGGTTAGGGTTAGGGTACGGGTTAGTGTTAGGGTTAGGGTTAGGGTTAGGGTTAGGGTTAGGTTACGAGTTAGGGTTAGGGTACGGGTTAGGGTTAGGGTACGGGTTAGGGTACGGGTTAGGGTTAGTGTAAGGGTTAGGGTTAGGGTTAGGGTACGGTTTAGGTTTAGGTTTTGGGTTAGGCTTAGGGTACGGGTTAGCGTTAGGGTACGGGTTAGGGTTAGGTTTAGGGTTAGGGTACGGTTTAGGGTTAGGGTACGGGTTAGGGTTAGGGTGAGGGTACGGGTGAGGGTTAGGATTAGGGTACGGGTTAGGGTTAGGGTTAGGGTACGGGTTAGGGTTAGGGTTAGGTTTAAGGTACGGTTTAGCGTTAGGGTTAGGGGTTAGGGTTAGTGTACGGGTTAGGGTTAGGGTTAGGTTTAGGGTTAGGGTACGGGTTAGGGTTAGGGTTAGGGTTAGTGTTAGGGTTAAGGTATGGGTTAGGGTTAGGGTTAGGAGGAGGGTTAGATTTACGGTTAGGGTATGGGTTAGGTTTAGGGTAAAGTTTAGTGTTAGGGTATGGGTTAGGGTATGGGTTTGGGTTAGGGTTAGGGTTAGGGTACGGGTTAGGGTTAGGGTTAGGGTTAGGGTACGGGTTAGGGTTAGGGTTAGGTTTAGGGTTAGGGTACGGGTTAGGTTACGGGTTAGGGTACGGGTTAGGGTTAGGGTACGGGTTAGGGTTAGGGTTAGGTTTAGGGTTAGGGTGCGGTTTAGGTTTCGGGTTACGTTTAGGGTTAGGGTTAGGGTTAGGGTACGGGTTAGGTTTAGGATTAGGTTTAGGGTTAGGTTACGGGTTAGGGTTAAGGTTAGGGTTAGGATTAGGGTACGGGGTAGGTTTAGGGTTAGGGTACGGGTTAGGTTTAGGGTACGGGTTAGGGTTAGTGTTAGGGTACGGATTAGGGTTAGGGTTAGGTTACGTGTTAGGGTTAGGGTTAGGGTTAGGGTTAGGGTTAGGGTTAGGATTAGGGTACAGGTTAGGGTACAGGTTAGGGTTAGGGTTAGGGTACGTGTTAGTGTTAGGTTTAGGGTAAGTTTTAGGGTTAGGGTACGGTTTAGGGTTAGGGTTAGGGTTAGGGTACGGGTTAGGGTTAGGGTACGGGTTAGGGTTAGGGTTAGGTTTAGGGTTAGGGTGTGGTTTAGGTTTCGGGTTACGTTTAGGTTTAGGGTTAGGGTTAGGGTACGGGTTAGGTTTAGGATTAGGTTTAGGGTTAGGTTACGGGTTAGGGTTAGGGTTAGTGTTAGGATTAGGGTACGGGGTAGGTTTAGGGTTAGGGTACGGGTTAGGTTTAGGGTACGGGTTAGGGTTAGTGTTAGGGTACGGATTAGGGTTAGGGTTAGGTTACGTGTTAGGGTTAGGGTTAGGGTTAGGGTTAGGATTAGATTTTCGGGTTAGGGATAGGCTTAGGGTTAGGATTAGGGTACGGGTTAGGGTACGGGTTAGGGTTAGGGTTAGGGTACGTGTTAATGTTACGTTTAGGGTAAGTTTTAGGGTTAGGGTACGGTTTAGGGTTAGGGTTAGGGTTAGGGTACGGGTTAGGGTTAGGGTGCGGGTTAGGGTTAGGGTTAGGGTACGGGTTAGGTTTAGGGTACTGTTTAGGGTTCGGGTTAGGTTTAGGGTACGGGTTAGGGTTAGGGTTAGGGTACGGGTTAGGGTTAGGGTTAGGGTTAGGGTTAGGGTACGGGTTAGGGTTAGTGTTAGTGTACAGGTTAGGGTTAGGGTACGGGTTAGGTTTAGGGTTAGGGTTAGGGTTAGTGTTAGGGCTAGGTTACGGGTTAGGGTTAGGGTACGGGTTAGGGTTAGGGTACGGGTTAGGGTTAGGGGACGGGTAGTGGTTAGGGTTAGGGTTAGGGTTAGGGTTAGGGTACGGGTTATGGTTAGGGTTAGGTTTAGGGTTAGGGTTAGGGTACGGTTTAGGGTACGGGTTAGGTTTAGGGTTTGGGTACGGTTTAGGGTTAGGGTTAGGGTTAGGGTTAGGGTACGTGTTAGGGTACGGGTTAGGGTTAGGGTTAGGGTTAGGTTTAGGGTACGGGTTAGGTTTAGTGTTAGGGGTTAGAGTTAGGGTTAGGGTTAGGCTTAGGGTATGGGTTAGGGTTATGGTATGCGTTACGGTTAGGGTTAGGGTTAGGGTTAGCGTACGGGTTAGGGTTAGGGTTAGGGGTTAGGGTTAGGGTCGGGTTAGGGTTAGGGTTAGGGTTAGGGTTAGGTTTAGGGTTAGTGTACAGGTTAGGATTAGGGTTAGGGTTAGTGTTACGGTTAAGGTATGGGTTAGGGTTAGGGTTAGGATTAGGGTTAGATTTACGGGTAGGGTACGGGTTAGGTTTAGGGTAAAGGTTAGTGTTAGGGTACGGGTTAGGGTATGGGTTAGGGTTAGGGTTAGGGTTAGGGTACGGGTTAGGGTTAGGGTTAGGGTTAGGGTTAGGGTACGGGTTAGGGTTATGGTTAGGTTTAGGGTTAGGGTTAGGGTACGGGTTAGGTTACGGGTTAGGGTACGGGTTAGGGTTAGGGTACGGGTTAGGGTTAGGGTTAGGTTTAGGGTTAGGTTACGGGTTAGGGTTAGGGTTAGGGTTAGGATTAGGGTACGGGGTAGGTTTAGGGTTAGGGTACGGGTTAGGGTTAGGGTACGGGTTAGGGTTAGGGTTAGGTTTAGGGTTAGGGTGCGGTTTAGGTTTCGGGTTACGTTAGTGTTAGGGTTAGGGTTAGGGTACGGGTTAGGTTTAGGATTAGGTTTAGGGTTAGGTTACGGGTTAGGGTTAGGGTTAGGGTTAGGGTTAGGGTTAGGGTTAGGGGTTAGGGGTTGGGGTGAGGGTTAGGGTTATGGTTAGGGTACGGGTTATGGTTAGGGTTAGGGTACGGGTTAGGTTTAGGGTTAGGGATAGGGTTAGGGTACGGGTTAGTGTTAGGGTAAGGGTTAGGGTTACGGGTTAGGGGTTAGGGTTAGGGTTAGGGTTAGTGTTAGGGTTAGGGTACGGGTTATGGTACGGGTTAGGGTTAGGGTACGGGTTAGTGTTAGGGTTAGGGTTAGGGTTAGGGTACGGGTTAGGTTACGAGTTAGGGTTAGGGTACGCGTTAGGGTTAGGGTACGGGTTAGGGTACGGGTTAGGGTTAGTGTAAGGGTTAGGGTTAGGTTTAGGGTACGGTTTAGGGTTAGGTTTTGAGTTAGGCTTAGGGTATGGGTTAGCGTTAGGGTACGGGTTAGGTTTATGTATAGGGTTAGGGTACGGGTTAGGGTTAAGGTACGGGTTAGGGTTAGGGTGAGGGTACGGGTTAGGGTTAGGATTAGGGTACGGTTTAGGGTTAGGGTTAGGGTACGGGTTAGGGTTAGGGTTAGGTTTAAGGTACGGTTTAGGGTTAGGGTTAGGGGTTAGGGTTAGTGTACGGGTTAGGGTTAGGGTTAGGGTTAGGGTTAGGTTTAGGGTTAGGGTACGGGTTAGGGTTAGGGTTAGGGTTAGTGTTAGGGATAAGGTATGGGTTAGGGTTAGGGTTAGGATGAGGGTTAGATTTACGGTTAGGGTACGGGTTAGGTTTAGGGTAAAGGTTAGTGTTAAGGTATGGGTTAGGGTATGGGTTAGGGTTAGGGTTAGGGTTAGGGTACGGGTTAGGGTTAGGGTTAGGGTTAGGGTTAGGTTTAGGGTTAGGGTACGGGTTAGGTTACGGGTTAGGGTACGGGTTAGAGTTAGGGTACGGGTTAGGGTTAGGGTTAGGTTTAGGGTTAGGGTGCGGTTTAGGTTTCGGGTTAAGTTTAGGGTTAGGGTTAGGGTTAGGGTACCGGTTAGGTTTAGGATTAGGTTTAGGGTTAGGTTACGGGTTAGGGTTAGGGTTAGGGTTAGGATTAGGGTACGGGGTAGGTTTAGGGTTAGGGTACGGGTTAGGTTTAGGGTACGGGTTAGGGTTAGTGTTAGGGTACGGATTAGGGTTAGGGTTAGGTTACGTGTTAGGGTTAGGGTTAGGGTTAGGGTTAGGGTTAGGATTAGAGGTTCGGGTTAGGGATAGGCTTAGGGTTAGGATTAGGGTACGGGTTAGGGTACGGGTTAGGGTTAGGGTTAGGGTACGTGTTAGTGTTAGATTTAGGGTAAGTTTTAGGGTTAGGGTACGGTTTAGGGTTAGGGTTAGGGTTAGGGTACGGGTTAGGGTTAGGGTACGGGTTAGGGTTAGGGTTAGGGTACGGGTTAGGGTTAGGGTTAGGGTTAGGGTTAGGGTACGGGTTAGGGTTAGTGTTAGTGTACAGGTTAGGGTTAGGGTACGGGTTAGGTTTAGGGTTAGGGTTAGGGTTAGTGTTAGGGTTAGGTTACGGGTTAGGGTTAGGGTATGGGTTAGGGTTAGGGTACGGGTTAGGGTTAGGGTTAGGTTAGGGTTTAGGGTTAGGGTTAGGGTTAGGGTTAGGGTACGGGTTATGGTTAGGGTTAGGTTTAGGGTTAGGGTTAGGGTTAGGGTACGGGTTAGGGTACGGGTTAGGGTTAGGGTTAGGGTACGGGTTAGGGTACGTGTTAGGATTAGGGTTAGGGTACGGGTTGGGGTTAGGGTTATGGTTAGGGTTTGGGAACGGGTTAGTGTTAGGGTTAGGGTTAGGGTTAGGGTACGTGTTAGGGTACGGGTTAGGGTTAGGGTTAGTGTTAGGGTTAGGTTTAGGGTACGGGTTAGGGTTAGGGTTAGGGGTTAGAGTTAGGGTTAGGGTTAGGCTTAGGGTATGTGTTAGGGTTATGGTACGCGTTACGGTTAGTGTTAGGGTTAGGGTTAGCGTACGGGTTAGGGTTAGGGTTAGGGTTAGGTGTTAGGGGTTGGGGTTAGGGTTAGTGTTAGTGTCTTGGTACGGGTTATGGTTAGGGTTAGGGTACGGGTTAGGTTTAGGGTTAGGGTTAGGGTTAGCGTACGGGTTAGGGTTAGGGTTTGGGTTAGGGTTAGGGTTAGGGGTTAGGGGTTAGGGTTAGGGTTAGGATTAGTGTTAGGGTTAGGGTACGGGTTAGTGTACGGTTTAGGGTTAGGTTACGGGTTAGTGTTAGGGTTAGGGTTAGGGTTAGGGTTAGGGTACGGTTAGGTTACGAGTTAGGGTTAGGGTACAGGTTAGGGTTAGGCTACGGGTTAGGGTACGGGTTAGGGTTAGTGTAAGGGTTAGGGTTAGGGTTAGGGTACGGTTTAGGGTTAGGTTTTGGGTTAGGCTTAGGGTACGGGTTAGGGTTAGGGTACGGGTTAGGTTTAGGTTTAGGGTTAGGGTACGGGTTAGGGTTAGGGTACGGGTTAGGGTGAGGGTACGGGTTAGGGTTAGGATTAGGGTACGGGTTAGGGTTAGGGTTAGGGTACGGGTTAGGGTTAGGGTTAGGGTTAAGTTACGGGTTAGGGTTAGGGTCAGGGGTTAGGGTTAGGGTACGGGTTAGGGTTAGGGTTAGGGTTAGGTTTAGGGTTAGGGTGCGGGTTAGGGTTAGGGTTAGGGTTAGTGTTAGGGTTAAGGTATGGGTTAGGGTTAGTGTTAGGATTAGGGTTAGATTTATGGGTAGGGTACGGGTTAGGTTTAGGGTAAAGGTTAATGTTAGGTTACGGGTTAGGGTATGGGTTAGGGTTAGGGTTAGGGTTAGGGTACGGGTTAGGGTTAGGGTTAGGGTTAGGATTAGGGTACGGGTTAGGTTTAGGGTTAGGGTTAGGGTTAGGGTACGGGTTAGGGTTAGGGTTAGGTTTAGGGTTAGGGTTAGGGTACGGGTTAGGTTACGGGTTAGGGTACGGGTTAGGGTTAGGGTACGGGTTAGGGTTAGGGTTAGGTTTAGGGTTAGGGTGCGGTTTAGGTTTCGGATTACGTTTAGGGTTAGGGTTAGGGTTAGGGTACGGGTTAGGTTTAGGGTTAGGTTACGGGTTAGGTTACGGGTTAGGTTTAGGGTTAGAGTTAGGATTAGGGTACGGGGTAGGTTTAGGGTTAGGGTACGGGTTAGGTTTAGGGTACGGGTTAGGGTTAGTGTTAGGGTACGGATTAGGGTTAGGGTTAGGTTACGTGTTAGGGTTAGGGTTAGGTTTAGGTTTAGGGTTAGGATTAGAGGTTCGGGTTAGGGATAGGCTTAGGGTTAGGATTAGGGTACGGGTTAGGGTACGGGTTAGGGTTAGGGTTAGGGTACGTGTTAGTGTTAGATTTAGGGTAAGTTTTAGGGTTAGGGTACGGTTTAGGGTTAGGGTTAGGGTTAGGGTACGGGTTAGGGTTAGGGTTAGGGTACGGGTTAGGGTTAGGGTACTGTTTAGGGTTCGGGTTAGGTTTAGGGTTAGGGTACGGGTTAGGGTTAGGGTTAGGGTACGGGTTAGGGTTAGGGTTAGGGTACGGGTTAGGGTTAGTGTTAGTGTACAGGTTAGGGTTAGGGTACGGGTTAGGTTTAGGGTTAGGGTTAGGGTTAGTGTTAGGGTTAGGTTACGGGTTAGGGTTAGGGTATGGGTTAGGGTTAGGGTACGGGTTAGGGTTAGGGTTAGGTTAGGGTTTAGGGTTAGGGTTAGGGTTAGGGTTAGGGTACGGGTTATGGTTAGGGTTAGGTTTAGGGTTAGGGTTAGGGTTAGGGTACGGGTTAGGGTACGGGTTAGGGTACGGGTTAGGGTTAGGGTACGGGTTAGGGTACGTGTTAGGATTAGGGTTAGGGTACGGGTTGGGGTTAGGGTTATGGTTAGGGTTTGGGAACGGGTTAGTGTTAGGGTTAGGGTTAGGGTTAGGGTACGTGTTAGGGTACGGGTTAGGGTTAGGGTTAGGGTTAGGGTTAGGTTTAGGGTACGGGTTAGGGTTAGGGTTAGGGGTTAGAGTTAGGGTTAGGGTTAGGCTTAGGGTATGTGTTAGGGTTATGGTACGCGTTACGGTTAGTGTTAGGGTTAGGGTTAGCGTACGGGTTAGGGTTAGGGTTAGGGTTAGGTGTTAGGGGTTGGGGTCAGGGTTAGGGTTAGTGTCAGGGTACGGGTTATGGTTAGGGTTAGGGTACGGGTTAGGTTTAGGGTTAGGGTTAGGGTTAGCGTACGGGTTAGGGTTAGGGTTTGGGTTAGGGTTAGGGTTAGGGGTTAGGGGTTAGGGTTAGGGTTAGGATTAGTGTTAGGGTTAGGGTACGGGTTAGTGTACGGTTTAGGGTTAGGTTACGGGTTAGTGTTAGGGTTAGGGTTAGGGTTAGGGTTAGGGTTAGGGTACGGTTAGGTTACGAGTTAGGGTTAGGGTACAGGGTAGGGTTAGGGTACGGGTTAGGGTACGGGTTAGGGTTAGTGTAAGGGTTAGGGTTAGGGTTAGGGTACGGTTTAGGGTTAGGTTTTGGGTTAGGCTTAGGGTACGGGTTAGGGTTAGGGTACGGGTTAGGTTTAGGTTTAGGGTTAGGGTACGGGTTAGGGTTAGGGTACGGGTTAGGGTTAGGGTGAGGGTACGGGTTAGGGTTAGGATTAGGGTACGGGTTAGGGTTAGGGTTAGGGTACGGGTTAGGGTTAGGGTTAGGGTTAAGGTACGGGTTAGGGTTAGGGTCAGGGGTTAGGGTTAGGGTACGGGTTAGGGTTAGGGTTAGGGTTAGGGTTAGGTTTAGGGTTAGGGTACGGGTTAGGATTAGGGTACGGGTTGGGGTTAGGGTGAGGGTACGGGTTAGGGTTAGGATTAGGGTACGGGTTAGGGTTAGGGTTAGGGTACGGGTTAGGGTTAGGGTTAGGTTTAAGGTACGGTTTAGGGTTAGGGTTAGGGGTTAGGGTTAGGGTACGGGTTATGGTTAGGGTTAGGGTTAGGGTTAGGTTTAGGGTTAGGGTAAGGGTTAGGGTTAGGGTTAGGGTTAGTGTTAGGGTTAAGGTATGGGTTAGGGTTAGTGTTAGGATTAGGGTTAGATTTACGGTTAGGGTACGGGTTAGGTTTAGGTTAAAGGTTAGTGTTAGGGTACGGGTTAGGGTATGGGTTAGGTTTAGGGTTAGGGTTAGGGTACGGGTTAGGGTTAGGGTTAGGGTTAGGGTTAGGGTACGGGTTAGGGTTAGGGTTAGGTTTAGGGTTAGGGTTAGGGTACGGGTTAGGTTACGGGTTAGGGTACGGGTTAGGGTTAGGGTACGGGTTAGGGTTAGGGTTAGGTTTAGGGTTAGGGTGCGGTTTAGGTTTCGGGTTACGTTTAGGGATAGGGTGTGGGTTAGGGTACGGGTTAGGTTTAGGATTAGGGTTAGGGTTAGGTTACGGGTTAGGGTTAGGGTTAGGATTAGGCTTAGGGTATGGGTTAGGGTTATGGTACGGGTTACGGTTAGGGTTAGGGTTAGAGTTAGCGTACGGGTTAGAGTTAGGGTTAGGGTTAGGGTTAGGGGTTAGGGGTTGGGGTTAGGGTTAGGGTTAGGGTTAGGGTACGGGTTATGGTTAGGGTTAGGGTATGGGTTAGGTTTAGGGTTAGGGTTAAGGATAGGGTCCGGTTAGTGTTAGGGTTAGGGTTAGGGTTACGGGTTAGGGGTTAGGGTTAGGGTTAGGGTTAGTGTTAGGGTTAGGGTACGGGTTATGGTACGGGTTAGGGTTAGGGTACGGTTTAGTGTTAGGGTTAGGGTTAGGGTTAGGGTATGAGTTAGGTTACGAGTTAGGGTTAGGGTACAGGTTAGGGTTAGGATACGGGTTAGGGTACGGGTTAGGGTTAGTGTAAGGGTTAGGGTTAGGGTACGGTGTAGGGTTAGGTTTTGGGTTAGGCTTAGGGTACGAGATAGGGTTAGGGTACGGGTTAGGGTTAGGTTTAGGGTTAGGGTACGGGTTAGGGTTAGGGTGAGGGTACGGGTTACGTTTAGGATTAGGGTACGGTTTAGGGTTAGGGTTAGGGTAAGGGTTAGGGTTAGGGTTAGGTTTAAGGTACGGTTTAGGGTTAGGGTTAGGGGTTACGGTTAGGGTACGGGTTAGGATTAGGGTTAGGGTTAGGGTGAGGTTTAGGGTTAGGGTACGGTTTAGGGTTAGGGTTAGTGTTAGGGTTAAGGTATGGGTTAGGATTAGGGTTAGGATTAAGGTTAGATTTACGGTTAGGGTACGGGTTAGGTTTAGGGTAAAGGTTAGTGTTAGGGTACGGGTTAGGGTATGGGTTAGGGTTAGGGTTAGGTTTAGGGTACGGGTTAGGGTTAGGGTTAGGGTTAGGGATAGGGTACGGGTTAGGGTTAGGGTTAGGTTTAGGGTTAGGGTTAGGGTACGGGTTAGGTTACGGGTTAGGGTACGGGTTAGGGTTAGGGTACGGGTTAGGGTTAGGGTTAGGTTTAGGGTTAGGGTGCGGTTTAGGTTTCGGGTTACGTTTAGGGTTAGGGTTAGGGTTAGGGTACGGGTTAGGTTTAGGATTAGGGTTAGGGTTAGGTTACGGGTTAGGGTTATGGTTAGGGTTAGGATTAGGGTACGGGGTAGGTTTAGGGTTAGGGTACGGGTTAGGGTTAGGGTACGGGTTAGGGTTAGGGTTAGGGTTAGGGTACGGATTAGGGTTAGGTTTAGGGTACGTGTTAGGGTTAGGGTTAGGGTTAGGGTTAAGGTTAGGATTAGAGGTTCGGGTTAGGGATAGGCTTAGGGTTAGGATTAGGGTACGGGTTAGGGTACGGGTTAGGGTTAGGGTTAGGGTACGTGTTAGGGTTAGGTTTAGGGTATGTTTTAGGGTTAGGGTACGGTTTAGGTTTAGGGTTAGGGTTAGGGTACGGGTTAGGGTTAGGGTACGGGTTAGGGTTAGGGTTAGGGTACGGGTTAGGGTTAGGTTACTGTTTAGGTTTCGGGTTAGGTTTAGGGTTAGGGTACGGGTTAGGGTTAGGGTTAGGGTACGGGTTAGGGTTAGGGTTAGGGTTAGGGTTAGGGTACGGTTATGGTTAGGGTTAGTGTACAGGTTAGGGTTAGGGTACGGGTTAGGTTTAGGGTTAGGGTTAGGGTTAGTGTTAGGGTTAGGTTACGGGTTAGGGTTAGGGTATGGGTTAGGGTTAGGGTACGGGTTAGGGTTAGTGTTAGGATAGGGGTTAGGTTTAGGGTTAGGTTTAGGTTTAGGGTACGGGTTATGGTTAGGGTTAGGTTTAGGATTAGGGTTAGGTTTAGGGTACGTGTTAGGGTTAGGGTTAGGGGTTAGGGATAGGGTTAGGGTTACGGTTAGGGTTATGGTTAGGGTACGGGGTAGGGTTAGGGTTAGGGTTAGGGTTAGGGTCAGGGTTAGGGGTTAGGGTTAGGGTTAGGGTTAGGGTACGGGTTAGGGTTAGGGTTAGGGTCCGGTTTAGGGTTAGGTTTAGGCTACGGGTTAGGGTTAGGGTACGGGTTAGTGTTAGGGTACGGGTTAGGGTTAAGTTTAGGGTATGTGTTAGGGTTAGGTTTAGGGGTTAGGGTTAGGGTTAGGGTTAGGTTTAGGGTACGGCTTAGGGTTAGGGTTAGGGTACGTGTTAGGGTTAGGGTTAGGGTTAGGGTTAGGGTTAAGGGTTAGGGTTAGTGTTAGTGTTAGGGTACGGGTTAGGGTACGGGTTAGGTTTATGGTTAGGGTTAGGGGTAGGGGTAGGGTACGGGTTATGGTTAGGTTTAGGGTACGGTTTAGGGTTAGGGTACGTTTTAGGGTTAGGTTTAGGTTTAGGGTACGGGTTAGGGTTAGGGTACGGGTTAGGGTTAGGGTTAGGGATAGGGTTAGGATTAGGGTTAGGGTTAGTGTTAGCATACGGGTTAGGATTAGGGTACGGTTTAGGGTTAGGGTACGGTTTAGGGTTAGGTTTAGGTTTAGGATACGGGTTAGGGTTAGGGTACGGGTTAGGGTACGGGTTAGGGTTAGTGTTAGGGTTAGGGTTAGTGTTAGCGTACGGGTTAGGGTTAGGGTACGGGTTAGGGTACGGATAGGGTTAGGGTTAGGGTACGGGTTATGTTTAGGGTTAGGGTACAGGTTAGGGTTAGGGTTAGGGTACGGGTTAGGGTTAGGGTTAGGGTTAGGGTACGGTTTAGGGTTAGGATGAGGGGTTAGGGTTAGGGTACGGGTTAGGGTTAGGTTTAGGGTTAGGGTACGGGTTAAGGTTAGGGTTAGTGTTAGGGTTAAGGTACGGGTTAGGTTTAGGGTTAAGGTTAGGGTTAGGGTTAGGTTTAGGGTTTAGAGGTTAGGGTTAGAGTTAGTGTTAGGGTTAGGGTTAGGGTTAGGGTTAGGGTTAGGGTACGGGTTAGGGTTAGTGTTAGGGTTAGGGTTAGGGTTAGGTTACGGGTTAGGTTTAGGGTTAGGGTTAGGGTTAGGGTACGGGTTAGGGTACGGGTTAGGGTTAGGGTTAGGGTTAGGGTTAGGGTACGGGTTAGGGTACGTGTTAGGTTAGGGTTAGGGTACGGGTTGGGGTTAGGGTTAGGGTTAGGGTTTGGGTACGGGTTAGGGTTAGGGTTACGGTTAGGGTTAGGGTACGGGTTAGGTTTAGGATTAGGGTTAGGGTTAGGTTACGGGTTAGGGTTAGGGTTAGGGTTAGGATTAGGCTTAGGGTATGGGTTAGGGTTATGGTACGGGTTAAGGTTAGGGTTAGGGTTAGGGTTAGCGCACGGGTTAGGGTTAGGGTTAGGGTTAGGGTTAGGGGTTAGGGGTTGGGGTTAGGGTTAGGGTTAGGGTTAGGGTACGGGTTATGGTTAGGGTTAGGGTATGGGTTAGGTTTAGGGTTAGGGTTATGGATAGGGTACGGGTTAGGGTTAGGGTTAGTGTTAGGGTTAAGGGTTAGGGGTTAGGGTTAGGGTTAGGGTTAGTGTTAGGGTTAGGGTACGGGTTATGGTACGGGTTAGGTTTAGGGTACGGGTTAGTGTTAGGGTTAGGGTTAGGGTTAGGGTACGGGTTAGGGTTAGTGTAAGGGTTAGGGTTAGGGTTAGGGTACGGTTTAGGGTTAGGTTTTGGGTTAGGCTTAGGGTATGGGTTAGGGTTAGGGTACGGGTTAGGGTTAGGTTTAGGGTTAGGGTACGGGTTAGGGTTAGGGTACGGGTTAGGGTTAGGGTGAGGGTACGGGTTAGGGTTAGGATTAGGGTACGGGTTAGGGTTAGGGTTAGGGTACGGGTTAGGGTTAGGGTTAGGTTTAAGGTACGGTTTAGGGTTAGGGTTAGGGTTTAGGGTTAGGGTACGGGTTAGGGTTAGGGTTAGGGTTAGGGTTAGGTTTAGGGTTAGTGTTAGGGTTAAGGTATGGGTTAGGGTTAGGGTTAGGATTAGGTTTAGATTTACGGTTATGGTACGGGTTAGGTTTAGGGTAAAGGTTAGTGTTAGGGTACGGGTTAGGGTATGGGTTAGGGTTAGGATTAGGGTTAGGGTACGGGTTAGGGTTAGTGTTAGGGTTAGGGTTAGGGTACGGGTTAGGGATAGGGTTAGGTTTAGGGTTAGGTTTAGGGTACGGGTTAGGTTACGGGTTAGGGTACGGGTTAGGGTTAGGGTACGGTTTAGGGTTAGGGTTAGGTTTAGGGTTAGGGTGCGGTTTTGGTTTCGGGTTACGTTTAGGGTTAGGGTTAGGGTTAGGGTACGGGTTAGGTTTAGGATTAGGGTTAGGGTTAGGTTACGGGTTAGGGTTAGGATTAGGGTTAGGATTAGGGTACGGGGTAGGTTTAGGGTTAGGATACGGGTTAGGGTTAGGGTACGGGTTAGGGTTAGGGTTAGGGTTAGGGTACGGATTAGAGTTTCGGGTTAGGGATAGGCTAAGTGTTAGGATTAGGGTACGGGTTAGGGTACGGTTTAGGGTTAGGTTTAGGGTACGGTTTAGGGTTAGGTTTAGGGTAAGTTTTAGGGTTAGGGTACGGTTTAGGTTTAGGGTTAGGGTTAGGGTACGGGTTAGGGTTAGGGTACGGGTTAGGGTTAGGGTTAGGGTACGGGTTAGGGTTAGGGTACTGTTTAGGTTTCGGGTTAGGTTTAGGGTTAGGGTACGGGTTAGGGTTAGGGTTAGGGTACGGGTTAGGGTTAGGGTTAGGGTTAGGGTTAGGGTACGGTTATGGTTAGGGTTAGTGTACAGGTTAGGGTTAGGGTACGGGTTAGGTTTAGGGTTAGGGTTAGGGTTAGTGTTAGGGTTAGGTTACGGGTTAGGGTTAGGGTACGGGTTAGGGTTAGGGTACGGGTTAGGGTTAGGGTTAGTGTAGGGGTTAGGGTTAGGGTTAGGTTTAGGGTTAGTGTACGGGTTATGGTTAGGGTTAGGTTTAGGGTTAGGGTTAGGGTTAGGGTACGTGATAGGGTTAGGGTTAGGGGTTAGGGATAGGGTTAGGGTTACGGTTAGGGTTATGGTTAGGGTACGGGGTAGGGTTAGTGTTAGGGTTAGGGTTAGGGTCAGGGTTAGGGGTTAGGGTTAGGGTTAGGGTTAGGGTACGGGTTAGGGTTAGGGTACGGGTTAGGGTTAGGGTTAGGCTACGGTTTAGGGTTAGGGTACGGGTTAGGGTTAGGGTACGGGTTAGGGTTAAGTTTAGGGTATGTGTTAGGGTTAGGGTTAGGGTTAGGGTTAGGGTACGGGTTAGGGTTAGGGTTAGGGTACGTGTTAGGGTTAGGGTTAGGGTTAGGGTTAGGGTTAGGGTTAGGTTTAAGGGTTATGGTTAGTGTTAGGGTTAGGGTACGGGTTAGGGTACGGTTTAGGGTTATGGTTAGGGTTAGGGGTAGGGGTAGGGTACGGGTTATGGTTAGGATTAGGGTACGGTTTAGGGTTAGGGTACGGTTTAAGGTTAGGTTTAGGTTTAGGGTACGGGTTAGGGTTAGGGTACGGGTTAGGGTTAGGGTTAGGGATAGGGTTAGGATTAGGGTTAGGGTTAGTGTTAGCATACGGGTTAGGATTAGGGTACGGTTTAGGGTTAGGGTACGGTTTAGGGTTAGGTTTAGGTTTAGGGTACGGGTTAGGGTTAGGGTACGGGTTAGGGTACGGGTTAGGGTTAGGGTTAGGGTTAGGGTTAGTGTTAGCGTACGGGTTAGGGTTAGGGTACGGGTTAGGGTACGGATAGGGTTAGGGTTAGGGTACGGGTTAGGTTTAGGGTTAGGGTACGGGTTAGGGTTAGGTTTAGGGTACGGGTTAGGGTTAGGGTTAGGTTTAGGGTACGGTTTAGGGTTAGGTTTAGGTTTAGGGTACGGGTTAGGGTTACGGTTAGTGTTGGGGTTAAGGTACGGGTTAGGTTTAGGGTTAAGGTTAGGGTTAGGGTTAGGTTTAGGGTTTAGAGGTTAGGGTTAGAGTTAGTGTTAGGGTTAGGGTTAGGGTTAGGGTACGGGTTAGGGTTAGTGTTAGTGTTAGGGTTAGGGTTAGGTTACGGGTTAGTTTTAGGGTTAGGGTACGGGTTAGGGTACGGGTTAGGGTACGGGTTAGGGTTAGGGTTAGGGTACGTGTTAGGGTACGTGTTAGGGTTAGGGTTAGGTACGGGTTGGGGTTAGGGTTAGGGTTAGGGGTTAGGGGTTAGGGTTAGGGTTAGGGTTACTGTTAGGGTTAGGGTATGGTTTAGGGTAAGGGTTAGGGTTAGGGTTAGGGGTTAGAGTTAGGGTTAGTGTTAGGCTTAGGGTATGGGTTAGTGTTATGGTACGGGTTACGGTTAGGTTTAGGGTTAGGGTTAGCGTACGGGTTAGGGTTAGGGTTAGGTTTAGGGTTAGGGGTTAGGGGTTGGGGTTAGGGTTAGGGTTAGTGTTAGGGTATGGGTTATGGTTAGGGTTAGGGTACGTGTTAGGTTTAGGGTTAGGGTTAGGGTTAGGGTACGTGTTAGGGTTAGGGTAAGGGTTAGGGTTAGGGGTTAGGGGTTAGGTTTAGGGTTAGGGTTAGTGTTAGGGTTAGGGTACGGTTTAGGGTAAGGGTTAGGGTTAGGGTACGGGTTAGTGTTAGGGTTATGTTTAGGGTTAGGGTTAGGGTACGGGTTAGGTTACGAGTTAGGGTTAGGGTACGGGTTAGGGTTAGGGTACGGTTTAGGGTACGCGTTAGGGTTAGTGTAAGGGTTAGGGTTAGGGTTAGTGTACGGTTTAGGGTTAGGTTTTGGGTTAGGCTTAGGGTACGGGTTAGGGTTAGGGTACGGGTTAGGGTTAGGTTTAGGGTTAGTGTACGGGTTAGGGTTAGGGTACGGGTTAGGGTTAGGGTGAGGGTACGGGTTAGGGTTAGGATTAGGGTACGGGTTAGGGTTAGGGTTAGGGTACAAATTAGGGTTAGGGTTAGGGTTAAGGTACGGGTTAGGGTTAGGGTTAGGGTTTAGGGTTAGGGTACGGGTTAGGGTTAGGGTTAGGGTTAGGGTTAGGTTTAGGGTTAGGGTACAGGTTAGGGTTAGGGTTAGGGTTAGGGTTAGTGTTAGGGTTAAGGTATGGGTTAGGGTTAGGGTTAGGATTAGGGTTAGATTTACGGTTAGGGTACGGGTTAGGTTTAGGGTAAAGGTTAGTGTTAGGGTACGGGTTAGGGTATGGGTTAGGGTTAGGGTTAGGGTTAGGGCACGGGTTAGGGTTAGGGTTAGGGTTAGGGTTAGTGTACGGGTTAGGTTACGGGTTAGGGTACGGATTAGGGTTAGGGTACGGGTTAGGGTTAAGGTTAGGTTTAGGGTTAGGGTCCGGTTTAGGTTTCGGGTTACGTTTAGGGTTAGGGTTAGGGTTAGGGTACGGGTTAGGTTTAGGGTTAAGTTTAGGGTTAGGTTACGGGTTAGAGTTAGGGTTAGGGTTAGGATTAGGGTACGGGGTAGGTTTAGGGTTAGGGTAAGGGTTAGGGTTAGGGTACGGGTTAGGGTTAGTGTTAGCGTACGGGTTACGGTTAGGGTTAGGGTACGTGTTAGGGTTAGGATTAGTGTTAGGGTTAGGGTTAGGATTAGAGGTTAGGGTTAGGGATAGGCTTAGGGTTAGGATTAGGGTATGGGTTAGGGTACGGTTTAGGGTTAGGGTTAGGGTACGGGTTAGGGTTAGGTTTAGGGTACGTTTTAGGGTTAGGGTACGGTTTAGGGTTATGGTACGGGTTAGGGTACGGGTTAGGGTTATGGTACGGGTTAGGGTTAGGTTTAGAGTACGGGTTAGGTTTAGGGTACTGTTTAGGGTTAGGGTTAGGTTTAGGGTTAGGGTACGGGTTAGGGTTAGGGTACGGGTTAGTGTTAGTGTTAGGGTTAGGGTTAGGGTACGGGTTAGGGTTAGGGTGAGTGTACAGGTTAGGGTTAGGGTACGGGTTAGGTTTAGGGTTAGTGTTAGGGTTAGTGTTAGGGTTAGGGTACGGGTTAGGGTTAGGGTACGGGTTAGGGTTAGGGTATGGGTTAGGGTTAGGGTTAGGGTACGGGTTAGGGTTAGGGTTAGGGTTAGGTTTAGGGTACGGGTTATGGTTAGGGTTAGGTTTAGGGTTAGGGTTAGGGTTAGGGTACGTGATAGGGTTAGGGTTAGGTGTTAGGGATAGGGTTAGGGTTACGGTTAGGGTTATGGTTAGGGTACGGGTTAGGGTTAGTGTTAGGGTTAGGGTTAGGGTCAGGGTTAGGGTTTAGGGTTAGGGTTAGGGTTAGGGTACGGGTTAGGGTTAGGGTTAGGGTACGGGTTAGGGTTAGGTTTAGGCTACGGGTTAGGGTTAGGGTACGGGTTAGTGTTAGGGTACGGGTTAGGGTTAAGGTTATGGTATGTGTTAGGGTTAGGGTTAGGGGTTAGGGTTAGGGTTAGTGTTAGGGTACGGGTTAGGGTTAGGGTTAGGGTACGGGTTAGGTTTAGGGTTAGGGGTTAGTGTTAGGGTTTGGGTTAGGGTTAGTGTTAGCGTACGGGTTAGGGTTAAGTTCAGGGTTAGGTTTAGGGTACGGCTTAGGGTTAGGGTATGGGTTAGGGTTAGGATTAGGGTACGGGTTAGGGTTAGGGTTAGGGGTTAGGGTTATGGTTAGGGTTAGGGTTAGGTTTAGGGTTAGTGTACGGGTTAGGTTTAGGGTACGGGTTAGGGTTAGGGTTAAGGTTAGGGTTAGCGTCCGGGTTAGGGTTAGGGTTAGGGTTAGGGTTAGGTTACGGTGTAGGGATAGGATACGGGTTAGGGTTAGGTTTTGTGTTAGGGTTAGTGTTAGGAAAAGGTTAGGGTTAGGGTTAGCGTTAGGGTTAGGGTACGGGTTAGGGTTAGGGTTAGCGTACGGGTTAGGGTTAGGGTTAGGGTTAGGGTTAGGGTTTAGGGGTAGGGGTTAGGATTAGGGTTAGTGTTAGGGTACGGGTTATTGTTAGGGTTAGGGTACGGGTTATGGCTAGGGTTAGGGTTAGGTTTAGGGTACGGGTTAGGGTTAGGGTTAGGGGTTAGTGTTAGTGTTAGGGTTAGGGTTAGGTTTTGGGTACCTGTTAGGGTTAGGGTTAGGGTACGGGTTAGGGTTAGGGTTAGGGTTAGGTTTAGGGTACGGGTTATGGTTAGGGTTAGGTTTAGGGTTAGGGTTAGGGTTAGGGTACGTGATAGGGTTAGGGTTAGGTGTTAGGGATAGGGTTAGGGTTACGGTTAGGGTTATGGTTAGGGTACGGGTTAGGGTTAGTGTTAGGGTTAGGGTTAGGGTCAGGGTTAGGGTTTAGGGTTAGGGTTAGGGTTAGGGTACGGGTTAGGGTTAGGGTTAGGGTACGGGTTAGGGTTAGGTTTAGGCTACGGGTTAGGGTTAGGGTACGGGTTAGTGTTAGGGTACGGGTTAGGGTTAAGGTTATGGTATGTGTTAGGGTTAGGGTTAGGGGTTAGGGTTAGGGTTAGTGTTAGGGTACGGGTTAGGGTTAGGGTTAGGGTACGGGTTAGGTTTAGGGTTAGGGGTTAGTGTTAGGGTTTGGGTTAGGGTTAGTGTTAGCGTACGGGTTAGGGTTAAGTTCAGGGTTAGGTTTAGGGTACGGCTTAGGGTTAGGGTATGGGTTAGGGTTAGGATTAGGGTACGGGTTAGGGTTAGGGTTAGGGGTTAGGGTTATGGTTAGGGTTAGGGTTAGGTTTAGGGTTAGTGTACGGGTTAGGTTTAGGGTACGGGTTAGGGTTAGGGTTAAGGTTAGGGTTAGCGTCCGGGTTAGGGTTAGGGTTAGGGTTAGGGTTAGGTTACGGTGTAGGGATAGGATACGGGTTAGGGTTAGGTTTTGTGTTAGGGTTAGTGTTAGGAAAAGGTTAGGGTTAGGGTTAGCGTTAGGGTTAGGGTACGGGTTAGGGTTAGGGTTAGCGTACGGGTTAGGGTTAGGGTTAGGGTTAGGGTTAGGGTTTAGGGGTAGGGGTTAGGATTAGGGTTAGTGTTAGGGTACGGGTTATTGTTAGGGTTAGGGTACGGGTTATGGCTAGGGTTAGGGTTAGGTTTAGGGTACGGGTTAGGGTTAGGGTTAGGGGTTAGTGTTAGTGTTAGGGTTAGGGTTAGGTTTTGGGTACCTGTTAGGGTTAGGGTTAGGGTACGGGTTAGGGTTAGGGTTAGGGGTTAGGGTTAGGGTTAGGGTTAGGGTTAGGGTTAGTGTACGGGTTAAGGTTAGGGTTAGGTTTAGTGTTAGGGTTAGGGTTAGGGTTAGGGTTAGGGTACGGGTTATGGTTAGGGTTAGGTTTAGTTTTAGGGTTAGGGTTAGGGTTAGGGTTAGGGTACGGGTTAGGGTTAGGGTTAGGGGTTAGGGTTAGGGTTAGGTTTAGGTTTAGGGTTAGGGTACGGGTGAGGGTTAGGGTTAG
Source organism: Urocyon cinereoargenteus (assembly GCA_032313775.1). NCBI lineage: Eukaryota > Metazoa > Chordata > Mammalia > Carnivora > Canidae > Urocyon > Urocyon cinereoargenteus. The sequence continues at coordinate 5,778,805 of JAVLSZ010000035.1, forward strand.
GGTTAGGGTTAGGGTCAGGGTTAGGGGTTAGTGTTAGGGTTAGGTTTAGGGTACGTGTTAGGGTTAGGGTTAGGGTACGGGTTAGGGTTAGGGTACGGGTTAGGTTTAGGGTACGGGTTAGGGTTAGGGTTAGGGTACGGGTTAGGGTTAGAGTTAGGGTTCGTGTTAGGGTTAGGGTTAGGTTTAGGGTTAGGGTTAGAGTTAGAGGTTAGTGTTAGGGATAGGGTTAGGGTTAGGATTAGGGTACGGGTTAGGGTACGGGTTAGGGTACGGGTTAGGGTTAGGGATAGGGTTAGGGTATGGGTTAGGGTTAGGGTACGTTTTAGGTTTAGCGTACGGTTTAGAGTTAAGGTTAGGGTTAGTGTACGGGTTAGGTTTAGGGTACGGGTTAGGGTTAGGTTTAGGGTTAGGGTTAGCGTACGGTATAGGGTTAGGGTTAGGGTTAGGGTTAGGTTTAGGGTACGGGTTAGGGTTAGGGTACGGGTTAGGGTTAGGGTTAGGTTAGGGTTAGGGTTACGGTTAGGAAAGGGTTAGGGTTAGGGTTAGCGTTAGGGTTAGGGTACGGGTTAGGGTTAGGGTTAGGGTACGGGTTAGGGTTAGGGTTAGGTTTAGGGTTAGGGTTAGGGTTAGGGGTTAGGGGTTAGTGTTAGGGTTAGGGTTAGGGTTAGGGTTAGGGTAGGGTACGGGTTAGGGTACGGGTTAGTGTTAGGGCACGGGTTAGTGTTAGGGTTAGGGTTAGGGTTAGGGTTAGCGTACGGGTTAGGGTTAGGGTACGAGTTAGGGTATGGGTTAGGGTTAGGGTACGGGTTAGGTTAGGGTTAGGGGTTAGGGTGAGGGTTAGGGTTAGGGTTAGGGTTAGAGTATGGGTTAGGGTTAGGGTTAGGGTTAGGGTCAGGGTTAGGGTTACGTTTAGGGTTAGGGTTAGGGTTAGGGTACGGGTTAGGTTTAGGGTACGGGTTAGGGTACGGGTTAGGGTACGGGTTAGGGTTAGGGTTAGTGTTAGGGTTGGGAAAGGGTTAGGGTTAGGGTTAGGGTACGGGTTATGGTTAGGTTTAGGGTTAGGGTACGGGTTAGGTTTAGGGTACGGGTTAGGTTAGGGTACGGGTTAGGGTACGGGTTATGGTTAGGGTTAGGGTATGGGTTAGAGTTAGAGTACAGGTACGGGTACGGGTTAGGGTTAGTGTTAGGGTTAGGGTACGGGTTAGGGTTAGGGTTAGGGTTAGGGTACGGGTTATGGTTAGGGTTAGGGTTCGGGTAGAGGTTAGGGTTTGGGTACGGGTTAGGGTTAGGTTTTGGGTTAGGGTTAGGGTTAGGGTTAGGATACGGGTTAGGGTTAAGGTTAGGGTACGGGTTAGGGTTAGGGTTAGGGTTAGGGTTAGGGTTAGGGTACGGGTTAATGTTAGGGTTAGGGTTAGGATTAGGGTTAGGGTTAGGTTTGGGGTACGGGTACAGGTTAGGGTTAGGGTTAGGGTACGGGTTAGGGTTAGGGTTAGGGTTAGGGTTAGGGTTAGGGTTAGGTTTAGGACACGGGTTAGGGTACGGGTTAGGGTTAGGGTTAGGGTTAGGGTTAGGGTACGGGTTAGGGTTAGTGTTAGGTTTAGGGTTAGTGTTAGGGTACGGATTAGAGTTAGGGTTAGGGTTAGGATTAGGGTTAGGGTTAGGTTTAGGTTACAGGTTAGGGTTAAGGGTTAGGTTTAGGGTTAGGTTTAGGGTACCGGTTAGGGTTAGGGTTAGGGTTAGGTTTAGGGTTAGGGTACGGGTTAGGGTTAGGTTTAGGGTACGGTTTAGGGTTAGGGTACGGTTTAGGGTTAGGTTTATGTTTAGGGTACGGGTTAGGGTTAGGGTACGGGTTAGGGTTAGGTTTAGGGTACGGGTTAGGGTTAGGGTACGGGTTAGGGTTAGGGTTAGGGTACGGGTTAGGGTTAGTGTTAGGGTACGGGTTAGGGTAAGGGTTAGGTTTAGGGTTAGGGTACGGTTTAGGGTTACGGTTAGGGTACGGGTTAGGGTTAGGGTACGGGTTAGGGTTAGGGTTAGGGTTAGGGTTAGGGTTAGGGTTAGTGTTAGGGTTAGTGTTAGTGTTAGCGTACGGGTTAGGGTTAGGGTTAGGGTACGGGTTAGGTTTAGGGTTCGGGTTAGGTTTAGGTTTAGGGTTAGGGTTAGTGTTAGGGTTAGGGTACGGGTTAGGTTTAGGGTTAGGGTCCGGGTTAGGGTTAGGTTTAGGGTTAGGTTTAGGGTTAGTGTTAGGGTTAGGGTATGGGTTAGGGTTAGGGTTAGGGTACGGGTTAGGGTTAGGGTACGGGTTAGGGTTAGGGAACGGGTTAGTGTTAGGGTACGGGTTAGGGTTAGGTACGGGTTAGTTTTAGAGTTAGGGTACGGGTTAGGGTTAGGGTTAGGGGTTAGCATTAGGGTTAGGGTTAGGGCTAGGATTAGGGTTAGTGTACGGGTTAGGGTTATGGTACGGGTTAGGGTGAGGTTTAGGGTTAGGGTTAGCATACGGGTTAGGATTAGGGTTAGGTTTAGGATTACGGTTAGGGTACGAGTAAGGGTTAGGGTACGGGTTAGGGTTAGGGTTAGGGTTAGGGTTAGGGTTAGGAAAGGGTTAGGGTTAGGGTTAGCGTTAGGGTTAGGGTACGGGTTAGGGTTAGGGTTAGGGTACGGGTTAGGGTTAGGGTTAGGGTTAGGGGTTAGGGGTTAGTGTTAGGGTTAGGGTTAGCGTTAGGGATAGGGTACGGGTTAGGGTTAGCGTACGGGTTAGGGTTAGGGTACGGGGTAGTTTTAAGGTTAGGGTTAGGGTTAGTGTTAGGTTTAGGGTACGGGTTAGGGTTAGGGTTAGGGTACGGGTTAGGGTTAGGGTTAGGGTTAGGGTACAGTTTAGGGTTAGGGTACGGGTTAGGGTACGGGTTAGGTTTAGGGTTAGGGTTAGGGTACGGGTTAGGGTTAGGGTTAGGTTTATGGTTAGGGTTAGGGTACGGGTTAGGGTTAGGGTTAGGGTACGGGTTATGGATAGGGTTAGGTTTAGGGTTAGGGTTAGGGTTAGGGTACGGGTTAGGGTTAGGGTACGGGTTAGGGTTAGGGTTAGGGTTAGCGTTAGGGTACGGGTTAGGTTTAGGGTTTGTGTTAGGGTTAGGGTTAGGGTACAGGCTAGTGTTAGGGTTAGGGTACGGGTTAGGGTTAGGGTTAGGGTTAGGGTTAGGGTACGGGTTAGGGTTAGGGTACGGGTTAGGGTTAGAGTTAGGGTACGGGTTAGGGTTAGGGTTAGGGGTTAGCGTTAGGATACGGGTTAGTGTTAGAGTTAGGGTACGGGTTAGGGTTAGGGTTAGGGTTAGGGTTAGGGTTAGGGTTAGTGTTGGGTTAGCGTACGGGTTAGGGTTAGAGTTAGGGTATGGAATTAGGGTTAGGGTACGTGTTAGGGTTAGGGTTAGGGTCAGGGTTAGGGTTAGGGTACGGGTTAGGGTTAGAGTTAGGGTACGGGTTAGGGTTAGGGTTAGGGTTAGGTTTAGTGTTAGGGTTAGCGTACGGGTTAGGGTTAGGGTTAGGTTTAGGGTTAGGGTTAGGGTACGGGTTAGGTTTAGGGTACGGGTTAGGGTTAGGGTTAGGGTTAGGGTTAGGGTTTGGATAGGGTTAGATTTAGGGTTAGCATTAGGGTTAGGGTACGGTTTAGGGTTAGGGTTAGGGTACGGGTTAGTGTTAGGGTTAGGGTTAGGATTAGGGTTAGGGTTAGGTTTGGGGTAGGGTACGGGTTAGGGTTAGGGTTAGGGTACGGGTTAGGGTTAGGGTTAGGGTTAGGGTTAGGGTTAGGGTTAGGGTTAGGTTTAGGATACGGGTAGGGTACGGGTTAGGGTTAGGATTAGGGTTAGGGTTAGGGTACGGGTTAGGGTTAGTGTTAGGGTTAGGGTTAGTGTTAGGGTACGGGTTAGGTTTAGGGTTAGGGTAAGGGTTAGTGTTAGGGTTAGGGTAGGGGTTAGGGTTAGGGTTAGGGTACGGGTTAGGGTTAGGGTTAGAGTTAGGATTAGGGTTATGGTTAGGTTTAGGGTACGGGTTAGGGTTAAGGGTTAGGGTTAGGGTTAGGTTTAGGGTACCGGTTAGGGTTAGGGTTAGGGTTAGGTTTAGGGTTAGGGTACGGGTTAGGGATAGGTTTAGGGTACGGTTTAGGGTTAGGGTACGGTTTAGGGTTAGGTTTATGTTTAAGGTACGGGTTAGGGTTAGGGTACGGGTTAGAGTTAGGGTTAGCGTACGGGTTAGGTTTAGGGTACGGGTTAGGGTTAGGGTTAGGGTACGGGTTAGGGTTAGTGTTAGGGTATGGGTTGGGTAAGGGTTAGGGTTAGGGTTAGGGTACGTTTTAGGGTTACGGTTAGGGTACGGGTTTGGGTTAGGGTATGGGTTAGGGTTAGGGTTAGGGTTAGGGCTAGGGTACGGGTTAGGGTTAGGGTTAGGGTACGGGTTAGGTTTAGGGTACGGGTTAGGTTTAGGGTTAGGGTAAGGGTTAGTGTTAGGGTTAGGGTAGGGGTTAGGGTTAGGGTTAGGGTACGGGTTAGGGTTAGGTTATGGGTTAGGGTTAGGGTTAGGGTAGTGGTTAGGGTTAGGGTTAGGGTTATGTTTAGGTTTAGGGTAAGGGTTAGAGTTAGGGTTAGGGTAGGGGTTAGGGTTAGGGTTAGGGTACGGGTTAGGGTTAGGGTACGGGTTAGGGTTAGGGTTAGGGTAGGGGTTAGGGTTACGGTTAGGGTTAGGGTACGAGTTATGGTTAGGGTTAGGTTTAGTGTTAGGGTACGGGTTAGGGTTAGAGTTAGGGTACGGGTTAGGGTTAGGGTACGGGTTAGGGTTAGGGTTAGGGTACGGGTTAGGGTTAGGGTTAGGATTAGGGTTAGTGTTAGGGTAAGATTTAGGGTTAGGGTTGGGTACGGCTTAGGGTTTGGGTACGGTTAGGGTTAGGGTACGGGTTAGGGTTAGGGTTACGGTACTTGTTAGGGTTAGGGTTAGGGGTTAGGGTTAGGGTTTGGGTTAGGGTACGGTTTAGGGTTAGGGTACGGGTTAGTGTTAGGGTTAGGGTTAGGGTACGGGTTAGGGTTAGGGTACGGGTTAGGGTTAGGGTTAGGGTACGGGTTAGGGTTAGGGTTAGGGGTTAGGGTTAGGGTTAGGGTACGGGTTAGGGTTAGGTTTAGAGTTAGGGTTAGGGTTAGCGTACGGGTTAGGGTTAGGTTTACGGTACGGGTTAGGGTTAGGATACGGGTTAGGGTTAGGGTTAGGGTTAGGTTTAGGGTTAGGAAAGGGTTAGGGTTAAGGTTAGGTTTAGGGTTAGGTTTAGGGTTAGGGTACAGGTTAGGGTTAGGGTTAGGGTTAGGGTTAGTGTTAGGGTTAAGGTATGGGTTAGGGTTAGGATTAGGATTAGGGTTAGATTTACGGTTAGGGTACGGGTTAGGTTTAGGGTAAAGGTTAGTGTTAGGGTACGGGTTAGGGTTTGGGTTAGGGTTAGGGTTAGGGTTAGGGCACGGGTTAGGTTTAGGGTTAGGGTACGGGTTAGGATTAGTGTTAGGGTACGGGTTAGGGTTAGGGTTAGGGTACGGGTTAGGGTTAGGATTAGGGGTTAGAGTTAGGGTGCGGGTTAGGGTTAGGTTTAGGGTTAGGGTACGGGTTAGGGTATGGGTTGGGTTAGGGTTAGGGTTAGGGTACGGGTTAGGTTTAGGGTTAGGGTACGGGTTAGGATTAGTGTTAGGGTACGGGTTAGGGTTAGGGTTAGGGTACGGGTTAGGGTTAGGATTAGGGGTTAGAGTTAGGGTGCGGGTTAGGGTTAGGTTTAGGGTTAGGGTACGGGTTAGGGTTAGGGTTAGGGTTAGGGTTAAGTTACGGGTTAGCGTTAGGGTAAAGGTTAGGGTTAGGGTTAGGTTTAGGGTTTAGGGGTTAGGGTTAGAGTTAGGGTTAGGGTTAGGGTTAGGGTACGAGTTAGGGTTAGTGTTAGGGTTAGGGTTAGGGTTAAGGTACGGGTTAGGTTTAGGGTTAGGGTTAGGGTTAGGGTACGGGATAGGGTACGGGTTAGGGTTAGGCTTAGGGTTAGGGTTAGGGGTTAGGGGTTGGGGTTAGGATTAGGGATAGGGTTAGGGTACCGGTTATGGTTAGTGTTAGGGTTAGTGTTAGGGTTAGGGTACGGGTTAGGTTTAGGGTTAGGGTACGTGTTAGGGTTAGGGTTAGGGTACGGGTTGGGGTTAGGGTTAGGGTTAGGGTTTGGGTACGGGTTAGGGTTAGGGTTAGGGTTAGGGTTAGGGTACGGGTTAGTGTACGGGTTAGGGTTAGGGTTAGGGTTAGGGTTAGGGTTAGGTTTAGGGTACGGTTTAGGGTTAGGGTTAGGGGTTAGAGTTAGGGTTAGGGTTAGGCTTAGGGTATGGGTTAGGGTTATGGTACGGGTTACGGTTAGGGTAAGGGTTAGGGTTAGCGTATGGGTTAGGGTTAGGTTTAGGGTTAGTGTTAGGTGTTAGGGGTTGGGGTTAGGGTTAGGGTTAGGGTTAGGGTACGGGTTATGGTTAGGGTTAGGGTACGGGTTAAGTTTAGGTTTGAGGTTAGGTTTAGGGTACGGGTTAGGGTTAGGGTTAGGGTTAAGGTTACGGGTTAGGGGTTAGGGATAGGGTTAGTGTTAGGGTTAGGGTACGGGTTATGGTACGGGTTAGGGTTAGGGTACGGGTTAGTGTTAGGGTTAGGGTTAGGGTTAGCGTACGGGTTAGGTTACGAGTTAGGGTTAGGGTACGGTTTAGGGTTAGGGTACGGGTTAGGGTTAGTGTAAGGGTTAGGGTTAGGGTTAGGGTACGGTTTACGGTTAGGTTTTGGGTTAGGCTTAGGGTACGGGTTAGGGTTAGGGTACGGGCTAGGGTTAGGTTTAGGGTTAGGGTACGGGTTAGGGTTAGGGTACGGGTTGGGGTTAGGGTGAGGGTATGGGTTAGGGTTAGGATTAGGGTATGGGTTAGGGTTAGGGTTAGGGTACGGGTTAGGGTTAGGGTTAGGTTTAAGGTACGGTTTAGGGTTAGGGTTAGGGGTTAGGGTTAGGGTACGTGTTATGGTTAGGGTTAGGGTTAGGGTTAGGTTTAGGGTTAGGGTAAGGGTTAGGTTTAGGGTTAGGGTTAGTGTTAGGGTTAAGGTATGGGTTAGGGTTAGGGTTAGGATTAGGGTTAGATTTACGGTTAGGGTACGGGTTAGGTTTAGGTTAAAGGTTAGTGTTAGGGTACGGGTTAGGGTATGGGTTAGGTTTAGGGTTAGGGTTAGGGTACGGGTTAGGGTTAGGGTTAGGGTTAGGGTTAGGGTACGGGTTAGGGTTAGGGTTAGGTTTAGGGTTAGGGTTAGGGTATGGGTTAGGTTACGGGTTAGGGTACGGGTTAGGGTTAGGGTACGGGTTAGGGTTAGGGTTAGGTTTAGGGTTAGGGTGCGGTTTAGGTTTCGGGTTACGTTTAGGGTTAGGGTGTGGGTTAGGGTACGGGTTAGGTTTAGGATTAGGGTTAGGGTTAGGTTACGGGTTAGGGTTAGGGTTAGGGTTAGGCTTAGGGTATGGGTTAGGGTTATGGTACGGGTTACGGTTAGGGTTAGGTTTAGAGTTAGCGTACGGGTTAGGGTTAGGGTTAGGGTTAGGGTTAGGGTTAGGAGTTAGGGGTTGGGGTTAGGGTTAGGGTTAGGGTTAGGGTACGGGTTATGGTTAGGGTTAGGGTATGGGTTAGGTTTAGGGTTAGGTTAGGGATAGGGTACGGGTTAGGGTTAGGGTTAGGGTTAGGGTTACGGGTTAGGGGTTAGGGTTAGGGTTAGGGTTAGTGTTAGGGTTAGGGTACGGGTTATGGTACGGGTTAGGGTTAGGGTACGGGTTAGTGTTAGGGTTAGGGTTAGGGTTAGGGTATCAGTTAGGTTACGAGTTAGGGTTAGGGTACAGGTTAGGGTTAGGGTACGGTTTAGGGTTAGGTTTTGGGTTAGGCTTAGGGTACGGGTTAGGGTTAGGGTACGGGTTAGGGTTAGGTTTAGTGTTAGGGTACGGGTTAGGGTTAGGGTACGGGTTAGGGTTAGGGTGAGGGTACGGGTTAGGTTTAGGATTAGGGTACGGTTTAGGGTTAGGGTTAGGGTACGGGTTAGGGTTAGGGTTAGGTTTACGGTACGGTTTAGGGTTAGGGTTAGGGGTTACGGTTAGGGTACGGGTTAGGGTTAGGGTTAGGGTTAGGGTTAGGGTTAGGTTTAGGGTTATGTTACGGGTTAGGGTTAGGGTTAGTGTTAGTGTTAGCGTACGGGTTAGGGTTAGGGTTAGGGTACGGGTTAGGTTTAGGGTTCGGGTTAGGTTTAGGTTTAGGGTTAGGGTTAGTGTTAGGGTTAGGGTACGGGTTAGGTTTAGGGTTAGGGTCCGGGTTAGGGTTAGGTTTAGGGTTAGGTTTAGGGTTAGTGTTAGGGTTAGGGTATGGGTTAGGGTTAGGGTTAGGGTACGGGTTAGGGTTAGGGTACGGGTTAGGGTTAGGGAACGGGTTAGTGTTAGGGTACGGGTTAGGGTTAGGTACGGGTTAGTTTTAGAGTTAGGGTACGGGTTAGGGTTAGGGTTAGGGGTTAGCATTAGGGTTAGGGTTAGGGCTAGGATTAGGGTTAGTGTACGGGTTAGGGTTATGGTACGGGTTAGGGTGAGGTTTAGGGTTAGGGTTAGCATACGGGTTAGGATTAGGGTTAGGTTTAGGATTACGGTTAGGGTACGAGTAAGGGTTAGGGTACGGGTTAGGGTTAGGGTTAGGGTTAGGGTTAGGGTTAGGAAAGGGTTAGGGTTAGGGTTAGCGTTAGGGTTAGGGTACGGGTTAGGGTTAGGGTTAGGGTACGGGTTAGGGTTAGGGTTAGGGTTAGGGGTTAGGGGTTAGTGTTAGGGTTAGGGTTAGCGTTAGGGATAGGGTACGGGTTAGGGTTAGCGTACGGGTTAGGGTTAGGGTACGGGGTAGTTTTAAGGTTAGGGTTAGGGTTAGTGTTAGGTTTAGGGTACGGGTTAGGGTTAGGGTTAGGGTACGGGTTAGGGTTAGGGTTAGGGTTAGGGTACAGTTTAGGGTTAGGGTACGGGTTAGGGTACGGGTTAGGTTTAGGGTTAGGGTTAGGGTACGGGTTAGGGTTAGGGTTAGGTTTATGGTTAGGGTTAGGGTACGGGTTAGGGTTAGGGTTAGGGTACGGGTTATGGATAGGGTTAGGTTTAGGGTTAGGGTTAGGGTTAGGGTACGGGTTAGGGTTAGGGTACGGGTTAGGGTTAGGGTTAGGGTTAGCGTTAGGGTACGGGTTAGGTTTAGGGTTTGTGTTAGGGTTAGGGTTAGGGTACAGGCTAGTGTTAGGGTTAGGGTACGGGTTAGGGTTAGGGTTAGGGTTAGGGTTAGGGTACGGGTTAGGGTTAGGGTACGGGTTAGGGTTAGAGTTAGGGTACGGGTTAGGGTTAGGGTTAGGGGTTAGCGTTAGGATACGGGTTAGTGTTAGAGTTAGGGTACGGGTTAGGGTTAGGGTTAGGGTTAGGGTTAGGGTTAGGGTTAGTGTTGGGTTAGCGTACGGGTTAGGGTTAGAGTTAGGGTATGGAATTAGGGTTAGGGTACGTGTTAGGGTTAGGGTTAGGGTCAGGGTTAGGGTTAGGGTACGGGTTAGGGTTAGAGTTAGGGTACGGGTTAGGGTTAGGGTTAGGGTTAGGTTTAGTGTTAGGGTTAGCGTACGGGTTAGGGTTAGGGTTAGGTTTAGGGTTAGGGTTAGGGTACGGGTTAGGTTTAGGGTACGGGTTAGGGTTAGGGTTAGGGTTAGGGTTAGGGTTAGGGTTTGGATAGGGTTAGATTTAGGGTTAGCATTAGGGTTAGGGTACGGTTTAGGGTTAGGGTTAGGGTACGGGTTAGTGTTAGGGTTAGGGTTAGGATTAGGGTTAGGGTTAGGTTTGGGGTAGGGTACGGGTTAGGGTTAGGGTTAGGGTACGGGTTAGGGTTAGGGTTAGGGTTAGGGTTAGGGTTAGGGTTAGGGTTAGGTTTAGGATACGGGTAGGGTACGGGTTAGGGTTAGGATTAGGGTTAGGGTTAGGGTACGGGTTAGGGTTAGTGTTAGGGTTAGGGTTAGTGTTAGGGTACGGGTTAGGTTTAGGGTTAGGGTAAGGGTTAGTGTTAGGGTTAGGGTAGGGGTTAGGGTTAGGGTTAGGGTACGGGTTAGGGTTAGGGTTAGAGTTAGGATTAGGGTTATGGTTAGGTTTAGGGTACGGGTTAGGGTTAAGGGTTAGGGTTAGGGTTAGGTTTAGGGTACCGGTTAGGGTTAGGGTTAGGGTTAGGTTTAGGGTTAGGGTACGGGTTAGGGATAGGTTTAGGGTACGGTTTAGGGTTAGGGTACGGTTTAGGGTTAGGTTTATGTTTAAGGTACGGGTTAGGGTTAGGGTACGGGTTAGAGTTAGGGTTAGCGTACGGGTTAGGTTTAGGGTACGGGTTAGGGTTAGGGTTAGGGTACGGGTTAGGGTTAGTGTTAGGGTATGGGTTGGGTAAGGGTTAGGGTTAGGGTTAGGGTACGTTTTAGGGTTACGGTTAGGGTACGGGTTTGGGTTAGGGTATGGGTTAGGGTTAGGGTTAGGGTTAGGGCTAGGGTACGGGTTAGGGTTAGGGTTAGGGTACGGGTTAGGTTTAGGGTACGGGTTAGGTTTAGGGTTAGGGTAAGGGTTAGTGTTAGGGTTAGGGTAGGGGTTAGGGTTAGGGTTAGGGTACGGGTTAGGGTTAGGTTATGGGTTAGGGTTAGGGTTAGGGTAGTGGTTAGGGTTAGGGTTAGGGTTATGTTTAGGTTTAGGGTAAGGGTTAGAGTTAGGGTTAGGGTAGGGGTTAGGGTTAGGGTTAGGGTACGGGTTAGGGTTAGGGTACGGGTTAGGGTTAGGGTTAGGGTAGGGGTTAGGGTTACGGTTAGGGTTAGGGTACGAGTTATGGTTAGGGTTAGGTTTAGTGTTAGGGTACGGGTTAGGGTTAGAGTTAGGGTACGGGTTAGGGTTAGGGTACGGGTTAGGGTTAGGGTTAGGGTACGGGTTAGGGTTAGGGTTAGGATTAGGGTTAGTGTTAGGGTAAGATTTAGGGTTAGGGTTGGGTACGGCTTAGGGTTTGGGTACGGTTAGGGTTAGGGTACGGGTTAGGGTTAGGGTTACGGTACTTGTTAGGGTTAGGGTTAGGGGTTAGGGTTAGGGTTTGGGTTAGGGTACGGTTTAGGGTTAGGGTACGGGTTAGTGTTAGGGTTAGGGTTAGGGTACGGGTTAGGGTTAGGGTACGGGTTAGGGTTAGGGTTAGGGTACGGGTTAGGGTTAGGGTTAGGGGTTAGGGTTAGGGTTAGGGTACGGGTTAGGGTTAGGTTTAGAGTTAGGGTTAGGGTTAGCGTACGGGTTAGGGTTAGGTTTACGGTACGGGTTAGGGTTAGGATACGGGTTAGGGTTAGGGTTAGGGTTAGGTTTAGGGTTAGGAAAGGGTTAGGGTTAAGGTTAGGTTTAGGGTTAGGTTTAGGGTTAGGGTACAGGTTAGGGTTAGGGTTAGGGTTAGGGTTAGTGTTAGGGTTAAGGTATGGGTTAGGGTTAGGATTAGGATTAGGGTTAGATTTACGGTTAGGGTACGGGTTAGGTTTAGGGTAAAGGTTAGTGTTAGGGTACGGGTTAGGGTTTGGGTTAGGGTTAGGGTTAGGGTTAGGGCACGGGTTAGGTTTAGGGTTAGGGTACGGGTTAGGATTAGTGTTAGGGTACGGGTTAGGGTTAGGGTTAGGGTACGGGTTAGGGTTAGGATTAGGGGTTAGAGTTAGGGTGCGGGTTAGGGTTAGGTTTAGGGTTAGGGTACGGGTTAGGGTATGGGTTGGGTTAGGGTTAGGGTTAGGGTACGGGTTAGGTTTAGGGTTAGGGTACGGGTTAGGATTAGTGTTAGGGTACGGGTTAGGGTTAGGGTTAGGGTACGGGTTAGGGTTAGGATTAGGGGTTAGAGTTAGGGTGCGGGTTAGGGTTAGGTTTAGGGTTAGGGTACGGGTTAGGGTTAGGGTTAGGGTTAGGGTTAAGTTACGGGTTAGCGTTAGGGTAAAGGTTAGGGTTAGGGTTAGGTTTAGGGTTTAGGGGTTAGGGTTAGAGTTAGGGTTAGGGTTAGGGTTAGGGTACGAGTTAGGGTTAGTGTTAGGGTTAGGGTTAGGGTTAAGGTACGGGTTAGGTTTAGGGTTAGGGTTAGGGTTAGGGTACGGGATAGGGTACGGGTTAGGGTTAGGCTTAGGGTTAGGGTTAGGGGTTAGGGGTTGGGGTTAGGATTAGGGATAGGGTTAGGGTACCGGTTATGGTTAGTGTTAGGGTTAGTGTTAGGGTTAGGGTACGGGTTAGGTTTAGGGTTAGGGTACGTGTTAGGGTTAGGGTTAGGGTACGGGTTGGGGTTAGGGTTAGGGTTAGGGTTTGGGTACGGGTTAGGGTTAGGGTTAGGGTTAGGGTTAGGGTACGGGTTAGTGTACGGGTTAGGGTTAGGGTTAGGGTTAGGGTTAGGGTTAGGTTTAGGGTACGGTTTAGGGTTAGGGTTAGGGGTTAGAGTTAGGGTTAGGGTTAGGCTTAGGGTATGGGTTAGGGTTATGGTACGGGTTACGGTTAGGTTAAGGGTTAGGGTTAGCGTATGGGTTAGGGTTAGGTTTAGGGTTAGTGTTAGGTGTTAGGGGTTGGGGTTAGGGTTAGGGTTAGGGTTAGGGTACGGGTTATGGTTAGGGTTAGGGTACGGGTTAAGTTTAGGTTTGAGGTTAGGTTTAGGGTACGGGTTAGGGTTAGGGTTAGGGTTAAGGTTACGGGTTAGGGGTTAGGGATAGGGTTAGTGTTAGGGTTAGGGTACGGGTTATGGTACGGGTTAGGGTTAGGGTACGGGTTAGTGTTAGGGTTAGGGTTAGGGTTAGCGTACGGGTTAGGTTACGAGTTAGGGTTAGGGTACGGTTTAGGGTTAGGGTACGGGTTAGGGTTAGTGTAAGGGTTAGGGTTAGGGTTAGGGTACGGTTTACGGTTAGGTTTTGGGTTAGGCTTAGGGTACGGGTTAGGGTTAGGGTACGGGCTAGGGTTAGGTTTAGGGTTAGGGTACGGGTTAGGGTTAGGGTACGGGTTGGGGTTAGGGTGAGGGTATGGGTTAGGGTTAGGATTAGGGTATGGGTTAGGGTTAGGGTTAGGGTACGGGTTAGGGTTAGGGTTAGGTTTAAGGTACGGTTTAGGGTTAGGGTTAGGGGTTAGGGTTAGGGTACGTGTTATGGTTAGGGTTAGGGTTAGGGTTAGGTTTAGGGTTAGGGTAAGGGTTAGGTTTAGGGTTAGGGTTAGTGTTAGGGTTAAGGTATGGGTTAGGGTTAGGGTTAGGATTAGGGTTAGATTTACGGTTAGGGTACGGGTTAGGTTTAGGTTAAAGGTTAGTGTTAGGGTACGGGTTAGGGTATGGGTTAGGTTTAGGGTTAGGGTTAGGGTACGGGTTAGGGTTAGGGTTAGGGTTAGGGTTAGGGTACGGGTTAGGGTTAGGGTTAGGTTTAGGGTTAGGGTTAGGGTATGGGTTAGGTTACGGGTTAGGGTACGGGTTAGGGTTAGGGTACGGGTTAGGGTTAGGGTTAGGTTTAGGGTTAGGGTGCGGTTTAGGTTTCGGGTTACGTTTAGGGTTAGGGTGTGGGTTAGGGTACGGGTTAGGTTTAGGATTAGGGTTAGGGTTAGGTTACGGGTTAGGGTTAGGGTTAGGGTTAGGCTTAGGGTATGGGTTAGGGTTATGGTACGGGTTACGGTTAGGGTTAGGTTTAGAGTTAGCGTACGGGTTAGGGTTAGGGTTAGGGTTAGGGTTAGGGTTAGGAGTTAGGGGTTGGGGTTAGGGTTAGGGTTAGGGTTAGGGTACGGGTTATGGTTAGGGTTAGGGTATGGGTTAGGTTTAGGGTTAGGTTAGGGATAGGGTACGGGTTAGGGTTAGGGTTAGGGTTAGGGTTACGGGTTAGGGGTTAGGGTTAGGGTTAGGGTTAGTGTTAGGGTTAGGGTACGGGTTATGGTACGGGTTAGGGTTAGGGTACGGGTTAGTGTTAGGGTTAGGGTTAGGGTTAGGGTATCAGTTAGGTTACGAGTTAGGGTTAGGGTACAGGTTAGGGTTAGGGTACGGTTTAGGGTTAGGTTTTGGGTTAGGCTTAGGGTACGGGTTAGGGTTAGGGTACGGGTTAGGGTTAGGTTTAGTGTTAGGGTACGGGTTAGGGTTAGGGTACGGGTTAGGGTTAGGGTGAGGGTACGGGTTAGGTTTAGGATTAGGGTACGGTTTAGGGTTAGGGTTAGGGTACGGGTTAGGGTTAGGGTTAGGTTTACGGTACGGTTTAGGGTTAGGGTTAGGGGTTACGGTTAGGGTACGGGTTAGGGTTAGGGTTAGGGTTAGGGTTAGGTTTAGGGTTATGTTACGGGTTAGGGTTAGGGTTAGTGTTAGGGTTAAGGTATGGGTTAGGTTTAGGGTTAGGATTAAGGTTAGATTTACGGTTAGGGTACGGGTTAGGTTTAGGGTAAAGGTTAGTGTTAGGGTACGGGTTAGGGTATGGGTTAGGGTTAGGGTTAGGTTTAGGGTACGGGTTAGGGTTAGGGTTAGGGTTAGGGTTAGGGTACGGGTTAGGGTTAGGGTAAGGTTTAGGGTTAGGGTTAGGGTACGGGTTAGGTTACGGGTTAGGGTACGGGTTAGGGTTAGGGTACGGGTTAGGGTTAGGGTTAGGTTTAGGGTTAGGGTGCGGTTTAGGTTTCGGGTTACGTTTAGGGTTAGGGTTAGGGTTAGGGTACGGGTTAGGTTTAGGATTAGGGTTAGGGTTAGGTTACGGGTTAGGGTTATGGTTAGGGTTAGGATTAGGGTACCGGGTAGGTTTAGGGTTAGGGTACGGGTTAGGGTTAGGGTACGGGTTAGGGTTAGGGTACGGGTTAGGGTTAGGGTTAGGGTTAGGGTACGGATTAGGGTTAGGGTTAGGGTACGTGTTAGGGTTAGGGTTAGGGTTAGGATTAGAGGTTCGGGTTAGGGATAGGCTTAGGGTTAGGATTAGGGTACGGGTTAGGGTACGGGTTAGGGTTAGGGTTAGGGTACGTGTTAGGGTTAGGTTTAGGGTATGTTTTAGGGTTAGGGTACGGTTTAGGTTTAGGGTTAGGGTTAGGGTACGGGTTAGGGTTAGGGTACGGGTTAGGGTTAGGGTTAGGGTACGGGTTAGGGTTAGGTTACTGTTTAGGGTTCGGGTTAGGTTTAGGGTTAGGGTACGGGTTAGGTTTAGGGTTAGGGTACGGGTTAGGGTTAGGGTTAGGGTTAGGGTTAGGGTACGGTTATGGTTAGGGTTAGTGTACAGGTTAGGGTTAGGGTACGGGTTAGGTTTAGGTTTAGGGTTAGGGTTAGTGTTAGGGTTAGGTTACGGGTTAGGGTTAGGGTACGGGTTAGGGTTAGGGTACGGGTTAGGGTTAGTGTTAGGGTAGGGGTTAGTTTTAGGGTTAGGGTTAGGTTTAGGGTACGGGTTATGGTTAGGGTTAGGTTTAGGATTAGGGTTAGGTTTAGGGTACGTGATAGGGTTAGGGTTAGGGGTTAGGGATAGGGTTAGGTTTACGGTTAGGGTTATGGTTAGGGTACGGGGTAGGGTTAGGTTTAGGGTTAGGGTTAGGGTCAGGGTTAGGGGTTAGGGTTAGGGTTAGTGTTAGGGTACGGGTTAGGGTTAGGGTTAGGGTCCGGTTTAGGGTTAGGTTTAGGCTACGGGTTAGGGTTAGGGTACGGGTTAGGGTTAGGGTACGGGTTAGGGTTAAGGTTAGGGTATGTGTTAGGGTTAGGGTTAGGGGTTAGGGTTAGGGTTAGGGTTAGGGTACGGCTTAGGGTTAGGGTTAGGGTACGTGTTAGGGTTAGGGTTAGGGTTAGGGTTAAGGGTTAGGGTTAGTGTTAGTGTTAGGGTACGGGTTAGGGTACGGGTTAGGGTTATGGTTAGGGTTAGGGGTAGGGGTAGGGTACGGGTTATGGTTAGGATTAGGGTACGGTTTAGGGTTAGGGTACGTTTTAGGGTTAGGTTTAGGTTTAGGGTACGGGTTAGGGGTAGGGTACGGGTTAGGGTTAGGGTTAGGGATAGGGTTAGGATTAGGGTTAGGGTTAGTGTTAGCATACGGGTTAGGATTAGGGTAAGGTTTAGGGTTAGGGTACGGTTTAGGGTTAGGTTTAGGTTTAGGATACGGGTTAGGGTTAGGGTACGGGTTAGGGTACGGGATAGGGTTAGTGTTAGGGTTAGGGTTAGTGTTAGCGTACGGGTTAGGGTTAGGGTACGGGTTAGGGTACGGATAGGGTTAGGGTTAGGGTACGGGTTAGGTTTAGGGTTAGGGTACAGGTTAGGGTTAGGGTTAGGGTACGGGTTAGGGTTAGGGTTAGGGTTAGGGTACGGTTTAGGGTTAGGATTAGGGCTTAGGGTTAGGGTACGGGTTAGGGTTAGGTTTAGGGTTAGGGTACGGGTTAAGGTTAGGGTTAGTGTTAGGGTTAAGGTACGGGTTAGGGTTAGGGTTAAGGTTAGGGTTAGGGTTAGGTTTAGGGTTTAGAGGTTAGGGTTAGAGTTAGTGTTAGGGTTAGGGTTAGGGTTAGGGTTAGGGTTAGGGTACGGGTTAGGGTTAGTGTTAGGGTTAGGGTTAGGGTTAGGTTACGGGTTAGGTTTAGGGTTAGGGTTAGGGTTAGGGTACGGGTTAGGGTACGGGTTAGGGTTAGGGTTAGGGTTAGGGTACGGGTTAGGGTACGTGTTAGGTTAGGGTTAGGGTACGGGTTGGGGTTAGGGTTAGGGTTAGGGTTTGGGTACGGGTTAGGGTTAGGGTTAGGGTTAGGGTTAGGGTTAGGGTACGGGTTAGGTTTAGGATTAGGGTTAGGGTTAGGTTACGGGTTAGGGTTAGGGTTAGGGTTAGGATTAGGCTTAGGGTATGGGTTAGGGTTATGGTACGGGTTACGGTTAGGGTTAGGGTTAGGGTTAGCGCACGGGTTAGGGTTAGGGTTAGGGTTAGGGTTAGGGGTTAGGGGTTGGGGTTAGGGTTAGGGTTAGGGTACGGGTTATGGTTAGGGTTAGGGTATGGGTTAGGTTTAGGGTTAGGGTTAGGGATAGGGTACGGGTTAGGGTTAGGGTTAGTGTTAGGGTTACGGGTTAGGGGTTAGGGTTAGGGTTAGGGTTAGTGTTAGGGTTAGGGTACGGGTTATGGTACGAGTTAGGGTTAGGGTACGGGTTAGTGTTAGGGTTAGGGTTAGGGTTAGGGTACGGGTTAGGGTTAGTGTAAGGGTTAGGGTTAGGGTTAGGGTACGGTTTAGGGTTAGGTTTTGGGTTAAGCTTAGGGTACGGGTTAGGGTTAGGGTACGGGTTAGGGTTAGGTTTAGGGTTAGGGTACGGGTTAGGGTTAGGGTACGGGTTAGGGTTAGGGTGAGGGTACGGGTTAGGGTTAGGATTAGGGTACGGGTTAGGGTTAGGTTTAGGGTACGGGTTAGGGTTAGGGTTAGGTTTAATGTACGGTTTAGGGTTAGGGTTAGTGTTTAGGGTTAGTGTACGGGTTAGGGTTAGGGTTAGGGTACGGGTTAGGGTTAGGGTTAGTGTTAGGGTTAGGGTACGGTTATGGATAGGGTTAGTGTACAGGTTAGGGTTAGGGTACGGGTTAGGGTTAGGGTTAGGGTACGGGTTAGGGTTAGGGTTAGTGTTAGGGTTAGGGTACGGTTATGGATAGGGTTAGTGTACAGGTTAGGGTTAGGGTACGGGTTAGGTTTAGGGTTAGGGTTAGGGTTAGTGTTAGGGTTAGGTTACGGGTTAGGGTTAGGGTACGGGTTAGGGTTAGGGTACGGGTTAGGGTTAGGGTTAGGGTAGGGGTTATGGTTAGGGTTAGGGTTAGGGTTAGTGTACAGGTTATGGTTAGGGTTAGGTTTAGGGTTAGGGTTAGGGTTAGGGTACGTGATAGGGTTAGGGTTAGGGGTTAGGGATAGGGTTAGGGTTACGGTTAGGGTTATGTTTAGGGTACGGGGTAGGGTTAGTGTTAGGGTTAGGGTTAGGGTCAGGGTTAGGGGTTAGGGTTAGGGTTAGGGTTAGGGTATGGGTTAGGGTTAGGGTACGGGTTAGGGTTAGGGTTAGGCTACGGGTTAGGGTTAGGGTACGGGTTAGGGTTAGGGTACGGGTTAGGGTTAAGGTTAGGGTATGTGTTAGGGTTAGGGTTAGGGTTAGGGTTAGGGTACGGGTTAGGGTTAGTGTTAGGGTACGTGTTAGGGTTAGGGTTAGGGTTAGGGTTAGGGTTAAGGGTTAGGGTTAGTGTTAGAGTTAGGGTACGGGTTAGGGTACGGGTTAGGGTTATGGTTAGGGTTAGGGGTAGGGGTAGGGTACGGGTTATGGTTAGGATTAGGGTACGGTTTAGGGTTAGGGTACGGTTTAGGGTTAGGGTACGGTTTAGGGTTAGGTTTAGGTTTAGGGTACGGGTTAGGGTTAGGGTACGGGTTAGGGTACGGGTTAGGGTTAGGGTTAGGGTTAGGGTTAGTGTTAGCGTACGGGTTAGGGTTAGGGTACGGGTTAGGGTACGGATAGGGTTAGGGTTAGGGTACGGGTTAGGTTTAGGGTTAGGGTACGGGTTAGGGTTAGGGTTAGGGTACGGGTTAGGTTTAGGGTTAGGTTTAGGGTACGGTTTAGGGTTAGGATTAGGGGTTAGGGTTAGGGTACGGTTTAGGGTTAGGTTTAGGGTTAGGGTACGGGTTAGGGTTACGGTTAGTGTTGGGGTTAAGGTACGGGTTAGGTTTAGGGTTAAGGTTAGGGTTAGGGTTAGGTTTAGGGTTTAGAGGTTAGGGTTAGAGTTAGTGTTAGGGTTAGGGTTAGGGTTAGGGTTAGGGTTAGGGTACGGGTTAGGGTTAGTGTTAGGGTTAGGGTTAGGGTTAGGTTACGGGTTAGGTTTAGGGTTAGGGTTAGGGTTAGGGTACGGGTTAGGGTACGGGTTAGGGTTAGGGTTAGGGTTAGGGTTAGGGTACGGGTTAGGGTACGTGTTAGGTTAGGGTTAGGGTACGGGTTGGGGTTAGGGTTAGGGTTAGGGTTTGGGTACGGGTTAGGGTTAGGGTTAGGGTTAGGGTTAGGGTACGGGTTAGGTTTAGGATTAGGGTTAGGGTTAGGTTACGGGTTAGGGTTAGGGTTAGGGTTAGGATTAGGCTTAGGGTATGGGTTAGGGTTATGGTACGGGTTACGGTTAGGGTTAGGGTTAGGGTTAGCGCACGGGTTAGGGTTAGGGTTAGGGTTAGGGTTAGGGGTTAGGGGTTGGGGTTAGGGTTAGGGTTAGGGTTAGGGTACGGGTTATGGTTAGGGTTAGGGTATGGGTTAGGTTTAGGGTTAGGGTTAGGGATAGGGTACGGGTTAGGGTTAGGGTTAGTGTTAGGGTTACGGGTTAGGGGTTAGGGTTAGGGTTAGGGTTAGTGTTAGGGTTAGGGTACGGGTTATGGTACGAGTTAGGGTTAGGGTACGGGTTAGTGTTAGGGTTAGGGTTAGGGTACGTGTTAGGTTTAGTGTAAGGGTTAGGGTTAGGGTTAGGGTACGGTTTAGGGTTAGGTTTTGGGTTAGGCTTAGGGTACGGGTTAGGGTTAGGGTACGGGTTAGGGTTAGGTTTAGGGTTAGGGTACGGGTTAGGGTTAGGGTACGGGTTAGGGTTAGGGTGAGGGTACGGGTTAGGGTTAGGATTAGGGTACGGGTTAGGGTTAGGTTTAGGGTACGGGTTAGGGTTAGGGTTAGGTTTAATGTACGGTTTAGGGTTAGGGTTAGGGTTTAGGGTTAGGGTACGGGTTAGGGTACGGGTTAGGGTTAGGGTTAGGTTTAGGGTTAGTGTTAGGGTTAAGGTATGGTTTAGGGTTAGGGTTAGGATTAGGTTTAGATTTACGGTTAGGGTACGGGTTAGGTTTAGGGTAAAGGTTAGTGTTAGGGTACGCGTTAGGGTATGGGTTAGGGTTAGGATTAGGGTTAGGGTACGGGTTAGGGTTAGTGTTAGGGTTAGGGTTAGGGTACGGGTTAGGGTTAGGGTTAGGTTTAGGGTTAGGGTTAGGGTACGGGTTAGGTTACGGGTTACGGTACGGGTTAGGGATAGGGTACGGGTTAGGGTTAGGGTTAGGTTTAGGGTTAGGGTTAGGGTTAGGGTACGGATTAGGGTTAGGGTTAGGGTACGTGTTAGGTTTAGGGTTAGGGTTAGGGTTAGGGTTAGGATTAGAGTTTCGGGTTAGGGATAGGCTTAGGGTTAGGATTAGGGTACGGGTTAGGGTACGGGTTAGGGTTAGGGTTAGGGTACGGGTTAGGGTTAGGTTTAGGGTAAGTTTTAGGGTTAGGGTACGGTTTAGGTTTAGGGTTAGGGTTAGGGTACGGGTTAGGGTTAGGGTACGGGTTAGGTTACGGGTTAGGGTTAGGGTTAGTGTTAGGGTTAGGTTACGGGTTAGGGTTAGGGTACGGGTTAGGGTTAGGGTACGGGTTAGGGTTAGGGTTAGGGTTAGGGTAGGGGTTAGGGTTAGGGTTAGGGTTAGGGTTAGTGTACAGGTTATGGTTAGGGTTAGGTTTAGGGTTAGGGTTAGGGTTAGGGTACGTGATAGGGTTAGGGTTAGGGGTTAGGGATAGGGTTAGGGTTACGGTTAGGGTTATGGTTAGGGTACGGGGTAGGGTTAGTGTTAGGGTTAGGGTTAGGGTCAGGGTTAGGGGTTAGGGTTAGGGTTAGGGTTAGGGTATGGGTTAGGGTACGGGTTAGGGTTAGGGTTAGGCTACGGGTTAGGGTTAGGGTACGGGTTAGGGTTAGGGTACGGGTTAGGGTTAAGGTTAGGGTATGTGTTAGGGTTAGGGTTAGGGTTAGGGTTAGGGTACGGGTTAGGGTTAGGGTTAGGGTACGTGTTAGGGTTAGGGTTAGGGTTAGGGTTAAGGGTTAGGGTTAGTGTTAGAGTTAGGGTACGGGTTAGGGTACGGGTTAGGGTTATGGTTAGGGTTAGGGGTAGGGGTAGGGTACGGGTTATGGTTAGGATTAGGGTACGGTTTAGGGTTAGGGTACGGTTTAGGGTTAGGGTACGGTTTAGGGTTAGGTTTAGGTTTAGGGTACGGGTTAGGGTTAGGGTACGGGTTAGGGTACGGGTTAGGGTTAGGGTTAGGGTTAGGGTTAGTGTTAGCGTACGGGTTAGGGTTAGGGTACGGGTTAGGGTACGGATAGGGTTAGGGTTAGGGTACGGGTTAGGTTTAGGGTTAGGGTACGGGTTAGGGTTAGGGTTAGGTTTAGGGTACGGTTTAGGGTTAGGATTAGGGGTTAGGGTTAGGGTACGGTTTAGGGTTAGGTTTAGGGTTAGGGTACGGGTTAGGGTTACGGTTAGTGTTGGGGTTAAGGTACGGGTTAGGTTTAGGGTTAAGTTTAGGGTTAGGGTTAGGTTTAGGGTTTAGAGGTTAGGGTTAGAGTTAGTGTTAGGGTTAGGGTTAGGGTTAGGGTACGGGTTAGGGTTAGTGTTAGGGTTAGGGTTAGGGGTTAGGGGTTAGGTTTAGGGTTAGGGTTAGTGTTAGGGTTACGGTACGGTTTAGGGTAAGGGTTAGGGTTAGGGTACGGGTTAGTGTTAGGGTTATGTTTAGAGTTAGGGTTAGGGTACGGGTTAGGTTACGACTTAGGGTTAGGGTACGGGTTAGGGTTAGGGTACGGGTTAGGGTACGGGTTAGGGTTAGTGTAAGGTTTAGGGTTAGGGTTAGGGTACGGTTTAGGGTTAGGTTTTGGGTTAGGCTTAGGGTACGGGTTAGGGTTAGGGTACGGGTTAGGGTTAGGTTTAGGGTTAGTGTACGGGTTAGGGTTAGGGTACGGGTTAGGGTTAGGGTGAGGGTACGGGTTAGGGTTAGGATTAGGGTACGGGTTAGGGTTAGGGTTAGGGTACGAGTTAGGGTTAGGGTTAGGGTTAAGGTACGGGTTAGGGTTAGGGTTAGGGTTTAGGGTTAGGGTACGGGTTAGGGTTAGGGTTAGGGTTAGGTTTAGGGTTAGTGTACAGGTTAGGGTTAGGGTTAGGTTTAGGGTTAGTGTTAGGGTTAAGGTATGGGTTAGGGTTAGGGTTAGGATTAGGGTTAGATTTACGGTTAGGGTACGGGTTAGGTTTAGGGTAAAGGTTAGTGTTAGGGTACGGGTTAGGGTATGGGTTAGGGTTAGGGTTAGGGTTAGGGCACGGGTTAGGGTTAGGGTTAGGGTTAGGGTTAGTGTACGGGTTAGGTTACGGGTTAGGGTACGGGTTAGGTTTAGGGTTAGGGTTAGGGTTAGGGTACGTGATAGGGTTAGGGTTAGGTGTTAGGGATAGGGTTAGGGTTACGGTTAGGGTTATGGTTAGGGTACGGGTTAGGGTTAGTGTTAGGTTTAGGGTTAGGGTCAGGGTTAGGGTTTAGGGTTAGGGTTAGGGTTAGGGTACGGGTTAGGGTTAGGGTTAGGGTACGGGTTAGGGTTAGGTTTAGGCTACGGGTTAGGGTTAGGGTACGGGTTAGTGTTAGGGTACGGGTTAGGGTTAAGTTTATGGTATGTGTTAGGGTTAGGGTTAGGGGTTAGGTTTAGGGTTAGTGTTAGGGTACGTGTTAGGGTTAGGGTTAGGGTACGGGTTAGGTTTAGGGTTAGGGGTTAGTGTTAGGGTTAGAGTTAGGGTTAGTGTTAGCGTACGGGTTAGGGTTAGGTTCAGGGTTAGGTTTAGGGTACGGCTTAGGGTTAGGGTATGGGTTAGGGTTAGGATTAGGGTACGGGTTAGGGTTAGGGTTAGGGGTTAGGGTTATGGTTAGGGTTAGGGTTAGGTTTAGGGTTAGTGTACGGGTTAGGTTTAGGGTACGGGTTAGGGTTAGGGTTAAGGTTAGGGTTAGCGTCCGGGTTAGGGTTAGGGTTAGGGTTAGGGTTAGGTTACGGTGTAGGGATAGGATACGGGTTAGGGTTAGGTTTTGTGTTAGGGTTAGTGATAGGAAAAGGTTAGGGTTAGGGTTAGTGTTAGGGTTAGGGTACGGGTTAGGGTTAGGGTTAGCGTACGGGTTAGGGTTAGGGTTAGGGTTAGGGTTAGGGGTTAGGGGTAGGGGTTAGGATTAGGGTTAGTGTTAGGGTACGGGTTATTGTTAGGGTTAGGGTACGGGTTATGGCTAGGGTTAGGGTTAGGTTTAGGGTACGGGTTAGGGTTAGGGTTAGGGGTTAGTGTTAGTGTTAGGGTTAGGGTTAGGGTTTGGGTACCTGTTAGGGTTAGGGTTAGGGTACGGGTTAGGGTTAGGGTTAGGGGTTAGGTTTAGGGTTAGGGTTAGGGTTAGGGTTAGTGTACGGGTTAGGGTTAGGGTTAGGTTTAGTGTTAGGGTTAGGGTTAGGGTACGGGTTATGGTTAGGGTTAGGTTTAGGTTTAGGGTTAGGGTTAGGGTTAGGGTTAGGGTACGGGTTAGGGTTAGGGTTAGGGGTTAGGGTTAGGGTTAGGTTTAGGTTTAGGGTTAGGGTACGGGTGAGGGTTAGGGTTAGGGTTAGGGTTAGGGTCAGGGTTAGGGGTTAGTGTTAGGGTTAGGTTTAGGGTACGTGTTAGGTTTAGGGTTAGGGTACGGGTTAGGGTTAGGGTACGGGTTAGGTTTAGGGTACGGGTTAGGGTTAGGGTTAGGGTACGGGTTAGGGTTAGAGTTAGGGTACGTGTTAGGGTTAGGGTTAGGTTTAGGGTTAGGGTTAGAGTTAGAGGTTAGTGTTAGGGATAGGGTTAGGGTTAGGTTTAGGGTACGGGTTAGGGTACGGGTTAGGGTACGGGTTAGGGTTAGGGATAGGGTTAGGGTATGGGTTAGGGTTAGGGTACGTTTTAGGTTTAGGGTAGGGTTTAGAGTTAAGGTTAGGGTTAGTGTACGGGTAAGGTTTAGGGTTCGGGTTAGGGTTAGGTTTAGGGTTAGGGTTAGCGTACGGTATAGGGTTAGGGTTAGGGTTAGGGTTAGGTTTAGGGTACGGGTTAGGGTTAGGGTACGGGTTAGGGTTAGGGTTAGGTTAGGGTTAGGGTTACGGTTAGGAAAGGGTTAGGGTTAGGGTTAGCGTTAGGGTTAGGGTACGGGTTAGGGTTAGGGTTAGGGTACGGGTTAGGGTTAGGGTTAGGGTTAGGGTTAGGGTTAGGGGTTAGGGGTTAGTGTTAGGGTTAGGGTTAGGGTTAGGGTTAGGGGTAGGGTACGGGTTAGGGT
This sequence comes from Urocyon cinereoargenteus, assembly GCA_032313775.1. NCBI lineage: Eukaryota > Metazoa > Chordata > Mammalia > Carnivora > Canidae > Urocyon > Urocyon cinereoargenteus. The sequence continues at coordinate 5,802,895 of JAVLSZ010000035.1, forward strand.
ACGGGTTAGGGTTAGGGCACGGGTTAGTGTTAGGGTTAGGGTTAGGGTTAGGGTTAGGGTACGGGTTAGGGTTAGGGTACGGGTTAGGGTATGGGTTAGGGTTAGGGTACGGGTTAGGGTTAGGGTTAGGGGTTAGGGTGAGTGTTAGGGTTAGGGTTAGGGTTAGAGTATGGATTAGGGTTAGGGTTAGGGTCAGGGTTAGGGTTACGTTTAGGGTTAGGGTACGGGTTAGGGTTAGGGTTAGGGTTAGGGTACGGGTTAGGGTTAGGGTTAGGTTACGGGTTAGGGTTAGGGTTAGGGTACGGGTTAGGTTTAGTGTACGGGTTAGGGTACGGGTTAGGGTTAGGGTTAGGGTTAGGGTTAGGGTTAGGGTTGGGAAAGGGTTAGGGTTAGGGTTAGGGTACGGGTTAGGGTTAGGGTTAGCGTTAGGGTACGGGTTAGGTTTAGGGTACGGGTTAGGTTAGGGTACGGGTTAGGGTACGGGTTAGGGTTAGGGTTAGGGTATGGGTTAGAGTTAGGGTACAGGTACGGGTACGGGTTAGGGTTAGGGTTAGGGTTAGGGTACGGTTTAGGGTTAGGGTTAGGGTTAGGGTACGGGTTATGGTTAGGGTTAGGGTTAGGGTACAGGTTAGGGTTAGGGTACGGGTTAGGGTTAGGTTTTGGTTTAGGGTTAGGGTTAGGGTTAGGATACGGGTTAGGGTTAGGGTTAGGGTACGGGTTAGGGTTAGGGTTAGGGTTAGGGTTAGGGTTAGGGGTTAGGGGTTAGTGTTAGGGTTAGGGTTAGGATTAGGGTTAGGGTTAGGTTTGGGGTACGGGTACAGGTTAGGGTTAGGGTTAGGGTACGGGTTAGGGTTAGGGTTAGGGTTAGGGTTAGGGTTAGGGTTAGGTTTAGGATACGGGTTAGGGTACGGGTTAGGGTTAGGGTTAGGGTTAGGGTGAGGGTTAGTGTTAGGGTACGGGTTAGTGTTAGGGTTAGGGTTAGGATTAGGTTTAGGGTTAGGTTTAGGTTACGGGTTAGGGTTAAGGGTTAGGTTTAGGGTTAGGTTTAGGGTACCGGTTAGGGTTTGGGTTAGGGTTAGGTTTAGGGTTAGGGTACGGGTTAAGGTTAGGTTTAGGGTACGGTTTATGGTTAGGGTACGGTTTAGGGTTAGGTTTATGTTTAGGGTACGGGTTAGGGTTAGGGTACGGGTTAGGGTTAGGTTTAGGGTACGGGTTAGGGTTAGGGTATGGGTTAGGGTTAGTGTTAGGGTACGGGTTAGGGTAAGGGTTAGGTTTAGGGTTAGGGTACGGTTTAGGGTTACGGTTAGGGTACGGGTTAGGGTTAGGGTACGGGTTAGGGTTAGGGTTAGGGTTAGGGTTAGGGTTAGGGTTAGTGTTAGGGTTAGTGTTAGTGTTAGCGTACGGGTTAGGGTTAGGGTTAGGGTACGGGTTAGTGTTAGGGTACGGGTTAGGGTTAGGGTTAGTGTTAGCGTACGGGTTAGGGTTAGGGTACGGGTTAGGGTACTTGTTAGGGTTAGGGTTAGGGTTAGGGTATGGGTTAGCGTTAGGGTACGGGTTAGGGTTTGGGTTAGGGTACGGGTTAGGATTTGGGTTAGGGTACGGGTTAGGTTAGGGTTAGGGTACGGGTTAGGGTTAGGTTTAGGGTACGGGTTAGGGTTAGGGTTAGGGCTAGGGTACGGGTTAGGTTTAGGGTTAGGGTACGGGTTAGGTTTAGAGTACGGGTTAGGTTAAGGTTAGGGTAAGGGTTAGTGTTAGGGTTAGGGTTCGGGTTAGGGTTAGGGTTAGGGTACGGTTTAGGGTTAGGGTACGGGTTAGGGTTAGGGTTAGGGTAGGCGTTAGGTTTAGTTTTAGGGTTAGGGTTAGGGTACGGGTTATGGTTAGGGTTAGGTTTAAGGTTAGGGTTAGGGTTAGGGTACAGTTTAAGGTTAGGGATAGGGTTAGGGTTAGGGTACGGGTTAGGGTTAGGGTTAGGGTACGGGTTAGGTTTAGGGTACGGGTTAGGTTTAGGTTTAGGGTTAGGGTTAGTGTTAGGGTTAGGGTACGGGTTAGGGTTAGGGTTAGGGTACGGGTTAGGGTTAGGTTTAGGGTTAGGTTTAGGGTTAGTGTTAGGGTTAGGGTACGGGTTAGGTTTAGGGTTAGGGTACGGGTTAGGGTTAGGGTACGGGTTAGGGTTAGGGTACGGGTTAGTGTTAGGGTACGGGTTAGGGTTAGGGTACGGGTTAGGGTTAGAGTTAGGGTACGGGTTAGGGTTAGGGTTAGGGGTTAGCGTTAGGGTTAGGGTTAAGGCTAGGGTTAGGGTTAGTGTACGGGTTAGGGTTATGGTAAGGGTTAGGGTGAGGTTTAGGGTTAGGGTTAGCGTACGGGTTAGGTTTAGGGTTAGGTTTAGGATTAGGGTTAGGGTACGGGTAAGGGTTAGGGTACGGGTTAGGGTTAGGGTTAGGGTTAGGGTTAGGGTTAGGAAAGGGTTAGGGTTCGGGTTAGCGTTAGGGTTAGGGTACGGGTTAGGGTTAGGGTTAGGGTACGGGTTAGGGTTAGGGTTAGGGTTAGGGGTTAGGGGTTAGTGTTAGGGTTAGGGTTAGCGTTAGGGATAGGGTACGGGTTAGGGTTAGGGTACGGCTTAGGGTTAGGGTACGGGGTAGTTTTAAGGTTAGGGTTAGGGTTAGTGTTAGGTTTAGGGTACGGGTTAGGGTTAGGGTTAGGGTACGGTTTAGGGTTAGGGTTAGGGTTAGGGTACAGTTTAGGGTTAGGGTACGGGTTAGGGTACGGGTTAGGTTTAGGGTTAGGGTTAGAGTACGGGTTAGGGTTAGGGTTAGGTTTAGGGTTAGGGTTAGGGTACGGGTTAGGGTTAGGGTTAGGGTACGGGTTATGGATAGGGTTAGGTTTAGGGTTAGGGTTAGGGTTAGGGTACGGGTTAGGGTTAGGGTACGGGTTAGGGTTAGGGTTAGGTTTAGCGTTAGGGTACGGGTTAGGGTTAGGGTTTGTGTTAGGGTTAGGGTTAGGGTACAGGTTAGTGTTAGGGTTAGGGTACGGGTTAGGGTTAGGGTTAGGGTTAGGGTTAGGGTACGGGTTAGGGTTAGGGTACGGGTTAGGGTTAGAGTTAGGGTACGGGTTAGGGTTAGGGTTAGGGTTAGGGTTAGTGTTGGGTTAGCGTACGAGTTAGGGTTAGAGTTAGGGTACGCAATTAGGGTTAGGGTACGTGTTAGGGTTAGGGTTAGGGTTAGGGTTAGGGTTAGGGTTAGGGTACGGGTTAGGGTTAGAGTTAGGGTACGGGTTAGGGTTAGGGTTAGGGTTAGGGTTAGTGTTAGGGTTAGCGTACGGTTAGGGTTAGGGTTAGGTTTAGGGTTAGGGTTAGGGTACGGGTTAGGGTTAGGGTTAAGGTTAGTGTTAGGGTTAGGGTTAGGGTTTGGAAAGGGTTAGAGTTAGGGTTAGCGTTAGGTTTAGGGTACGGGTTAGGGTTAGGGTTAGGGTACGGGTTAGGGTTAGGGTTAGGGTTAGGGGTTAGGGGTTAGTGTTAGGTTTAGGGTTAGTGTTAGGGTTAGGGTTAGGGTACAGGTTAGGGTACGGGTTAGGGTTAGGTCAAGGGTTAGTGTTAGTGTTCGGGTTAGGGTTAGGTTTAGGGTACGGGTTAGGGTTAGGGTAGGGGTTAGGGTACGGTTTAGGGTTAGGGTACGGGTTAGGGTTAGGGTTAGGGGTGAGGGTGAGGATTAGGGTTAGGGTTAGGGTTAGGGTACGGGTTAGGGTTAGGGTTAGGGTTAGGGTTAGGGTTAGGGTTAGGAAAGGGTTAGGGTTAGGGTTAGCGTTAGGGTTAGGGTACGGGTTAGGGTTAGGGTTAGGGTACGGGTTAGGGTTAGGGTTAGGGTTAGGGGTTAGGGGTTAGTGTTAGGGTTAGGGTTAGCGTTAGGGATAGGGTACGGGTTAGGGTTAGGGTACGGGTTAGGGTTAGGGTACGGGGTAGTTTTAAGGTTAGGGTTAGGGTTAGTGTTAGGTTTAGGGTACGGGTTAGGGTTAGGGTTAGGGTACGGTTTAGGGTTAGGGTTAGGGTTAGGGTACAGTTTAGGGTTAGGGTACGGGTTAGGGTACGGGTTAGGTTTAGGGTTAGGGTTAGAGTACGGGTTAGGGTTAGGATTAGGGTTAGGTTTAGGGTTAGGGTTAGGGTACGGGTTAGGGTTAGGGTTAGGGTACGGGTTATGGATAGGGTTAGGTTTAGGGTTAGGGTTAGGGTTAGGGTACGGTTTAGGGTTAGGGTACGGGTTAGGGTTAGGGTTAGGTTTAGCGTTAGGGTACGGGTTAGGGTTAGGGTTTGTGTTAGGGTTAGGGTTAGGGTACAGGTTAGTGTTAGGGTTAGGGTACGGGTTAGGGTTAGGGTTAGGGTTAGGGTTAGGGTACGGGTTAGGGTTAGGGTACGGGTTAGGGTTAGAGTTAGGGTACGGGTTAGGGTTAGGGTTAGGGTTAGGGTTAGTGTTGGGTTAGCGTACGAGTTAGGGTTAGAGTTAGGGTACGCAATTAGGGTTAGGGTACGTGTTAGGGTTAGGGTTAGGGTTAGGGTTAGGGTTAGGGTTAGGGTACGGGTTAGGGTTAGAGTTAGGGTACGGGTTAGGGTTAGGGTTAGGGTTAGGGTTAGTGTTAGGGTTAGCGTACGGTTAGGGTTAGGGTTAGGTTTAGGGTTAGGGTTAGGGTACGGGTTAGGGTTAGGGTTAGGGTTAGGGTTAGGGTTAGGGTTAGGGTTTGGAAAGGGTTAGAGTTAGGGTTAGCGTTAGGTTTAGGGTACGGGTTAGGGTTAGGGTTAGGGTACGGGTTAGGGTTAGGGTTAGGGTTAGGGGTTAGGGGTTAGTGTTAGGTTTAGGGTTAGTGTTAGGGTTAGGGTTAGGGTACAGGTTAGGGTACGGGTTAGGGTTAGGTCAAGGGTTAGTGTTAGTGTTCGGGTTAGGGTTAGGTTTAGGGTACGGGTTAGGGTTAGGGTAGGGGTTAGGGTACGGTTTAGGGTTAGGGTACGGGTTAGGGTTAGGGTTAGGGGTGAGGGTGAGGATTAGGGTTAGGGTTAGGGTTAGGGTATGGGTTAGGGTTAGGGTTAGGGTTAGGGTCAGTGTTAGGGGTTAGGGTTAGGGTTAGGGTCAGGTTACGGGTTAGGGTTAGGGTTAGGGTACGGGTTAGAGTTAGGGTACGGGTTAGGGTTAAGGTTAGGGTAGGGGTTAGGGTTAGGGTTAGGGTTAGGGTTAGGGTACGAGTTATGGTTAGGGTTAGGTTTAGGGTTAGGGTACGGGTTAGGGTTAGGGTTAAGGTACGGGTTAGGTTTAGGGTACGGGTTAGGGTTAGGGTTAGGGTTAGGGTACGGGTTAGGGTTAGGGTTAGGATTTTTGTTAGGGTTAGGGTAAGATTTAGGGTTAGGGTTGGGTACGGGTTAGGGTTTGGGTACGGTTAGGGTTAGGGTATGGGTTAGGGTTAGGGTTAGGGTACTTGTTAGGGTTAGGGTTAGGGGTTAGGGTTAGGGTTAGGTTTAGGGTACGGGTTAGGCTTAGGGTACGGGTTAGTGTTAGGGTTAGGGTTAGGGTTAGGGTATGGGTTAGGGTTAGGGTACGGTTTAGGGTTAGGGTTAGGGTACGGGTTAGGGTTAGGGTTAGGGGTTAGGTTAGGGTTAGGGTTAGGGTTAGGTTTAGGGTACGGTTTAGGGTTAGGGTACGGGATAGGGTTAGGTTTAGAGTTAGGGTTAGGGTTAGCGTACGGGTTAGGGTTAGGGTTAGGGTTAGGTTTAGGTTTAGGAAATGGTTAGGGTTAGGTTTAGGGTTCGGGTTAGGGTTAGAGTTAGGGGTTAGGGGTTAGGTTTAGGGTTAGGGTTAGGGTTAGGTACGGGTTAGGGTACGGGTTAGGGTTAGGGTACGTGTTAGGGTTAGTGTACGGGTTAGTGTTAGGGATAGTGTTAGGGTTAGGGTTAGGGTATGGGTTAGGGTTAGGGTTAGGTTACGGGTTAGGGTTAGGGTACGGGTTAGGGTACGGGTTAGGGTTAGGGTTAGGGTTAGGGTTAGGGTTAGGGTTAGGAAAGGGTTAGGGTTAGGGTTAGGGTACGGGTTAGGGTTAGGGTTAGGGTTAGGGTACGGGTTAGGTTTAGGGTACGGTATAGGTTAGGGTACGGGTTAGGGTACGGGTTAGTGTTAGGGTTAGGGTATGGGTTAGAGTTAGGGTACAGGTACGGGTACGGGTTAGGGTTAGGGTTAGGGTACGGGTTAGGGTTAGGGTTAGGGTTATGGTACGCGTTATGGTTAGGGTTAGGGTTAGGGTACAGTTTAGGGTTAGGGTACGGGTTAGGGTACGGGTTAGGGTTAGGGTTAGGGTTAGGGTACGGGTTAGGGTTAGGGTTAGGTTTAGGGTTAGGGTTAGGGTACGGGTTAGTGTTAGGGTTAGGGTTAGGATTAGGGTTAGGGTTAGGTTTGGGGTAGGGTACGGGTTAGGGTTAGGGTTAGGGTACGGGTTAGGGTTAGGGTTAGGGTTAGGGTTAGGGTTAGGTTTAGGATACGGGTTAGGGTACGGGTTAGGGTTAGGATTAGGGTTATGGTTAGGGTACGGGTTAGGGTTAGTGTTAGGGTTAGGGCTAGTGTTAGGGTACGGGTTAGGTTTAGGGTTAGGGTAAGGGTTAGTGTTAGGGTTAGGGTAGGGGAGAGGGTTAGGGTTAGGGTACGGGTTAGGGTTAGGGTTAGAGTTAGGATTAGGGTTAGGGTTAGGTTTAGGGTACGGGTTAGGGTTAAGGGTTAGGGTTAGGGTTAGGTTTAGGGTAACGGTTAGGGTTAGGGTTAGGGTTAGGTTTAGGGTTAGGGTACGGGTTAGGGTTAGGTTTAGGGTACGGTTTAGGGTTAGGGTACGGTTTAGGGTTAGGTTTATGTTTAAGGTACGGGTTAGGGTTAGGGTACGGGTTAGGGTTAGGGTTAGCGTACGGGTTAGGTTTAGGGTACGGGTTAGGGTTAGGGTTAGGGTACGGGTTAGGGTTAGTGTTAGGGTACGGGTTAGGGTAAGGGTTAGGGTTAGGGTTAGGGTACGTTTTAGGGTTACGGTTAGGGTACGGGTTTGCGTTAGGGTATGGGTTAGGGTTAGGGTTAGGGTTAGGGCTAGGGTACGGGTTAGGGTTAGGGTTAGGGTACGGGTTAGGTTTAGGGTACGGGTTAGGTTTAGGGTTAGGGTAAGGGTTAGTGTTAGGGTTAGGGTAGGGGTTAGGGTTAGGGTTAGGGTACGGGTTAGGGTTAGGTTACGGGTTAGGGTTAGGGTTAGGGTAGGGGTTAGGGTTAGGGTTAGGGTTAGGTTTAGGGTTAGGTTAAGGGTTAGAGTTAGGGTTAGGGTAGGGGTTAGGGTTAGGGTTAGGGTACGGGTTAGGGTTAGGGTACGGGTTAGGGTTAGGTTTAGGGTAGGGGTTAGGGTTAGGGTTAGGGTTAGGGTACGAGTTATGGTTAGGGTTAGGTTTAGGGTTAGGGTACGGGTTAGGGTTAGGGTTAGGGTACGGGTTAGGGTTAGGGTACGGGTTAGGGTTAGGGTTAGGGTACGGGTTAGGTTTAGGGTTAGGATTGGGGTTAGTGTTAGGGTAAGATTTAGGGTTAGGGTTGGGTACGGCTTAGGGTTTGGGTACGGTTAGGGTTAGGGTACGGGTTAGGGTTAGGGTTACGGTACTTGTTAGGGTTAGGGTTAGGGGTTAGGGTTAGGGTTTGGGTTAGGGTACGGTTTAGGGTTAGGGTATGGGTTAGTGTTAGGGTTAGGGTTAGGGTACGGGTTAGGGTTAGGGTACGGGTTAGGGTTAGGGTTAGGGTACGGGTTAGGGTTAGGGTTTAGGGTTAGGGTTAGGGTACGGGTTAGGGTTAGGTTTAGAGTTAGGGTTAGGGTTAGCGTACGGGTTAGGGTTAGTTTTACGGTACGGGTTAGGGTAAGGATACGGGTTAGGGTTAGGGTTAGGGTTAGGTTTAGGGTTAGGAAAGGGTTAGGGTTAGGTTTAGGGTTAGGGTTAGTGTACGGGTTAGGGTTAGGGTTAGGGTACGGGTTAGGGTTAGGGTTAGGTTTAGGGTTAGGGTACGGGTTAGGGTTCGGGTTAGGGTTAGAGTTAGGGGTTAGGGGTTAGGTTTAGGGTTAGGGTACGGGTTAGTGTATTGGTTAGGGTACGGGTTAGGCTTAGGGTACGTGTTAGGGTTAGTGTACGGGTCAGTGTTTGGGATAGGCTTAGGGTTAGGGTTAGGGTACGGGTTAGGGTTAGGTTTAGGGTACGGGTTAGTGTTAGGGTATGGGTTAGGGTACGGGTTAGGGTTAGGGTAAGGGTTAGGGTTAGGGTTAGGGTTAGGGTACGGGTTAGGTTTAGGGTTAGGGCACGGGTTACGGTTACGGTACGGGTTAGGTTTAGGGTTAGGGTTAGTGTTAGCGTTAGGGTACGGGTTAGGGTTAGGGTTATGTTAGGGTTAGGGTTAGGATACGGGTTAGGGTTAGGTTTAGGGTACGGGTTACGGTTAGGGTACGGGTTAGGTTTAGGGTTAGGGTTAGTGTTAGCGTTAGGGTACGGGTTAGGGTTAGGGTTAGTGTTTGGGTTAGGGTTAGGATACGGGTTAGGGTTAGGGTTAGGGTAAGGGTTAGGGTTAGGTTACGGGTTAGGGTTAGGGTTACGGTACGGGTTAGGTTTAGGATACGGGTTAGGGTTAGGGTTAGGGTTAGGTTTAGGGTTAGGAAAGGGTTAGGGTTAGGTTTAGGGTTAGGGTTAGGGTACGGGTTAGGGTACGGGTTAGGGTTAGGGTTAGGGTTAGGGTTAGGGTTAGGGTACGGGTTAGGGTTAGGATACGGGTTAGGGTTAGAGTTAGGGTACGGGTTAGGGTTAGGGTTAGGGGTTAGGGTAGGGTTAGGGTTAGGGTTAGGGTTATTGTACGGGTTAGGGTTAGGGTACGGGTAGGGTTAGGGTACGGGTTAGGGTACGGGTTAGGGTTAGGGTTAGGGTTAGGAAAGGGTTAGGGTTAGGGTTAGTGCTGGGTTAGGGTACGCGTTACGTTTAGGGATAGGTTATGGGTTAGGGTTAGTGTTAGGGTTAGGGTTAGGGTTAGGGTTAGGAAAGGGTTAGGTTTAGGTTAGTGTTAGGGTTAGGGTACGGGTAGGGTTAGGGTTAGGGTATGGGTTAGGGTTAGGGTACAGGTTAGGGTTAGTGTTAGGGTACGGGTTAGGGTTAGGGTACAGGTTAGGGTTAGGGTTAGGGTAGGGGTTAGGGTTAGGGTTAGGGTTAGGGTTAGGGTACGAGTTATGGTTAGGGTTAGGTTTAGGGTTAGGGTACGGGTTAGGGTTAGGGTTAAGGTACGGGTTAGGGTTAGGGTACGGGTTAGGGTTAGGGTTAGGGTTAGGGTCGGGTTAGGGTTAGGGCTAGGATTAGGGTTAGGGTTAGGGTAAGATTTAGGGTTAGGGTTGGGTACGGGTTAGGTTTTGGGTACGGTTAGGGTTAGGGTACGGGTTAGGGTTAGGGTTAGGGTACTTGTTAGGGTTAGGGTTAGGAGTTAGGGTTAGGGTTATGTTTAGGGTACGGTTTAGGGTTAGGGTACGGGTTAGTGTTAGGGTTAGTGTTAGGGTTAGGGTACGGGTTAGGGTTAGGGTACGGGTTAGGGTTAGGTTTAGGGTACGGGTTAGGGTTAGGGGTAGGGGTTAGGGTTAGGGTTAGGGTTAGGGTTAGGTTTAGGGTACGGTTTAGGGTTAGGGTACGGGTTAGGGTTAGGTTTAGAGTTAGGGTTAGGGTTAGGGTACGGGTTAGGGTACGGGTTAGGGTTAGGGTTAGGGTTAGGGTACGGGTTGGGGTTAGGGTACGGGTTAGGGTTAGGGTTAGGGTTAGGTTTAGGGTTAGGAAAGGTTTAGGGTTAGGTTTAGGGTTAGGGTTAGGTTACGGGTTAGGGTTAGGGTTAGGGTACGGGTTAGGGTTAGGGTTAGGGTTAGGTTTAGCATTAGGGTACGGGTTAGGGTTCGGGTTAGGGTTAGAGTTAGGGGTTAGGGGTTAGGTTTAGGTTTAGGGTTAGTGTTAGGGTACGGGTTAGGGTACGGGTTAGGGTTAGGGTACGTGTTAGGGTTAGTGTACGGGTTAGTGTTAGGGATAGGTTTAGGGTTAGGGTTAGGGTACGGGTTAGGGTTCGGGTTAGGGTACGGGTTAGGGTTAGGGTACGGGTTAGTGTACGGGTTAGGGTTAGGGTTAGGGTTAGGGTTAGGAAAGGGTTAGGGTTAGGGTTAGGGTACGGGTTTGGGTTAGGGTTAGGGTTAGGGTTAGGGTACGGGTTAGGTTTGGGGTACGGGTTAGGTTAGGGTACGGGTTAGGGTACGGGTTAGGTTTAGGGTTAGGGTATGGGTTAGAGTTAGGGTACAGGTACGGGTACGAGTTAGGGTTAGGGTTATGGTTAGGGTACGGTATGGTTAGGGTTAGGGTTAGGGTACAGGTTAGGGTTAGGGTACGGGTTAGGGTTAGGTTTAGGGTTAGGGTTAGGGTTAGGGTTAGGTTTAGGGTTAGGGTACGGGTTAGGGTTAGTGTAAGGGTTAGGGTTAGTGTTAGGGTACGGGTTAGTGTTAGGGTTAGTGTTAGGATTAGGGTTAGGGTTAGGTTTAGGGTACGGGTTGGGGTTAAGGGTTAGGGTTAGGGTTAGGTTTAGGGTACCGGTTAGGGTTAGGGTTAGGGTTAGGTTTAGGGTTAGGGTACGGGTTAGGGTTAGGTTTAGGGTACGGTTTAGGGTTAGGGTACGGTTTAGGGTTAGGTTTATGTTAAGGTTACGGGTTAGGGTTAGGGTACGGGTTAGGGCTAGGGTTAGGGTACGGGTTAGGGTTAGGTTTAGGGTACGGTTTAGGGTTAGGGTACGGTTTAGGGTTAGGTTTATGTTTAGGGTACGGGTTAGGGTTAGGGTACGGGTTAGGGTTAGGGTTAGGGTACGGGTTAGGGTTAGGGTACGGGTTAGGGTTAGGGTTAGGGTACGGGTTAGGGTTAGTGTTAGGGTACGGGTTAGGGTTAGGGTACGGGTTAGGGTTAGGGTTAGGGTACGGGTTAGGGTTAGGGTTAGGGTTAGGGTACGGGTTAGGGTTAGGGTTAGGGTTAGGGTTAGGGTTAGGGTACGGGTTAGGGTTAGGGTTAGGGTTAGGGTACGGGTTAGAGTTAGGGTTAGGATTAGGGTTAGGTTTAGGGTAAGATTTAGGGTTAGGGTTGGGTACGGGTTAGGGTTTGGGTACGGTTAGGGTTAGGGTACGGGTTAGGGTTAGGGTTAGGGTACTTGTTAGGGTTAGGGTTAGGGGTTAGGGTTAGGGTTAGGGTTAGGGTACGGTTTAGGGTTAGGGTACGGGTTAGTGTTAGGGTTAGGGTTAGGGTTAGGGTACGGGTTAGGGTTAGGGTACGGGTTAGGGTTAGGGTTAGGCTACTTGTTAGGGTTAGGGTTAGGGGTTAGGGTTAGGGTTAGGGTTAGGGTACGGTTTAGGGTTAGGGTACGGGTTAGTGTTAGAGTTAGGGTACGGGTTAGGGTTAGGGTACGGGATAGGGTTAGGGTTAGGGTACGGGTTAGGGTAAGGGTTAGGGGTTAGGGTTAGGGTTAGGGTTAGGGTTAGGTTTAGGGTACGGTTTAGGTTTAGGGTACGGGTCAGGGTTAGGTTTAGTGTTAGGGTTAGGGTTAGCGTACCGGTTAGGGTTAGGGTTAGGGTTAGGGTTAGGGTATGGTTTAGGGTTAGGGTCCGGGTTAGGGTTAGGCTTAGTGTTAGGTTTAGGGTTAGGGTCAGGGTTAGGGGTTAGGGTTAGGGTTAGTGTTAGGGTTAGGGTTAGGTTTAGGGTTAGGGTACGGGTTACGGTTAGGTTACGGGTTAGGTTTAGTGTTAGGGTCAGGGTTAGCGTTAGGGTACGGGTTAGGGTTAGGGTTAGTGTTAGGGTTAGGGTTAGGATACGGGTTAGGTTTAGGGTTAGGGTACGGGTTAGGGTTAGGTTACGGGATAGGGTTAGGGTACGGGTTAGGGTACTGGTTAGGTTTAGGGTTAGCGTTAGCGTTAGGGTACGGGTTAGGGTTAGGGTTAGGGTACGGGTTAGGGTTAGAGTTAGTGTACGGTTTAGGGTTAGGGGTTAGGGTAGGGTTAGGTTTAGGGTTAGGGTTAGTGTACGGGTTAGGGTTAGGGTACGGGTTAGGGTTAGGTTTAGGGTTAGGGTTAGCGTACGGGTTATGGTTAGGTTAGGGTTAGGGTTAGGGTTAGGGTACGGGTTATGGTTAGGGTACGGGTTAGGGTTAGGGTTAGGAAAGGGTTAGGATAAGGGTTAGGGTTAGCGTTAGGGTTAGGGTACGGGTTAGGTTTAGGGTTAGGGTACGGGTTAGGGTTAGGGTACGGGTTAGGGTTAGGGTTAGGGTATGGGTTATGGTTAGGGTACGGGTTAGGGTTAGGGTTAGGGTTAGGAAAGGGTTAGGGTTAGGGTTAGCGTTAGGGTTAGGGTACGGGTTAGGGTTAGGGTTAGGGTACTTGTTAGGGTTAGTGTTAGGCGTTAGGTTTAGAGTTAGGGATAGGGTTAGTGTTAGGATTAGGGCACGGGTTAGGGTACGGGTTAGGGTTAGGGTTAGGGTTAGGGTACGGGTTAGGGTTAGGGTTAGGGTAGGTTTTAGGGTTAGGGTACGGTTTAGGGTTAGGGTTAGTGTTAGGGTACGGGTTAGGGTTAGGGTACGGGTTAGGGTTAGGGTTAGGGTACGGGTTAGGGTTAGGGTACTGTTTAGGGTTAGGGTTAGGTTTAGGGTTAGGGTACGGGTTAGGGATAGGGTTAGTGTACGGGTTAGGGTTAGGGTTAGGTTTAGGGTACGGGTTAGGGTTAGGGTTAGGGTACGGGTTAGGGTTAGGGTACGGGTTAGGTTTAGGGTTAGGGTTAGGGTTAGTGTTAGGGTTAGGGTATGGGTTAGGGTTAGGGTACGGGTTAGGATTAGGTTTAGGGTAGGGGTTAGGGTTAGGGTTAGGGTTAGGGTTAGGGTACGGGTTAGCGTTAGGGTACGGGTTAGGGTTTGGGTTAGGGTACGGGTTAGGGTTTGGGTTAGGGTACGGGTTAGGTTTAGGGTTAGGGTACGGGTCAGGGTTAGGGTTAGCGTACGGGTTAGGGTTAGGGTTAGGGCTAGGGTACGGGTTAGGGTTAGGGTTAGGGTACGGGTTAAGTTTAGGGTACGGGTTAGGTTTAGGGTTAGGGTAAGGGTTAGTGTTAGGGTTAGGGTACGGGTTAGGGTTAGGGTTAGGGTACGGGTTAGGGTTAGGGTACAGGTTAGGGTTAGGTTTAGGGTAGGGTTTAGGTTTAGGTTTAGGGTTAGGGTTAGCGTACGGGTTATGGTTAGGGTTAGGTTTAAGGTTAGGGTTAGGGTTAGGTTACGGGTTAGGGTTAGGGTACTGTTTAGGGTTAGGGTTAGGTTTAGGGTTAGGGTACGGTTTAGGGATAGGGTTAGGGTACGGGTTAGGGTTAGGGTTAGAGTACGGGTTAGGGTTAGGGTACGGGTTAGTGTTACGGTACGGGTTAGGTTTAGGGTTAGGGTTAGGGTTAGTGTTAGGTTTAGGTTACGGGTTAGGGTTAGGGTACGGGTTAGGGTTAGGGTACGGGTTAGGGTTAGGGTTAGGGTAGGGGTTAGGGTTAGGTTTAGGGTTGGGTTTAGGGTACGGGTTATGGTTAGGGTTAGGTTTAAGGCTAGGTTGGGGTTAGGGTACGGGTTAGGGTTAGGGTTAGGGTTAGGGTATGGGTTAGGGTTAGGATACGGGTTAGGGTTAGGGTTAGTGTTAGGTTTAGGGTTAGGGTCAGGGTTAGGGTTTAGGGTTAGGGTTAGGGTTAGGGTACGGGTTAGGGTTAGGGTTAGGGTTAGGGTACGGTTTACGGTTAGGGTACGGGTTAGGTTTATGTTTAGGGATAGGGTTAGCATTAGAGTACGGGTTAGGGTTAGGGTTAGTGTTAGGGTTAGGGTTAGGATACGGGTTAGGGTTAGGGTTAGGTTACGGGTTAGGGTTAGGTTACGGGTTAGGGTTAGTGTACGGGTTAGGGTACGGGTTAGGGTACGGGTTAGGGTTAGGGTTAGGGTTAGCGTTAGGGTACGGGTTAGGGTTTGGGTACGGGTTAGGGTTAGAGTTAGGGTACGGGTTAGGGTTAGGGGTTAGGGTAGGTTTAGGGTTCAGATTAGGGTTAGTGTACGGGTTAGGGTTAGGGTACGGGTTAGGGTTAGGGTTAGGGTTAGGGTTAGGGTTAGCGTACGGGTTAGGGTTAGGTTAGGGTTAGGGTTAGTGTTAGGGTACGGGTTACGGTTAGGATACGGGTTAGGGTTAGGGTTAGGGTTACTAAAGGGTTAGGGTTAGTGTTAGGGTTAGCGTAAGGGTTAGGGTACGGGTTAGGTTTAGGGTTAGGGTACGGGTAAGGGTTAGGGTACGGGTTAGGGTTAGTGTTAGGGTATGGGTTATGGTTAGGGTACGGGTTACGATTAGGGTTAGGGTTAGGAAAGGGTTAGGGTTAGGGTTAGCGTTAGGGTTAGGGTACGGGTTAGGGTTAATGTACGGTTTAGGGTTAGTTTTAGGGTTAGGGTACGGGTTAGGGTTAGGGTTATGTTAGGGTTAGGGTTAGGATACGGGTTAGGGTTAGTTTTAGGGTACGGGTTACGGTTAGGGTACGGGTTAGGTTTAGGGTTAGGGTTAGTGTTAGCGTTAGGGTACGGGTTAGGGTTAGGGTTAGTGTTTGGGTTAGGGTTAGGATACGGGTTAGGGTTAGGGTTAGGGTAAGGGTTAGGGTTAGGTTACGGGTTAGGGTTAGGATTACGGTACGGGTTAGGGTTAGGATACCGGTTAGGGTTAGGGTTAGGGTTAGGTTTAGGGTTAGGAAAGGGTTAGGGTTAGGTTTAGGGTTAGGGTTAGGGTACGGGTTAGGGTACGGGTTAGGGTTAGGGTTAGGGTTAGGGTTAGGGTACGGGTTAGGGTTAGGATACGGGTTAGGGTTAGAGTTAGGGTACGGGTTAGGGTTAGGGTTAGGGGTTAGGGTAGGGTTAGGGTTAGGGTTAGGGTTATTGTACGGGTTAGGGTTAGGGTACGGGTAGGGTTAGGGTACGGGTTAGGGTTAGGGTTAGCGTTAGGGTTAGTGTTAGGAAAGGGTTAGGGTTAGGGTTAGTGCTGGGTTAGGGTACGGGTTACGTTTAGGGATAGGTTATGGGTTAGGGTTAGTGTTAGGGTTAGGGTTAGGGTTAGGGTTAGGAAAGGGTTAGGTTTAGGTTAGTGTTAGGGTTAGGGTACGGGTAGGGTTAGGGTTAGGGTATGGGTTAGGGTTAGGGTACAGGTTAGGGTTAGGGTTAGGGTACGGGTTAGGGTTAGGGTACAGGTTAGGGTTAGGGTTAGGGTAGGGGTTAGGGTTAGGGTTAGGGTTAGGGTTAGGGTACGAGTTATGGTTAGTGTTAGGTTTAGGGTTAGGGTACGGGTTAGGGTTAGGGTTAAGGTACGGGTTAGGGTTAGGGTACGGGTTAGGGTTAGGGTTAGGGTTAGGGTCGGGTTAGGGTTAGGGCTACGATTAGGGTTAGGGTTAGGGTAAGATTTAGGGTTAGGGTTGGGTACGGGTTAGGTTTTGGGTACGGTTAGGGTTAGGGTACGGGTTAGCGTTAGGTTTAGGGTAGGGGTTAGGGTTAGGGTTAGGGTTAGGGTACGAGTTATGGTTAGGGTTAGGTTTAGGGTTAGTGTACGGGTTAGGGTTAGGGTTAGGGTACGGGTTAGGGTTAGGGTACGGGTTAGGGTTAGGGTTAGGGTTAGGGTATGTGTTAGGGTTAGGGTACGGGATAGGGTTAGGGTTAGGGTTAGGGTTAGGTTACGGGTTAGGGTTAGGGTACGGATTAGGGTTAGGGTTAGTGTTAGGGTTAGGGTTAGTGTACGGGTTAGTGTTAGGGTTAGGGTTAGGGTTAGGGTTAGGGTTAGGGTACGGGTTAGGGTTCGGGTTCGGTTTAGGGTTAGGTTTAGGATGAGGGTACTGGTTAGGGTTAGGGTTAGGGTACTGGTTAGAGTTAGGTTTAGGGTATGGGTTAGGGTTAGGGTAAGGTTAGGGTACGGATTAGGGTTAGGGTTAGGTTTAGGGTACGGGTTAGGGTTAGGGTTAGGGGTTAGGGTCGGGGTATGTGTTAGGGTTAGGGTTAGGGTTAGGGTTAGGGTTAGGGTATGGGTTAGGGTTAGGTTTAGGGTAGTGTTAGGGTTAAAGTACGGGTTAGGGTTAGGGTTAGGGTTAGGGTTATGGGTTAGGAGTTAGGGTTAGGTTTAGGGTTAGGGTTAGGTTACGGGTTAGTGTACGAGTTAGGGTTAGTGTTAGGGTTAGGTTACGGGTTAGGGTTAGGGTACGGGTTAGGTTTAGGGTTAGGGTAAGGGTTAGGGTACGGGTTAGGGTTAGGGTTAGGGTTAGGGTAAGGTTAAGGATACGGGTTAGGGTTAGGGTTAGGGTTAGGGTTAGGGTACTGGTTAGGGTACGGGTTAGGGTTAGGGTACGGGTTAGGGTACGGTTTAGGGTTAGGGTTAGGGTTAGGGTTAGGTTTAGGGTTAGGAAAGCGTTAGGGTTAGGGTTAGGGTACGGGTTAGGGTTAGGGTTAGGGTACGGGTTAAGGTACTGGTTAGGGTTAGGGTTAGGTTTAGGGTACGGGTTAAGGTTAGGGTTAGGGTTAGGGGTTAGGGGTTAGGGTTAGGGTTAGGGTTAGGGTTAGGGTACGGGTTAGGTATGGGTTAGGGTTAGGGTACGTGTTAGTGTTAGGTTTATGGTTAGGGTTAGGGTAAGGGTTAGGGTTAGGGTTAGGGTTAGGTTACGGGTTAGGGTTAGGGTACGGGTTAGGGTACGGGTTAGCATTAGGTTTAGGGTTAGGGTTAGGTTTAGGAAAGGGTTAGGGTTAGGTTTAGGGTACGGGTTAGGGTTAGGGTTAGGATACAGGTTAGGGTTAGGGTTAGGGGTTAGGGTTAGTGTTAGGGTTAGGGTTAGGGTTAGGTTACGGGTTAGGTTAGGGTACGGGATAGGGTTAGGGTTAGGGTACGGGTTAGGGTTAGGGTACGGGTTAGGGTTAGGGTACGGGTTTGGTTAGGGTTAGGGTACGGGTTAGGGTTAGAGTTAGGATACGGGTTAGGTTAGGGTACGGGATAGGGTTAGGGTTAGGGTACGGGTTAGGGTTAGGGTACGGGTTAGGGTTAGGGTATGGGTTTGGTTAGGGTTAGGGTACGGGTTAGGGTTAGGGTACGGGTTTGGTTAGGGTTAGGGTACGGGTTAGGGTTAGGTTTAGGGCTTAGGGTTAGGGTTAGGTTTAGGGTACGGGTTAGGGTTAGGGTTAGGGTACGGGTTAGGGTTAGAGTTAGGGTTAGGGTTAGGTTTAGCGTACGGGTTAGCGTTAGGTTTAGTTTTAGGGTTAGGTTTAGGGTACGGGTTAGGGTACGGGTTAGGGTTAGGGTTAGGGTTAGGGTTAGGAAAGCGTTAGGGTTAGGGATAGGGTTAGTGTTAGGGTTAGGGTTAGGGTACGGGTTAGGGTTAGGATAAGGGGTAGGGTTACGGTACGGTTTAGGGTACGGGTTAGGGTTAGGGTTAGGGTTTGGGTACGGGTACGGGTTAGGGTTAGGGTAAAGGTTAGGGTAGGGGTTAGGGTACGGTTTAGGGTTAAGGTTAGGTATAGGGTACGGGTTAGGGTTAGGGTACTGTTAGGGTACGTTTTAGGGTTAGGGTTAGGTTTAGAGCAAGAGTTAGGGTTAGGGTACCGGTTAGGTTTAGGGTACGGGTTAGGTTTAGGCTTAGGGTACGGGTTAGGGTTAGGGTTAGGGGTTAGGGTTAGGTTTAGGGTTAGGGTACGGGTTAGGGTTAGGGTACGGGTTAGGATTAGGGTTAGGGTTAGGTATAGGGTACGGGTTAGGTTTAGGGGATGGCTTAGGGTTAGGCTTAGGGTACGGGTTAGGCTTAGGGTTAGGGGTTAGGGTTAGGGTTATGGCTAGGGTTAGGGTTAGGGTACGGGTTAGGGATAGGGTACGGGTTAGGGTTAGGTTTACGGTTAGGTTTAGGGTTAGCGTACGTGTTAGGGTTAGGGTTAGGGTTAGGGTACGGTTTAGGGTTAGGGTACGGTTTAGGGTTAGGGTACGGTTTAGGGTACGGGTTAGGGTTAGGGTTAGGGTACGGGTTAGGGTTAGGGTATGGGTTAGGGTTAGGGTTAGGGTTAGGGTACGGGTTAGGGTTAGGGTACGGGTTAGGGTT
Organism: Urocyon cinereoargenteus; assembly: GCA_032313775.1. Lineage (NCBI taxonomy): Eukaryota > Metazoa > Chordata > Mammalia > Carnivora > Canidae > Urocyon > Urocyon cinereoargenteus. The sequence continues at coordinate 5,821,070 of JAVLSZ010000035.1, forward strand.
AGGGTTAGGTTTAGGGTTAGGGTTAGGGTTAGGGTTAGGGTTAGGAAAGGGTTAGGGTTAGGATTAGGGTTAGTGTTAGGGTACGGGTTAAGGTTAGGGTTAGGGTATGGATTAGGGTTAGGGTTAGGGTTAGGGTTAGTGTTAGGGTACGTGTTAGGTTTAGGGTATGGCTTAGGGTTAGGGTTAGGGTTAGGGTTACGGTTAGGAAAGGGTTAGGGTTAGGATTAGGGTTAGGGTTAGGGTTAGGGTTAGGGAACGGGTTAGGGTACGGGTTAGGGTTAGGGTAGGGGTTAGGGTACGTGTTAGGTTTAGGGTTAGGGTACGGTTTATGGTTAGGGTACGGGTTAGGGTTAGAGTACGGTTTAGGGTACGGGTTAGGGTTAGGGTTAGGGTTTGGGTACGGGTTAGGTTTAGGGTACGGGTTAGGGTTAGGGTTAGGGTACGGTTTAGGGTTAGGGTTAGAGTACGGGTTAGGGTTAGGGTTAGGTTTAGGGTACGGTTTAGGGTTAAGGTTAGGGGTTATGGTTAGTGTACGGGTTAGGGTTAGCGTTAGGGTTAGGGTACGGGTTAGGGTTAGGGTTAGGGTACGGATTAGGTTTAGGGTTAGGGTTAGGGTACGGGGTAGGGTTAGGGTTAGGGTTAAGGCAAGGGTTAGGGTTAGGGTACCGGTTAGGTTTAGGGTACGGGTTAGGGTTAGGGTTAGGCTTAGGGTACGGTTTAGGGTTAGGGTTAGGGTTTAGGGTTAGGGTTAGGGTTAGGGTACGTGTTAGTGTTAGGGTACGGGATAGGGTTAGGGTTAGGGTTAGGGTTAGGTTACGGGTTAGGGTTAGGGTACGGATTAGGGTTAGGGTTAGTGTTAGGGTTAGGGTTAGTGTACGGGTTAGTGTTAGGGTTAGGGTTAGGGTTAGGGTTAGGGTTAGGGTACGGGTTAGGGTTCGGGTTCGGTTTAGGGTTAGGTTTAGGATGAGGGTACTGGTTAGGGTTAGGTTTAGGGTACTGGTTAGAGTTAGGTTTAGGGTATGGGTTAGGGTTAGGGTAAGGTTAGGGTACGGATTAGGGTTAGGGTTAGGTTTAGGGTACGGGTTAGGGTTAGGGTTAGGGGTTAGGGTTGGGGTATGTGTTAGGGTTAGGGTTAGGGTTAGGGTTAGGGTTAGGGTATGGGTTAGGGTTAGGTTTAGGGTAGTGTTAAGGTTAAAGTACGGGTTAGGGTTAGGGTTAGGGTTAGGGTTATGGGTTAGGAGTTAGGGTTAGGTTTAGGGTTAGGGTTAGGTTACGGGTTAGTGTACGAGTTAGGGTTAGTGTTAGGGTTAGGTTACGGGTTAGGGTTAGGGTACGGGTTAGGTTTAGGGTTAGGGTAAGGGTTAGGGTACGGGTTAGGGTTAGGGTTAGGGTTAGGGTAAGGTTAAGGATACGGGTTAGGGTTAGGGTTAGGGTTAGGGTTAGGGTACTGGTTAGGGTACGGGTTAGGGTTAGGGTACGGGTTAGGGTATGGTTTAGGGTTAGGGTTAGGGTTAGGGTTAGGGTTAGGGTTAGGAAAGCGTTAGGGTTAGGGTTAGGGTACGGGTTAGGGTTAGGGTTAGGGTACGGGTTAAGGTACTGGTTAGGGTTAGGGTTAGGTTTAGGGTACGGGTTAATGTTAGGGTTAGGTTTAGGGGTTAGGGGTTAGGGTTAGGGTTAGGGTTAGGGTTAGGGTACGGGTTAGGGTATGGGTTAGGGTTAGGGTACGTGTTAGTGTTAGGTTTATGGTTAGGGTTAGGGTAAGGGTTAGGGTTAGGGTTAGGGTTAGGTTACGGGTTAGGGTTAGGGTACGGGTTAGGGTACGGGTTAGCATTAGGTTTAGGGTTAGGGTTAGGTTTAGGAAAGTGTTAGGGTTAGGTTTAGGGTACGGGTTAGGGTTAGGGTTAGGATACAGGTTAGGGTTAGGGTTAGGGGTTAGGGTTAGTGTTAGGGTTAGGGTTAGGGTTAGGTTACGGGTTAGGTTAGGGTACGGGATAGGGTTAGGGTTAGGGTACGGGTTAGGGTTAGGGTACGGGTTAGGGTTAGGGTACGGGTTTGGTTAGGGTTAGGTTACGGGTTAGGGTTAGAGTTAGGGTACGGGTTAGGTTAGGGTACGGGATAGGGTTAGGGTTAGGGTACGGGTTAGGGTTAGGGTACGGGTTAGGGTTAGGGTACGGGTTTGGTTAGGGTTAGGGTACGGGTTAGGGTTAGGGTACGGGTTTGGTTAGGGTTAGGGTACGGGTTAGGGTTAGGTTTAGGGCTTAGGGTTAGGGTTAGGTTTAGGGTACGGGTTAGGGTTAGGGTACGGGTTAGGGTTAGAGTTAGGGTTAGGGTTAGGTTTAGCGTACGGGTTAGCGTTAGGTTTAGTTTTAGGGTTAGGTTTAGGGTACGGGTTAGGGTACGGGTTAGGGTTAGGGTTAGGGTTAGGGTTAGGAAAGCGTTAGGGTTAGGGATAGGGTTAGTGTTAGGGTTAGGGTTAGGGTACGGGTTAGGGTTAGGATAAGGGGTAGGGTTACGGTACGGTTTAGGGTACGGGTTAGGGTTAGGGTTAGGGTTTGGGTACGGGTACGGGTTAGGGTTAGGGTAAAGGTTAGGGTAGGGGTTAGGGTACGGGTTAGGGTTAAGGTTAGGTATAGGGTACGGGTTAGGGTTAGGGTACTGTTAGGGTACGTTTTAGGGTTAGGGTTAGGTTTAGAGCAAGAGTTAGGGTTAGGGTACCGGTTAGGTTTAGGGTACGGGTTAGGTTTAGGCTTAGGGTACGGGTTAGGGTTAGGGTTAGGGGTTAGGGTTAGGTTTAGGGTTAGGGTACGGGTTAGGGTTAGGGTATGGGTTAGGATTAGGGTTAGGGTTAGGTTTAGGGTACGGGTTAGGTTTAGGGGATGGCTTAGTGTTAGGCTTAGGGTACGGGTTAGGCTTAGGGTTAGGGGTTAGGGTTAGGGTTATGGCTAGGGTTAGGGTTAGGGTACGGGTTAGGGATAGGGTACGGGTTAGGGTTAGGTTTACGGTTAGGTTTAGGGTTAGCGTACGTGTTAGGGTTAGGGTTAGGGTTAGGGTACGGATTAGGGTTAGGGTACGGGTTAGGATTAGGGTACGGTTTAGGGTACGGGTTAGGGTTAGGGTTAGGGTACGGGTTAGGGTTAGGGTATGGGTTAGGGTTAGGGTTAGGGTTAGGGTACGGGTTAGGGTTAGGGTACGGGTTAGGGTTAGGGTTAGGTTTAGGGTTAGGGTTAGGGTTAGTGTTAGGGTTAGGGTTAGGAAAGGGTTAGGGTTAGGGTTAGGGTTAGTGTTAGGGTACGGGTTAAGGTTAGGGTTAGGGTATGGATTAGGGTTAGGGTTAGGGTTAGGGTTAGTGTTAGGGTACGTGTTAGGTTTAGGGTATGGCTTAGGGTTAGGGTTAGGGTTAGGGTTATGGTTAGGAAAGGGTTAGGGTTAGGATTAGGGTTAGGGTTAGGGTTAGGGTTAGGGAACGGGTTAGGGTACGGTTTAGGGTTAGGGTTAGGGTTAGGGTACGGGTACGGGTACTGGTTAGGGTTAGGGTACGAGTTAGGGTTAGGGTTAGGGTTAGGGTTAGGGTACGGGGTAGGGTTAGGTTTAGGGTTAGGGTTAGGGTACGGGTTAGGTTTAGGTTATGGTTAGGGTTAGGGTTAGGGTACGGGTTAGGTTTAGGGTCAGGGTTAGGGTTAGGGTTAGGGTACGGGTTAGGGTTAGGGTACGGTTTAGGGTTAGGGTTAGGGTTAGGGTTAGGGTTAGGGTACAGGTTAGGGTTAGGGTTAGGGTTAGGGTTAGGGTTAGGGTTAGGTTTAACAACGGGTTAGGGTTAGGGTTAGGTTTAGGGTACGGGTTAGGGTTAGGGTACGGGTTAGGTTTAGGTTTAGGGTTAGGGTTAGGGTTAGGGGTTAGGGGTTAGTGTTAGGGTAAGGGTTAGGGTTAGGGGTAGGGTTAGGGTTAGGTTTAGGGTACGGTTTAGGGTTAGGGTTAGGTGTTAGGGTTAGGGTATGGGTTAGGGTTAGGGTTAGGGTACGGGTTAGGGTACGGGTTAGGGTACGGGTTAGAGTTACGGTTATTGTTAGTGTTAGGGTACGGGTTAGGGTTAGGGTTAGGGTACGAGTTAGGGTTAGGGTTAGGGTACGGGTGAGGGTTAGGGTTACGGTTAGGGTAAGCGTTAGGTTTAGGGTACGGGTTAGGGTTAGGGTTATTGTACAGGTTAGGGTTAGGGTTAGGGGTTAGGATTAGGTTTAGGGTTAGGGTTAGGGTACGGGTTATGGTTAGTGTATGGGTTAGGGTTAAGGTTAGGGGACGTGTTAGGGTTTGGGTACGGGTTAGGGTTAGGGTACGGGTTAGGGTTAGGTTAGGGTACATGTTAGAGTTAGGGTTAGGGGTTAGGGTTAGGGTTAGGGTTAGGATACCGGTTAGGGTTAGTGTTAGGGTTAGGGTTAGCGTACGAGTTAGGGTTAGGGTACGGGTTAGGGTTAGGTTTAGGGTTAGGGTTAGGGTTAGGTTTAGGTGTTAGGGTTAGGGTTAGGGTTAGGGTTAGGGTTAGGTTTAGGGTACGGGTTAGGGTTAGGGTTAGGGTTAGGTTTAGGGGTAGGGTTAGCGTAGGGGTTAGCGTTAGGTTTAGGTTTAGGGTTAGGTTTAGGGTACAGGTTAGTGTTAGGGTACGGGTTAGGGTTAGGTTTAGGGTTAGGGTTAGGGTTAGGAAAGGGTTAAGGTTAGGGTTAGGGTTAGGTTTAGGGTACGGGTTAGGGTTAGGGTTAGGGTTAGGGTACAGGTTAGTGTTACGGTTAGGGTTAGGATTAGGGTTAGGGTTAGGGTTAGGGTATGGGTTAGGTTAAGTGTTAGGGTTAGGGTTAGGGTACGGGTTAGGGTTAGGGTTAGGTTTAGGATTAGGGTTAGGGTTAGGATACGGGTTAGGGTACGGGTTTGTTTTAGGGTTAGGGTTAGCGTTAGGTTACGGGTTAGGGTTATGGTTAGGGTTAGGGTTAGGTTACGGGTTAGGGTTAGGGTTAGGGTTGGGGTTAGGGTACGAGTTAGTGTTAGGGTTAGGGTTAGGATTAGGGTTAGGGTTAGGTTTAGGGTACGGGTTAGGGTTAGTGTTAGGGTTAGGGTACGGTTTAGTGTTAGGGTTAGGGTTAGGGTTAGGGTTAGGGTATGGGTTAGGGTTAGGGTATGGGTTAGGGTTACGTTTAGGGTTAGGTTTAGGGTATGGGTTAGTGTTAGGGTACGGATTAGGGTTAGGGTTGGGTACGGGTTAGTGTTAGGGTTAGAGTTAGGATTAGGGTTAGGGTTAGGTTTAGGGTACGGGTTAGGGTTAGGGTTAGGGTTAGGGTTAGGGTTAGGGTACGGGTTAGTGTTAGGGTTAGGGTTAGGATTAGGTTTAGGGTTAGGGTTAGGGTACGGGTTAGGTTAAGGGTTAGGGTTAGGGTTAGGTTTAGCGTTAGGATTAGGGTACAGGTTAGGGTTCGGGTTAGGGTTAGGGTTAGGGTACGGGTTAGAGTTAGGGTACGGGTTAGGGTTAGGGTTAGGGTACTGGTTAGGGTTAAGGTAAGGGTACGAGTTAGGGTTAGGGTTAGGGTACGGGTTAGATTTAGGGTTAGGTTTAGGGTACGGTTTAGGGTTAGGTTTAGGTGTTAGGGTTAGGGTATGGGTTAGGGTTAGGGTTAGGGTACGGGTTAGGTTACGGGGTAGGGTACGGGTTAGGGTTAGTGTTAGAGTTAGGGTTAGGGTATGGGTTAGGGTTAGGGTACGAGTTAGGGTTAGGGTTAGGGTACGGGTTAGGGTTAGGGTTAGGGTTAGGGTACGGGTTAGGTTTAGGGTACGGGTTAGGGTTAGGGTTATTGTACAGGTTAGGGTTAGGGTTAGGGGTTAGGGTTAGGGTTAGTGTTAGGGTACGGGTTAGGGTTAGGTTATGGGTTAGGGTTATGGTTAGGGTTAGGGTTAGGGTTAGGATTAGGGTTAGGTTTAGGGTTAGGGTACGGGTTAGGTTAAGGGTTAGGGTTAGGGTTAGGGTTAGGGTACGGGTTAGAGTTAGGGTACGGGTTAGGGTTAGGGTTAGGGTACTGGTTAGGGTTAAGGTAAGGGTACGGGTTAGGTTTAGGGTTAGGGTTAGGGTTAGGATTAGGGTTAGGTTTAGGATAAGGGTACAGGTTCGGTTAAGGGTTAGGGTTAGGGTTAGCGTACGGGTTAGGGTTAGGGTACGGGTTAGGGTTAGGTTTAGGGTGAGGTTTACTGTACGGGTTAGGGTTAGGGTACGGATTAGGGTTAGGGTTAGGGTACGGGTTAGTGTTAGGGTTAGAGTTAGGATTAGGGTTAGGGTTAGGTTTAGGGTACGGGTTAGGGTTAGGGTTAGGGTTAGGGTTAGAGTACGGGTTAGTGTTAGGGTTAGGGTTAGGATTAGGTTTAGGGTTAGGGTTAGGGTACGGGTTAGGTTAAGGGTTAGGGTTAGGGTTAGGGTTAGGGTACGGGTTAGGGTTAGGGTTAGGTTTAGGGTACGGGTTAGGGTTAGGTTTAGGGTTAGGGTTAGGGTTAGGGTACAGGTTAGGGTTAGGGTTAGGGTAAGGGTTAGGGTACGGGTTAGGGTTTAGGGTTAGGGTTAGGGCACGGGTTAAGGTGAGGTTTAGGGTTTGGGTTAGGGTTAGCAAAGGGTTAGGGTTAGTGTTAGGGTTAGGTTTAGGGTACGGGTTAGGGTTAGGGTTAGGGTATGGTTTAGGGTACTGGTTAGGGTTAGGGTTAGGGTTAGGGTACAGGTTAGGGTTAGGTTTAGGGTTAGGGGTCAGGGGTTAGGGTTAGGGTTAGTGTTAGGGTGAGGGTACGGGTTAGGGTACGGGTTAGGGTTAGGGTACGGGTTAGTGTTAGGGTTAGTGTTAGGGTTAGGGTACGGGTTAGGATTAGGGTTAGGGTTAGAGTTAGGGTACAGGTTAGGGTACGGGTTAGGGTTAGGGTACGGGTTAGGGTTAGGGTTAGGGTGAGGGTTAGGTTTAGGAAAGGGTTAGGGTTAGGTTTAGGGTACGGGTTAGGGTTAGAGTTAGGGTTAGGGTTAGGGTTAGGGTTAGGGTACGGGTTAGGGTTAGGGTATGTGTTAGGGTCAGGTTACGGGTTAGGGTTAGGGTTAGGCTTAGGGTTAGGGTTAGGGTACGGGTTAGGGTTAGGGTTAGGGTAAGGGTTAGGGTACGGGTTAGGGTTAGGGTTAGGGTTAGGGTAAGGTTAAGGGTACAGGTTAGGGTTAGGGTTAGGGTTAGGGTTAGGGTAATGGTTAGGGTACGGGTTAGGGTTAGGGTACGATTTAGGGTACGGGTTAGGGTACGGTTTAGGGTTAGGGTTAGGGTTAGGGTTAGGGTTAGGGTTAGGAAAGCGTTAGGGTTAGGGTTAGGGTTAGGGTACGGGTTAGGGTTAGGGTTAGGGTTAGGGTAAGGTTAAGGATACGGGTTAGGGTTAGGGTTAGGGTTAGGGTTAGGGTACTGGTTAGGGTACGGGTTAGGGTTAGGGTACGGGTTAGGGTACGGTTTAGGGTTAGGGTTAGGGTTAGGGTTAGGGTTAGGGTTAGGAAAGCGTTAGGGTTAGGGTTAGGGTACGGGTTAGGGTTAGGGTTAGGGTACGGGTTAAGGTACTGGTTAGGGTTAGGGTTAGGTTTAGGGAACGGGTTAAGGTTAGGGTTAGGGTTAGGGGTTAGGGGTTAGGGTTAGGGTTAGGGTTAGGGTTAGGGTTAGGGTACGGGTTAGGTATGGGTTAGGGTTAGGGTACGTGTTAGTGTTAGGTTTATGGTTAGGGTTAGGGTAAGGGTTAGGGTTAGGGTTAGGGTTAGGTTACGGGTTAGGGTTAGGGTACGGGTTAGGGTACGGGTTAGCATTAGGTTTAGGGTTAGGGTTAGGTTTAGGAAAGGGTTAGGGTTAGGTTTAGGGTACGGGTTAGGGTTAGGGTTAGGATACAGGTTAGGGTTAGGGTTAGGGGTTAGGGTTAGTGTTAGGGTTAGGGTTAGGGTTAGGTTACGGGTTAGGTTAGGGTACGGGATAGGGTTAGGGTTAGGGTACGGGTTAGGGTTAGGGTACGGGTTAGGGTTAGGGTACGGGTTTGGTTAGGGTTAGGGTACGGGTTAGGGTTAGAGTTAGGGTACGGGTTAGGTTAGGGTACGGGATAGGGTTAGGGTTAGGGTACGGGTTAGGGTTATGTTACGGGTTAGGGTTAGGGTACGGGTTTGGTTAGGGTTAGGGTACGGGTTAGGGTTAGGGTACGGGTTTGGTTAGGGTTAGGGTACGGGTTAGGGTTAGGTTTAGGGCTTAGGGTTAGGGTTAGGTTTAGGGTACGGGTTAGGGTTAGGGTTAGGGTACGGGTTAGGGTTAGAGTTAGGGTTAGGGTTAGGTTTAGCGTACGGGTTAGCGTTAGGTTTAGTTTTAGGGTTAGGTTTAGGGTACGGGTTAGGGTACGGGTTAGGGTTAGGGTTAGGGTTAGGGTTAGGAAAGCGTTAGGGTTAGGGATAGGGTTAGTGTTAGGGTTAGGGTTAGGGTACGGGTTAGGGTTAGGATAAGGGGTAGGGTTACGGTACGGTTTAGGGTACGGGTTAGGGTTAGGGTTAGGGTTTGGGTACGGGTACGGGTTAGGGTTAGGGTAAAGGTTAGGGTAGGGGTTAGGGTACGGTTTAGGGTTAAGGTTAGGTATAGTGTACGGGTTAGGGTTAGGGTACTGTTAGGGTACGTTTTAGGGTTAGGGTTAGGTTTAGAGCAAGAGTTAGGGTTAGGGTACCGGTTAGGTTTAGGGTACGGGTTAGGTTTAGGCTTAGGGTACGGGTTAGGGTTAGGGTTAGGGGTTAGGGTTAGGTTTAGGGTTAGGGTACGGGTTAGGGTTAGGGTACGGGTTAGGATTAGGGTTAGGGTTAGGTATAGGGTACGGGTTAGGTTTAGGGGGTGGCTTAGGGTTAGGCTTAGGGTACGGGTTAGGCTTAGGGTTAGGGGTTAGGGTTAGGGTTATGGCTAGGGTTAGGGTTAGGGTACGGGTTAGGGATAGGGTACGGGTTAGGGTTAGGTTTACGGTTAGGTTTAGGGTTAGCGTACGTGTTAGGGTTAGGGTTAGGGTTAGGGTACGGTTTAGGGTTAGGGTACGGTTTAGGGTTAGGGTACGGTTTAGGGTACGGGTTAGGGTTAGGGTTAGGGTACGGGTTAGGGTTAGGGTATGGGTTAGGGTTAGGGTTAGGGTTAGGGTACGGGTTAGGGTTAGGGTACGGGTTAGGGTTAGGGTTAGGTTTAGGGTTAGGGTTAGGGTTAGGGTTAGGGTTAGGAAAGGGTTAGGGTTAGGATTAGGGTTAGTGTTAGGGTACGGGTTAAGGTTAGGGTTAGGGTATGGATTAGGGTTAGGGTTAGGGTTAGGGTTAGTGTTAGGGTACGTGTTAGGTTTAGGGTATGGCTTAGGGTTAGGGTTAGGGTTAGGGTTACGGTTAGGAAAGGGTTAGGGTTAGGATTAGGGTTAGGGTTAGGGTTAGGGTTAGGGAACGGGTTAGGGTACGGGTTAGGGTTAGGGTAGGGGTTAGGGTACGTGTTAGGTTTAGGGTTAGGGTACGGTTTATGGTTAGGGTACGGGTTAGGGTTAGAGTACGGTTTAGGGTACGGGTTAGGGTTAGGGTTAGGGTTTGGGTACGGGTTAGGTTTAGGGTACGGGTTAGGGTTAGGGTTAGGGTACGGTTTAGGGTTAGGGTTAGAGTACGGGTTAGGGTTAGGGTTAGGTTTAGGGTACGGTTTAGGGTTAAGGTTAGGGGTTATGGTTAGTGTACGGGTTAGGGTTAGCGTTAGGGTTAGGGTACGGGTTAGGGTTAGGGTTAGGGTACGGGGTAGGGTTAGGGTTAGGGTTAAGGCAAGGGTTAGGGTTAGGGTACCGGTTAGGTTTAGGGTACGGGTTAGGGTTAGGCTTAGGGTACGGTTTAGGGTTAGGGTTAGGGGTTAGGGTTAGGGTTAGGGGTAGGGTACGTGTTAGGGTTAGGGTACGGGATAGGGTTAGGGTTAGGGTTAGGTTACGGGTTAGGGTTAGGGTACGGATTAGGGTTAGGGTTAGTGTTAGGGTTAGGGTTAGTGTACGGGTTAGTGTTAGGGTTAGGGTTAGGGTTAGGGTTAGGGTACGGGTTAGGGTTCGGGTTCGGTTTAGGGTTAGGTTTAGGATGAGGGTACTGGTTAGGGTTAGGTTTAGGGTACTGGTTAGAGTTAGGTTTAGGGTATGGGTTAGGGTTAGGGTAAGGTTAGGGTACGGATTAGGGTTAGGGTTAGGTTTAGGGTACGGGTTAGGGTTAGGGTTAGGGGTTAGGGTTGGGGTATGTGTTAGGGTTAGGGTTAGGGTTAGGGTTAGGGTTAGGGTATGGGTTAGGGTTAGGTTTAGGGTAGTGTTAGGGTTAAAGTACGGGTTAGGGTTTGGGTTAGGGTTAGGGTTATGGGTTAGGAGTTAGGGTTAGGTTTAGGGTTAGGGTTAGGTTACGGGTTAGTGTACGAGTTAGGGTTAGTGTTAGGGTTAGGTTACGGGTTAGGGTTAGGGTACGGGTTAGGTTTAGGGTTAGGGTAAGGGTTAGGGTACGGGTTAGGGTTAGGGTTAGGGTTAGGGTAAGGTTAAGGATACGGGTTAGGGTTAGGGTTAGGGTTAGGGTTAGGGTACTGGTTAGGGTACGGGTTAGGGTTAGGGTACGGGTTAGGGTATGGTTTAGGGTTAGGGTTAGGGTTAGGGTTAGGGTTAGGGTTAGGAAAGCGTTAGGGTTAGGGTTAGGGTACGGGTTAGGGTTAGGGTTAGGGTACGGGTTAAGGTACTGGTTAGGGTTAGGGTTAGGTTTAGGGTACGGGTTAAGGTTAGGGTTAGGGTTAGGGGTTAGGGGTTAGGGTTAGGGTTAGGGTTAGGGTTAGGGTACGGGTTAGGGTATGGGTTAGGGTTAGGGTACGTGTTAGTGTTAGGTTTATGGTTAGGGTTAGGGTAAGGGTTAGGGTTAGGGTTAGGGTTAGGTTACGGGTTAGGGTTAGGGTACGGGTTAGGGTACGGGTTAGCATTAGGTTTAGGGTTAGGGTTAGGTTTAGGAAAGGGTTAGGGTTAGGTTTAGGGTACGGGTTAGGGTTAGGGTTAGGATACAGGTTAGGGTTAGGGTTAGGGGTTAGGGTTAGTGTTAGGGTTAGGGTTAGGGTTAGGTTACGGGTTAGGTTAGGGTACGGGATAGGGTTAGGGTTAGGGTACGGGTTAGGGTTAGGGTACGGGTTAGGGTTAGGGTACGGGTTTGGTTAGGGTTAGGTTACGGGTTAGGGTTAGAGTTAGGGTACGGGTTAGGTTAGGGTACGGGATAGGGTTAGGGTTAGGGTACGGGTTAGGGTTAGGGTACGGGTTAGGGTTAGGGTACGGGTTTGGTTAGGGTTAGGGTACGGGTTAGGGTTAGGGTACGGGTTTGGTTAGGGTTAGGGTACGGGTTAGGGTTAGGTTTAGGGCTTAGGGTTAGGGTTAGGTTTAGGGTACGGGTTAGGGTTAGGGTACGGGTTAGGGTTAGAGTTAGGGTTAGGGTTAGGTTTAGCGTACGGGTTAGCGTTAGGTTTAGTTTTAGGGTTAGGTTTAGGGTACGGGTTAGGGTACGGGTTAGGGTTAGGGTTAGGGTTAGGGTTAGGAAAGCGTTAGGGTTAGGGATAGGGTTAGTGTTAGGGTTAGGGTTAGGGTACGGGTTAGGGTTAGGATAAGGGGTAGGGTTACGGTACGGTTTAGGGTACGGGTTAGGGTTAGGGTTAGGGTTTGGGTACAGGTACGGGTTAGGGTTAGGGTAAAGGTTAGGGTAGGGGTTAGGGTACGGGTTAGGGTTAAGGTTAGGTATAGGGTACGGGTTAGGGTTAGGGTACTGTTAGGGTACGTTTTAGGGTTAGGGTTAGGTTTAGAGCAAGAGTTAGGGTTAGGGTACCGGTTAGGTTTAGGGTACGGGTTAGGTTTAGGCTTAGGGTACGGGTTAGGTTTAGGGTTAGGGTTTAGGGTTAGGTTTAGGGTTAGGGTACGGGTTAGGGTTAGGGTATGGGTTAGGATTAGGGTTAGGGTTAGGTTTAGGGTACGGGTTAGGTTTAGGGGATGGCTTAGGGTTAGGCTTAGGGTACGGGTTAGGCTTAGGGTTAGGGGTTAGGGTTAGGGTTATGGCTAGGGTTAGGGTTAGGGTACGGGTTAGGGATAGGGTACGGGTTAGGGTTAGGTTTACGGTTAGGTTTAGGGTTAGCGTACGTGTTAGGGTTAGGGTTAGGGTTAGGGTACGGATTAGGGTTAGGGTACGGGTTAGGATTAGGGTACGGTTTAGGGTACGGGTTAGGGTTAGGGTTAGGGTACGGGTTAGGGTTAGGGTATGGGTTAGGGTTAGGGTTAGGGTTAGGGTACGGGTTAGGGTTAGGGTACGGGTTAGGGTTAGGGTTAGGTTTAGGGTTAGGGTTAGGGTTAGGGTTAGGGTTAGGGTTAGGAAAGGGTTAGGGTTAGGATTAGGGTTAGTGTTAGGGTACGGGTTAAGGTTAGGGTTAGGGTATGGATTAGGGTTAGGGTTAGGGTTAGGGTTAGTGTTAGGGTACGTGTTAGGTTTAGGGTATGGCTTAGGGTTAGGGTTAGGGTTAGGGTTACGGTTAGGAAAGGGTTAGGGTTAGGATTAGGGTTAGGGTTAGGGTTAGGGTTAGGGAACGGGTTAGGGTACGGTTTAGGGTTAGGGTTAGGGTTAGGGTACGGGTACGGGTACTGGTTAGGGTTAGGGTACGAGTTAGGGTTAGGGTTAGGGTTAGGGTTAGGGTACGGGGTAGGGTTAGGTTTAGGGTTAGGGTTAGGGTACGGGTTAGGTTTAGGTTATGGTTAGGGTTAGGGTTAGGGTACGGGTTAGGTTTAGGGTCAGGGTTAGGGTTAGGGTTAGGGTACGGGTTAGGGTTAGGGTAGGGTTTAGGGTTAGGGTTAGGGTTAGGGTTAGGGTTAGGGTACAGGTTAGGGTTAGGGTTAGGGTTAGGGTTAGGGTTAGGGTTAGGTTTAACAACGGGTTAGGGTTAGGGTTAGGTTTAGGGTACGGGTTAGGGTTAGGGTACGGGTTAGGTTTAGGTTTAGGGTTAGGGTTAGGGTTAGGGGTTAGGGGTTAGTGTTAGGGTAAGGGTTAGGGTTAGGGGTAGGGTTAGGGTTAGGTTTAGGGTACGGTTTAGGGTTAGGGTTAGGTGTTAGGGTTAGGGTATGGGTTAGGGTTAGGGTTAGGGTACGGGTTAGGGTACGGGTTAGGGTACGGGTTAGAGTTACAGTTATTGTTAGTGTTAGGGTACGGGTTAGGGTTAGGGTACGAGTTAGGGTTAGGGTTAGGGTACGGGTGAGGGTTAGGGTTACGGTTAGGGTAAGCGTTAGGTTTAGGGTACGGGTTAGGGTTAGGGTTATTGTACAGGTTAGGGTTAGGGTTAGGGGTTAGGATTAGGTTTAGGGTTAGGGTTAGGGTACGGGTTAGGGTTAGCGTATGGGTTAGGGTTAAGGTTAGGGTACGTGTTAGGGTTTGGGTACGGGTTAGGGTTAGGGTACGGGTTAGGGTTAGGTTAGGGTACATGTTAGAGTTAGGGTTAGGGGTTAGGGTTAGGGTTAGGGTTAGGATACCGGTTAGGGTTAGTGTTAGGGTTAGGGTTAGCGTACGAGTTAGGGTTAGGGTACGGGTTAGGGTTAGGGTTAGGGTTAGGGTTAGGGTTAGGTTTAGGTGTTAGGGTTAGGGTTAGGGTTAGGGTTAGGTTTAGGTTTAGGGTACGGGTTAGGGTTAGGGTTAGGGTTAGGGTTAGGGGTAGGGTTAGCGTAGGGGTTAGCGTTAGGTTTAGGTTTAGGGTTAGGTTTAGGGTACAGGTTAGTGTTAGGGTACGGGTTAGGGTTAGGTTTAGGGTTAGGGTTAGGGTTAGGAAAGGGTTAAGGTTAGGGTTAGGGTTAGGTTTAGGGTACGGGTTAGGGTTAGGGTTAGGGTTAGGGTACAGGTTAGTGTTACGGTTAGGGTTAGGATTAGGGTTAGGGTTAGGGTTAGGGTATGGGTTAGGTTAAGTGTTAGGGTTAGGGTTAGGGTACGGGTTAGGGTTAGGGTTAGGTTTAGGATTAGGGTTAGGGTTAGGATACGGGTTAGGGTACGGGTTTGTTTTAGGGTTAGGGTTAGCGTTAGGTTACGGGTTAGGGTTATGGTTAGGGTTAGGGTTAGGTTACGGGTTAGGGTTAGGGTTAGGGTTGGGGTTAGGGTACGAGTTAGTGTTAGGGTTAGGGTTAGGATTAGGGTTAGGGTTAGGTTTAGGGTACGGGTTAGGGTTAGTGTTAGGGTTAGGGTACGGTTTAGTGTTAGGGTTAGGGTTAGGGTTAGGGTTAGGGTATGGGTTAGGGTTAGGGTATGGGTTAGGGTTATGTTTAGGGTTAGGTTTAGGGTACGGGTTAGTGTTAGGGTACGGATTAGGGTTAGGGTTGGGTACGGGTTAGTGTTAGGGTTAGAGTTAGGATTAGGGTTAGGGTTAGGTTTAGGGTACGGGTTAGGGTTAGGGTTAGGGTTAGGGTTAGGGTTAGGGTACGGGTTAGTGTTAGGGTTAGGGTTAGGATTAGGTTTAGGGTTAGGGTTAGGGTACGGGTTAGGTTAAGGGTTAGGGTTAGGGTTAGGTTTAGCGTTAGGGTTAGGGTACAGGTTAGGGTTCGGGTTAGGGTTAGGGTTAGGGTACGGGTTAGAGTTAGGGTACGGGTTAGGGTTAGGGTTAGGGTACTGGTTAGGGTTAAGGTAAGGGTACGGGTTAGGTTTAGGGTTAGGGTACGGGTTAGATTTAGGGTTAGGTTTAGGGTACGGTTTAGGGTTAGGTTTAGGTGTTAGGGTTAGGGTATGGGTTAGGGTTAGGGTTAGGGTACGGGTTAGGGTACGGGGTAGGGTACGGGTTAGGGTTAGTGTTAGAGTTAGGGTTAGGGTATGGGTTAGGGTTAGGGTACGAGTTAGGGTTAGGGTTAGGGTACGGGTTAGGGTTAGGGTTAGGGTTAGGGTTAGGGTACGGGTTAGGTTTAGGGTACGGGTTAGGGTTAGGGTTATTGTACAGGTTAGGGTTAGGGTTAGGGGTTAGGGTTAGGGTTAGTGTTAGGGTACGGGTTAGGGTTAGGTTATGGGTTAGGGTTATGGTTAGGGTTAGGGTTAGGGTTAGGATTAGGTTTAGGGTTAGGGTTAGGGTACGGGTTAGGTTAAGGGTTAGGGTTAGGGTTAGGTTTAGGGTTAGGGTTAGGGTACAGGTTAGGGTTCTGGTTAGGGTTAGGGTTAGGGTACGGGTTAGAGTTAGGGTACGGGTTAGGGTTAGGGTTAGGGTACTGGTTAGGGTTAAGGTAAGGGTACGGGTTAGGTTTAGGGTTAGGGTTAGGGTTAGGATTAGGGTTAGGTTTAGGATAAGGGTACAGGTTCGGTTAAGGGTTAGGGTTAGGGTTAGCGTACGGGTTAGGGTTAGGGTACGGGTTAGGGTTAGGTTTAGGGTGAGGTTTAGTGTACGGGTTAGGGTTAGGGTACGGATTAGGGTTAGGGTTAGGGTACGGGTTAGTGTTAGGGTTAGAGTTAGGATTAGGGTTAGGGTTAGGTTTAGGGTACGGGTTAGGGTTAGGGTTAGGGTTAGGGTTAGAGTACGGGTTAGTGTTAGTGTTAGGGTTAGGATTAGGTTTAGGGTTAGGGTTAGGGTACGGGTTAGGTTAAGGGTTAGGGTTAGGGTTAGTGTTAGGGTACGGGTTAGGGTTAGGGTTAGGTTTAGGGTACGGGTTAGGGTTAGGTTTAGGGTTAGGGTTAGGGTTAGGGTACAGGTTAGGGTTAGGGTTAGGGTAAGGGTTAGGGTACGGGTTAGGGTTTAGGGTTAGGGTTAGGGCACGGGTTAAGGTGAGGTTTAGGGTTTGGGTTAGGGTTAGCAAAGGGTTAGGGTTAGTGTTAGGGTTAGGTTTAGGGTACGGGTTAGGGTTAGGGTTAGGGTATGGTTTAGGGTACTGGTTAGGGTTAGGGTTAGGGTTAGGGTACAGGTTAGGGTTAGGTTTAGGGTTAGGGGTCAGGGGTTAGGGTTAGGGTTAGTGTTAGGGTGAGGGTACGGGTTAGGGTACGGGTTAGGGTTAGGGTACGGGTTAGTGTTAGGGTTAGTGTTAGGGTTAGGGTACGGGTTAGGATTAGGGTTAGGGTTAGAGTTAGGGTACAGGTTAGGGTACGGGTTAGGGTTAGGGTACGGGTTAGGGTTAGGGTTAGGGTGAGGGTTAGGTTTAGGAAAGGGTTAGGGTTAGGTTTAGGGTACGGGTTAGGGTTAGAGTTAGGGTTAGGGTTAGGGTTAGGGTTAGGGTACGGGTTAGGGTTAGGGTATGTGTTAGGGTCAGGTTACGGGTTAGGGTTAGGGTTAGGCTTAGGGTTAGGGTTAGGGTACGGGTTAGGGTTAGGGTTAGGGTAAGGGTTAGGGTACGGGTTAGGGTTAGGGTTAGGGTTAGGGTAAGGTTAAGGGTACGGGTTAGGGTTAGGGTTAGGGTTAGGGTTAGGGTAATGGTTAGGGTACGGGTTAGGGTTAGGGTACGATTTAGGGTACGGGTTAGGGTACGGTTTAGGGTTAGGGTTAGGGTTAGGGTTAGGGTTAGGGTTAGGAAAGCGTTAGGGTTAGGGTTAGGGTTAGGGTTAGGTTTAGGGTACGGGTTAGGGTTAGGGTTAGGGTACGGGTTAAGGTACGGGTTAGGGTTAGGGTTAGGGTTAGGGTTAGGGTACGGGTTAAGGTTAGGGTTCGGGTTAGGGGTTAGGTGTTAGGGTTAGGGTTAGGGTTAGGGTTAGGGTACGGGTTAGGGTATGGGTTAGGGTTAGGGTACGTGTTAGTGTTAGGGTTATGGTTAGGGTTAGGGTACGGGTTAGGGTTAGGGTTAGGGTTATGTTACGGGCTAGGGTTAGGGTACGGGTTAGGGTACGGGTTAGCATTAGGTTTAGGGTTAGGGTTAGGTCTAGGAATGGTTAGGGTTAGGGTTAGGGTACGGGTTAGGGTTAGGGTTAGGGTACTGGTTAGAGTTAGGTTTAGGGTATGGGTTAGGGTTAGGGTTAGGTTTAGGGTACGGGTTAGGGTTAGGGTTAGAGTTAGGATTAGGGTTAGGGTTAGGTTTAGGGTATGGGTTAGGGTTAGGGTTAGGGTTAGGGTTAGGGTACGGGTTAGGTTAAGGGTTAGGGTTAGGGTTAGGGTTAGGGTTAGCGTTAGGGTACGGGTTAAGGTTCAGGTTAGGGTTAGGGTTAGGTTTAGGGTGAGGGTACGGGTTAGGGTTCGGGTTAGGTTTAGGGTTAGGGTACGGGTTAGAGTTAGGGTTCGGTTTAGGGTTAGGGTTAGAGTACTGGTTAGGGTTAGGGTAAGGGTACGGGTACGGGTTAGGGTTAGGGTTAGGGTACGGGTTAGGGTTAGGGTTAGGTTTAGGGTACGGTTTAGGGTTAGGGTTAGGTGTTAGGGTTAGGGTATGGGTTAGGGTTAGGGTTAGGGTACGGGTTAGGGTACGGGTTAGGGTACGGGTTAGAGTTACGGTTATTGTTAGTGTTAGGGTACGGGTTAGGGTTAGGGTACGAGTTAGGGTTAGGGTTAGGGTACGGGTGAGGGTTAGGGTTACGGTTAGGGTAAGCGTTAGGTTTAGGGTACGGGTTAGGGTTAGGGTTATTGTACAGGTTAGGGTTAGGGTTAGGGGTTAGGATTAGGTTTAGGGTTAGGGTTAGGGTACGGGTTAGGGTTAGGGTATGGGTTAGGGTTAAGGTTAGGGTACGTGTTAGGGTTTGGGTACGGGTTAGGTTTAGGGTACGGGTTAGGGTTAGGTTAGGGTACATGTTAGAGTTAGGGTTAGGGGTTAGGGTTAGGGTTAGGGTTAGGATACCGGTTAGGGTTAGTGTTAGGGTTAGGGTTAGCGTACGAGTTAGGGTTAGGGTACGGGTTAGGGTTAGGGTTAGGGTTAGGGTTAGGGTTAGGTTTAGGTGTTAGGGTTAGGGTTAGGGTTAGGGTTAGGGTTAGGTTTAGGGTACGGGTTAGGGTTAGGGTTAGGGTTAGGGTTAGGGTAGGGTTAGCGTAGGGGTTAGCGTTAGGTTTAGGTTTAGGGTTAGGTTTAGGGTACAGGTTAGTGTTAGGGTACGGGTTAGGGTTAGGTTTAGGGTTAGGGTTAGGGTTAGGAAAGGGTTAAGGTTAGGGTTAGGGTTAGGTTTAGGGTACGGGTTAGGGTTAGGGTTAGGGTTAGGGTACAGGTTAGTGTTACGGTTAGGGTTAGGATTAGGGTTAGGGTTAGGGTTAGGGTATGGGTTAGGTTAAGTGTTAGGGTTAGGGTTAGGGTACGGGTTAGGGTTAGGGTTAGGTTTAGGATTAGGGTTAGGGTTAGGATACGGGTTAGGGTACGGGTTAGTTTTAGGGTTAGGGTTAGGGTTAGGTTACGGGTTAGGGTTATGGTTAGGGTTAGGGTTAGGTTACGGGTTAGGGTTAGGGTTAGGGTTGGGGTTAGGGTACGAGTTAGTGTTAGGGTTAGGGTTAGGATTAGGGTTAGGGTTAGGTTTAGGGTACGGGTTAGGGTTAGTGTTAGGGTTAGGGTACGGGTTAGTGTTAGGGTTAGGGTTAGGGTTAGGGTTAGGGTATGGGTTAGGGTTAGGGTATGGGTTAGGGTTATGTTTAGGGTTAGGTTTAGGGTACGGGTTAGTGTTAGGGTACGGATTAGGGTTAGGGTTAGGGTACGGGTTAGTGTTAGGGTTAGAGTTAGGATTAGGGTTAGGTTTAGGTTTAGGGTACGGGTTAGGGTTAGGGTTAGGGTTAGGGTTAGGGTACGGGTTAGTGTTAGTGTTAGGGTTAGGATTAGGTTTAGGGTTAGGGTTAGGGTACGGGTTAGGTTAAGGGTTAGGGTTAGGGTTAGGTTTAGCGTTAGGGTTAGGGTACAGGTTAGGGTTCGGGTTAGGGTTAGGGTTAGGGTACGGGTTAGAGTTAGGGTACGGGTTAGGGTTAGGGTTAGGGTACTGGTTAGGGTTAAGGTAAGGGTACGGGTTAGGGTTAGGGTTAGGGTACGGGTTAGATTTAGGGTTAGGTTTAGGGTACGGTTTAGGGTTAGGTTTAGGTGTTAGGGTTAGGGTATGGGTTAGGGTTAGGGTTAGGGTACGGGTTAGGGTACGGGGTAGGGTACGGGTTAGGGTTAGTGTTAGAGTTAGGGTTAGGGTATGGGTTAGGGTTAGGGTACGAGTTAGGGTTAGGGTTAGGGTTAGGGTACGGGTTAGGGTTAGGGTTAGGGTTAGGGTTAGGGTACGGGTTAGGTTTAGGGTACGGGTTAGGGTTAGGGTTATTGTACAGGTTAGGGTTAGGGTTAGGGGTTAGGGTTAGGGTTAGTGTTAGGGTACGGGTTAGGGTTAGGTTATGGGTTAGGGTTAGGGTTAGGGTACGTGTTAAGGTTAGGGTACGGGTTAGGTTTAGGGTTAGGGTTAGGGTACGGGTTAGGTTAAGGGTTAGGGTTAGGGTTAGGTTTAGGGTTAGGGTTAGGGTACAGGTTAGGGTTCGGGTTAGGGTTAGGGTTAGGGTACGGGTTAGAGTTAGGGTACGGGTTAGGGTTAGGGTTAGGGTACTGGTTAGGGTTAAGGTAAGGGTACGGGTTAGGTTTAGGGTTAGGGTTAGGGTTAGGATTAGGGTTAGGTTTAGGGTACGGTTTAGGGTTAGGTTTAGGGTTAGGGTTAGGGTTAGGGTACAGGTTAGGGTTAGGGTTAGGGTAAGGGTTAGGGTACGGGTTAGGGTTAGGGTTAGTGTACGGGTTAGGGTTAGGGTACGGATTAGGGTTAGGGTTAGGGTACGGGTTAGTGTTAGGGTTAGAGTTAGGATTAGGGTTAGGGTTAGGGTTAGGGTACGGGTTAGGGTTAGGGTTAGGGTTAGGGTTAGGGTACGGGTTAGTGTTAGGGTTAGGGTTAGGATTAGGTTTAGGGTTAGGGTTAGGGTACGGGTTAGGTTAAGGGTTAGGGTTAGGGTTAGGGTTAGGGTACGGGTTAGGGTTAGGTTTAGGTTTAGGGTACGGGATAGGGTTAGGTTTAGGGTTAGGTTTAGGGTTAGGGTACAGGTTAGGGTTAGGGTTAGGGTAAGGGTTAGGGTACGGGTTAGGGTTAGGGTTAGGGTTAGGTTTAGGGTACGGGTTAGGGTTAGGGTTAGGGTTAGTGTACTGGTTAGGGTACGGGTTAAGGTTAGGGTACGGGTTGGTGTAAGGGTTAGGGTACGGGTTAGGGTTAGGGTTAGCGTTAGGTTTAGGGTACGGGTTAGGGTTAGTGTACGGGTTAGGGTTAGGGTTAGTGTTAGGTTTAGGGTTAGGTTTAGGGTACAGGTTAGGTTTAGGGTACGGGTTATCGTTAGGGTTATTGTACGGGTTAGGGTTAGGTTAGGGGTTAGGGTTAGGGTTAGGGTTAGGGTTAGTGTTAGGGTTAGGGTTAGGATGAGGGTTAGGGTTAGGGTTAGGGTACGCGTTAGGTTAAGGGTTAGGGTTAGGGTTAGGGTTAGGGTTAGGGTTAGGGTACGGGTTAAGTTTCGGGTTAGGGTTAGGGTTAGGTTTAGGGTGAGGGTACGGGTTAGGGTTCGTGTTAGGGTTAGTGTTAGGGTACGGGTTAGAGTTAGGGTTCGGTTTAGGGTTAGGGTTAGAGTACTGGTTAGGGTTAGGGTAAGGGTACGGGTACGGGTTAGGGTTAGGGTTAGGGTACGGGTTAGGGTTAGGGTTAGGGTTATGTTACGGGTTAGGGTTAGGGTTAGGGTTGGGGTTAGGGTACGAGTTAGTGTTAGGGTTAGGTTTAGGATTAGGTTTAGGGTTAGGTTTAGGGTACGGGTTAGGGTTAGTGTTAGGGTTAGGGTACGGGTTAGTGTTAGGGTTAGGGTTAGGGTTAGGGTTGGGGTTAGGGTACGAGTTAGTGTTAGGGTTAGGTTTAGGATTAGGGTTAGGGTTAGGTTTAGGGTACGGGTTAGGGTTAGGGTTAGGGTTAGGGTACGGGTTAGGTTAAGGGTTAGGGTTAGGGTTAGGGTTAGGGTACGGGTTAGGGTTAGGGTTAGGGTTAGGGTACGGGTTAGGGTTAGGTTTAGGGTTAGGGTTAGGTTTAGGGTACAGGTTAGGGTTAGGGTTAGGGTAAGGGTTAGGGTACGGGTTAGGGTTAGTGTTAGGGTTAGGGTACTGGTTAGGGTACGGTTTAAGGTTAGGGTACGGTTGGGTGTAAGTGTTAGGGTACGGGTTAGGGTTAGGTTACGGGTTATCGTTAGGGTTATTGTACGGGTTAGGGTTAGGGTTAGGGGTTAAGGTTAGGGTTAGGGTTAGGGTTAGTGTTAGGGTTAGGGTTAGGATTAGGGTTAGGGTTAGGGTTAGGGTACGGGTTAGGTTAAGGGTTAGGGTTAGGGTTAGGGTTAGGGTTAGGGTACGGGTTAAGGTTCGGGTTAGGGTTAGGGTTAGGTTTAGGGTGAGGGTACGGGTTACGGTTCGGGTTAGGGTTAGGGTTAGGGTACGGGTCAGAGTTAGGTTTCGGTTTAGGGTTAGGGTTAGAGTACTGGTTAGGGTTAGGGTAAGGGTACGGGTACGGGTTAGGGTTAGGGTTAGGGTACGGGTTAGGGTTAGTGTTAGGTTTAGGGTACGGTTTAGGGTTAGGGTTAGGTGTTAGGGTTAGGGTATGGGTTAGGGTTAGGGTTAGGGTTCGGGTTAGGGTACGGGTTAGGGTACGGGTTAGAGTTAGGGTTAGAGTTAGTGTTAGGGTCCGGGTTAGGGTTAGGGTACGAGTTAGGGTTAGGGTTAGGGTACGGGTTAGGGTTAGGGTTAGGGTTAGGGTAAGGGTTAGGTTTAGGGTACGGGTTAGGGTTAGGGTTATTGTACAGGTTAGGGTTAGGGTACGGGTTAGTGTTAGGTTTAGGGTTAGGGTTAGGGTACGGGTTAGGGTTAGGGTATGGGTTAGGGTTAAGGTTAGGGTACGTGTTAGGGTTAGGGTACGTGTTAGGGTTAGGGTACAGGTTAGGGTTAGGTTAGGGTACATGTTAGAGTTAGGGTTAGGGGTTAGGGTTAGGGTTAGGGTTAGGATACCGGTTAGGGTTAGTGTTAGGGTTAGGGTTAGCGTACGAGTTAGGGTTAGGGTACGGGTTAGGGTTAGGGTTAGGGTTAGGGTTAGGGTTAGGTTTAGGGGTTAGGGTTAGGGTTAGGGTTAGGGTTAGGGTTAGGGTACGGGTTAGGGTTAGGGTTAGGGTTAGGGTTAGGTTTAGGGTAGGGTTTAGCGTTAGTTTTAGGTTTAGGGTTAGGTTTAGGGTACAGGTTAGTGTTAGGGTACGGGTTAGGGTTAGGTTTAGGGTTAGGGTTAGGGTTAGGAAAGGGTTAGGGTTAGGGTTAGGGTTAGGTTTAGGGTACGGTTTAGGGTTAGGGTTGGGTTAGGGTACAGGTTAGTGTTAGGGTTAGGGTTAGGATTAGGGTTAGGGTTAGGGTTAGGGTACGGGTTAGGTTAAGTGTTAGGGTTAGGGTTAGGGTACGGGTTAGGGTTAGGGTTAGGTTTAGGATTAGGGTTAGGGTTAGGATACGGGTTAGGGTACGGGTTAGTTTTGGGGTTAGGGTTAGGGTTAGGTTACGGGTTAGGGTTAGGGTTAGGGTTAGGGTTAGGTTACGGGTTAGGGTTAGGGTTAGGGTACGGGTTAGGTTAAGTGTTAGGGTTAGGGTTAGGGTACGGGTTAGGGTTAGGGTTAGGTTTAGGATTAGGGTTAGGGGTAGGATACGGGTTAGGGTACGGGTTAGTTTTGGGGTTAGGGTTAGGGTTAGGTTACGGGTTAGGGTTAGGGTTAGGGTTAGGGTTAGGTTACGGGTTAGGGTTAGGGTTAGGGTTGGGGTTAGGGTACGAGTTATTGTTAGGGTTAGGGTTAGGATTAGGATTAGGGTTAGGGTTAGTTTTAGGGTACGGGTTAGGGTTAGTGTTAGGGTTAGGGTACGGGTTAGTGTTAGGGTTAGGGTTAGGGTTAGGGTTAGGTTACGGGTTAGGGTTAGGGTATGGGTTAGGGTTATGTTTAGGATTAGGTTTAGGGTACGGGTTAGGGTACGGATTAGGGTTAGGGTTAGGGTACGGGTTAGTGTTAGGGTTAGAGTTAGGATTAGGGTTAGGGTTAG
The DNA here is from genome assembly GCA_032313775.1 of Urocyon cinereoargenteus. Lineage (NCBI taxonomy): Eukaryota > Metazoa > Chordata > Mammalia > Carnivora > Canidae > Urocyon > Urocyon cinereoargenteus. The sequence goes on from JAVLSZ010000035.1 coordinate 5,844,110, forward strand.
GTTTAGGGTACGGGTACGGGTTAGGGTTAGGGTTAGGGTTAGGGTACGGGTTAGTGTTAGGGTTAGGGTTAGGTTTAGGGTTAGGGGTTAGGGTTAGGGTTAGTGTTAGGTTACGGGTTAGGGTTAGGGTATGGGTTAGGGTTAGGGTTAGGGTACGTGTTAGGGTTAGGGTACGGGTTAGGTTTAGGGTTAGGGTTAGGGTACGGGTTAGGTTAAGGGTTAGGGTTAGGGTTAGGTTTAGGGTTAGGGTTAGGGTACAGGTTAGGGTTCGGGTTAGGGTTAGGGTTAGGGTACGGGTTAGAGTTAGGGTACGGGTTAGGGTTAGGGTTAGGGTACTGGTTAGGGTTAAGGTAAGGGTACGGATTAGGGTTAGGGTTAGGGTACGGGTTAGAGTTAGGGTTAGGTTTAGGGTACGGTTTAGGGTTAGTGTTAGGTGTTAGGGTTAGGGTATGGGTTAGGGTTAGGGTTAGGGTACGGTTTAGGGTACGGTGTAGGGTACGGGTTAGGGTTAGTGTTAGAGTTAGTGTTAGGGTATGGGTTAGGGTTAGGTTACGAGTTAGGGTTAGGGTTAGGGTACGGGTTAGGGTTAGGGTTAGTGTTAGGGTTAGGGTACGGGTTAGGTTTAGGGTTAGGGGTTAGGGTTAGGGTTAGTGTTAGGGTACGGTTTAGGGTTAGGGTATGGGTTAGGGTTAGGGTTAGGGTACGTGTTAGGGTTAGGGTACGGGTTAGGTTTAGGGTTAGGGTTAGGGTACGGGTTAGGTTAAGGGTTAGGGTTAGGGTTAGGTTTAGGGTTAGGGTTAGGGTACAGGTTAGGGTTCGGGTTAGTTTTAGGGTTAGGGTACGGGTTAGAGTTAGGGTACGGGTTAGGGTTAGGGTTAGGGTACTGGTTAGGGTTAAGGTAAGGGTACGGGTTAGGGTTAGGGTTAGGGTTAGGGTTAGGATTAGGGTTAGGTATAGGATAAGGGTACGGGTTTGGTTAAGGGTTAGGGTTAGGGTTAGGGTTAGCGTACGGGTTAGGGTTAGGGTACGGGTTAGGGTTAGGTTTAGGGTTAGGTTTAGGGTACGGGTTAGGGTTAGGGTACGGATTAGGGTTAGGGTTAGGGTACGGGTTAGAGTTAGGGTTAGGTTTAGGTTACGGTTTAGGGTTAGGGTTAGGTGTTAGGGTTAGGGTATGGGTTAGGGTTAGGGTTAGGGTACGGGTTAGGGTACGGGGTAGGGTACGGGTTAGGGTTAGTGTTAGAGTTAGTGTTAGGGTATGGGTTAGGGTTAGGTTACGAGTTAGGGTTAGGGTTAGGGTACGGGTTAGGGTTAGGGTTAGGGTTAGGGTTAGGGTACTGGTTAGGTTTAGGGTTAGGGGTTAGGGTTAGGGTTAGTGTTAGGGTACGGGTTAGGGTTAGGGTATGGGTTAGGGTTAGGGTTAGGGTACGTGTTAGGGTTAGGGTTCGGGTTAGGTTTAGAGTTAGGGTACGGGTTAGAGTTAGGGTACGGGTTAGGGTTAGGGTTCTGGTTAGGGTTAAGGTAAGGGTACGGGTTAGGGTTAGGGTTAGGGTTAGGGTTAGGATTAGGGTTAGGTATAGAATAAGGGTACGGGTTCGGTTAAGGGTTAGGGTTAGGGTTAGGGTACGGGTTAGGGTTAGGTTGAGGGTTAGGTTTAGGGTACGGCTTAGGGTTAGGGTACGGATTAGGGTTAGGGTTAGGTTACGGGTTAGTGTTAGGGTTAGAGTTAGGATTAGGTTTAGGGTTAGGTTTAGGGTACGGGTTAGGGTTAGGGTTAGGGTTAGGGTTAGGGTTAGGGTACGGGTTAGTGTTAGGGTTAGGGTTAGGATTAGGTTTAGGGTTAGGGTTAGGGTACGGGTTAGGTTAAGGGTTAGGGTTAGGGTTAGGGTTAGGGTTAGGGTACGGGTTAGGGTTAGGGTTAGGGTTAGGGTACGGGTTAGGGTTAGGTTTAGGGTTAGGGTTATTGTTAGGGTACAGGTTAGGGTTAGGGTTAGGGTAAGGGTTAGGGTACGGGTTAGGGTTAGGGTTAGGTTTAGGGTACGGGTTAGGGTTAGGGTTAGGGTTAGTGTACTGGTTAGGGTACGGGTTAAAGTTAGGGTACGGGTGGGTGTAAGGGTTAGGGTACAGGTTAGGGTTAGGTTTAGAGTTAGGGTTAGTGTACGGGTTAGGGTTAGGGTACGGGTTAGGGTTAGGGTTAGGGTTAGGGTTAGGGTTAGGTTTAGGGTACGGGTTAGGTTTAGGGTACGGGATATCGTTAGGGTTATTGTACGGGTTAGGGTTAGGGTTAGGGGGTAGGGTTAGGGTTAGAGTTAGGGTTAGGGTTAGGGTACGGGTTAGGGTTAGGGTACGGGTTAGGGTTAGGGTTAGGGTACGGGTTAGGTTTAGGGTACGTGTTAGGGTTAGGGTACGGGTTAGGGTTAGGATTAGGGTACTTGTTAGAGTTAGGGTTAAGGGTTAGGGTTAGGGTTAGGCTTAGTGTACGGGTTAGGGTTAGTGTTAGCGTTAGGGTTAGCGTATGAGTTAGGGTTAGGGTACGGGTTAGGGTTAGGGTTAGTGTACGGGTTAGGGTTAGGTTTAGGGGTTAGGGTTAGGGTTAGGGTTAGGGTTAGGGTTAGGGTACGGGTTAGGGTTAGGGTTAGGGTACGGGTTAGGGTTAGTGTTACTGTTCGGTTAGGGTTATCGTACGTGTTAGGGTGAGGGTTAGGTTTAGGGTTAGGTTTAGGGTACGGGTTAGGGTTAGGGTACGGGTTAGGGTTAGGGTTAGGGTTAGGGTTAGGTTCAGGAAAGGGTTAGGGTTAGGGTTAGGTTTAGGGTACGGGTTAGGGTTAGGGTACGGGTTAGGGTACGGGTTAGGGTTAGGGTACGGTTAGGGTTAGGTTTAGGAAAGGGTTAGGGTTAGGGTTAGGGTATGGGTTAGGGTTAGGGTTAGGGGTAGTGTTAGGGTTAGGGTATGGGTTAGGGTTAGGGTACGGGTTAGGGTTAGGGTATGGTTTAGGGTTAGTGTTAGGGTTAGGGTTAGGGTTAGGGTACGGGTTAGTGTTAGGTTTAGGGTTAGGATTAGGGTTAGGGTTAGGTTTAGGGTACGGGTTAGGGTTAAGTTTTAGGGTTAGGGTTAGGTTTAGGGTACGGGTTAGTGTACGGGTTAGGGTTAGGATTAGGGTACGGGTTAATGTTAGGGTTAGGGTTAGGATTAGGGTTAGGGTTAGGGTACGGGTTAGGTTAAGTGTTAGGGTTAGGGTTAGGGTACGGGTTAGGGTTAGGGTTAGGTTTAGTATTAGGGTTAGGGTTAGGATACGGGTTAGAGTACGGGTTAGTGTTAGGGTTAGGGTTAGGGTTAGGGTACGGGTTAGGGTTAGGGTTAGGGTTAGGTTACGGGTTAGGGTTAGGGTTAGGGTTAGGGTTAGGGTACGGATTAGTGTTAGGGTTAGGGTTAGGATTAGGGTTAGGGTTAGGTTTAGGGTACGGGTTAGGGTTAGTGTTAGGGTTAGGGTACGGGTTAGTGTTAGGGTTAGGGTTAGGATTAGGGTTAGGGTTAGGATAAGGGTACGGGTTCGGTTAAGGGTTAGGGTTAGGGTTAGGGTTAGGGTTAGGGTTAGGGTTAGGGTACGGGTTAGGGTTAGGTTATGGGTTAGGGTTAGGTTTAGGGTTAGGGTTAGGTTTAGGGTACGGGTTAGGGTTAGGGTACGGATAAGGGTTAGGGTTAGGGTACGGGTTAGTGTTCGGGTTAGAGTTAGGATTAGGGTTAGGGTTAGGTTTAGGGTACGGGTTAGGGTTAGGTTTAGGGTTAGGGTTAGGGTACGGGTTAGTGTTAGGGTTAGGGTTAGGATTAGGGTTAGGGTTAGGGTAAGGGTACGGGTTAGGTTAAGTGTTAGGGTTAGGGTTAGGTTTAGGGTTAGGGTTAGGGTACAGGTTAGGGTTCGTGTTAGGGTTAGGGTTAGGGTAAGGGTTAGAGTTAGGGTACGGGTTAGGGTTAGGGTTAGGGTACTGGTTAGGGTTAGGGTAAGGGTACGGGTTAGGGTTAGGGTTAGGTTTAGGGTACGGGTTAGGGTTAGGGTTAGGTTTAGGGTACGGTTTAGGTTTAGGGTTAGGTGTTAGGGTTAGGGTATGGGTTAGGGTTAGGGTTAGGGTACGGGATAGGGTACGGGGTAGGGTACGGGTTAGGGTTAGGTTTAGAGTTAGGGTTAGGGTACGGGTTAGGGTTAGGGTACGAGTTAGGGTTAGGGTTAGGGTACGGGTTAGGGTTAGGGTTAGGGTTAGGGTACGCGTTAGGTTTAGGGTATGGGTTAGGGTTAGGGTTATTGTACAGGTTAGGGTTAGGGTTAGGGGTTAGGGTTAGGGTTAGGGTTAGGGTACGGGTTAGGGTTAGGTTATGGGTTAGGGTTAGGGTTAGGGTACGTGTTAGGGTTAGGGTACGGGTTAGGATTAGGGTACGGGTTAGGGTACGGTTTAGGGTACTTGTTAGAGTTAGGGTTAGGGGTTAGGGTTAGGGTTAGGGTTAGGATACCGGTTAGGGTTAGTGTTACTGTTAGGGTTAGCGTACGAGTTAGGGTTAGGGTACGGGTTAGGGTTAGGGTTAGGGTTAGGGTTAGGTTTAGGGGTTAGTGTTAGGGTTAGGGTTAGGGTTAGGGTTAGGGTACGGGTTAGGGTTAGGGTTAGGGTTAGGTTTAGGGTTAGCGTAGGGGTTAGGTTTAGGTTTAGGTTTAGGGTTAGGTTTAGGGTACAGGTTAGTGTTAGGGTACGAGTTAGGGTTAGGTTTAGGGTTAGGGTTAGGGTTAGGGTTAGGAAAGGGTTAGGGTTAGGGTTAGGGTTAGGTTTAGGGTACGGGTTAGGGTTAGGGATAGGGTACGGGTTAGTGTTAGGGTTAGGGTTAGGGTTAGGATTAGGGTTAGGGTTAGGTTTAGGGTACGGGTTAGGTTAAGTGTTAGGGTTAGGGTTAGGGTACGGGTTAGGGTTAGGGTTAGGTTTAGGATTAGGGTTAGGGTTAGGATACGGGTTAGGGTATGGGTTAGTGTTACGGTTAGGGTTAGGGTTAGGGTACGGGTTAGGGTTAGGGTTAGGGTTAGGGTTAGGTTTCGGGTTAGGGTTAGGGTTAGGGTTAGGGTTAGGGTACGGGTTAGTGTTAGGGTTAGGGTTAGGATTAGGGTTAGGGTTAGGTTTAGGTTACGGGTTAGGGTTAGTGTTAGGGTTAGGGTACGGGTTAGTGTTAGGGTTAGGGTTAGGATTAGGGTTAGGTTTAGGATAAGGGTACGGGTTCGGTTAAGGGTTAGGGTTAGGGTTATTGTTAGCGTACGGGTTAGGTTTAGGGTACGGGTTAGGGTTAGGTTTAGGGTTAGGTTTAGGCTACGGGTTAGGGTTAGGGTACAGATTAGAGTTAGGGTTAGGGTACGGGTTAGTGTTAGGGTTAGAGTTAGGATTAGGGTTAGGGTTAGGGTTAGGGTACGGGTTAGGGTTAGTGTTAGGGTTAGGGTATGGGTTAGTGTTAGAGTTAGGGTTAGGATTAGGGTGTGGGTTAGGTTTAGGGTACGGGTTAGGGTTAGTGTTAGGGTTAGGGTTAGGATTAGGTTGAGGGTTAGGGTTAGGGTACGGGTTAGTGTTAGGGTTAGGGTTAGGGTTAGGGTACGTGTTAGGGTTAGGGTACGGGTTAGGGTTAGGGTACAGGTTAGGGTTAGGGTTAGGGTACTTGTTAGAGTTAGGGTTAGGGGTTAGGGTTAGGGTTAGGATACCGGTTAGGGTTAGTGTTAGGTTTAGGGTTAGCGTACGAGTTAGGGTTAGGGTACGGGTTAGGGTTAGGGTTAGGGTACGGGTTAGGGTTAGGGTTAGGGTTAGGTTTAGGGGTTAGGGTTAGGGTTAGGATTAGGGTTAGGGATAGGATAAGGGTACGGGTTCGGTTAAGGGTTAGGGTTAGGGTTAGGGTTAGCGTACGGGTTAGGGTTAGGGTACGGGTTAGGGTTAGGTTTAGGGTTAGGTTTAGGGTACGGGTTAGGGTTAGGGTACGGATTAGGGTTAGGTTTAGGGTACGGGTTAGTGTTAGGGTTAGAGTTAGGATTAGGTTTAGGGTTAGGTTTAGGGTACGGGTTAGGGTTAGGGTTAGGTTACGGGTTAGTGTTAGGGTTAGGGTTAGGATTAGGTTTAGGGTTAGGGTTAGGGTACGGGTTAGGTAGAGGGTTAGGGTTAGGGTTAGGGTACGGGTTAGGGTTAGGGTTAGGGTTAGGGTACGGGTTAGGTTTAGGTTTAGGGTTAGGGTTAGGGTTAGGGTACGGATTAGTGTTAGGGTTAGGGTAAGGGTTAGGGTATGGGTTAGGGTTAGGGTTAGGTTTAGGGTTAGGTTTAGTGTACGGGTTAGGGTTAGGGTTAGGGTTAGGGTTAGGGTACTCGTTAGGGTACGGGTTAAGGTTAGGGTACGGGTTGGTGTAAGGGTTAGGGTACGGGTTAGGGTTAGGGTTAGAGTTAGTGTTAGGGTACGGGTTAGGGTTAGGGTACGGGTTAGGTTTAGGGTTAGGGTTAGGGTTAGGGTTAGGTTTAGGTTACGGGTTAGGTTTAGGGTACGGGTTATCGTTAGGGTTATTGTACGGGTTAGGGTTAGGGTTAGGGGTTAGGGTTAGGGTTAGGGTTAGGGTTAGGGTTAGGGTACGGGTTAGGGTTAGGGTACGGGTTAGGTTTAGGGTTAGGGTACGGGTTAGGGTTAGGGTAGGTGTTAGGGTTAGGGTACGGGTTAGGGTTAGGATTAGGGTACTTGTTAGAGTTAGGGTTAAAGGTTAGGGTTAGGGTTAGGGTTAGGCTTAGGGTACGGGTTAGGGTTAGTGTTAGGGTTAGGGTTAGCGTATGAGTTAGGGTTAGGTTACGGGTTAGGGTTAGGGTTAGGGTACGGGTTAGGGTTAGGTTTAGGTGTTAGGGTTAGGGTTAGGGTTAGGGTTAGGGTACGGGTTAGGTTTAGGTTTAGGGTACGGGTTAGGGTTAGGGTTACTCTTAGGGTTAGGGTTAGCGTACGTGTTAGGGTGAGGGTTAGGTTTAGGGTTAGGTTTAGGGTACGGGTTAGTGTTAGAGTACGGTTTAGGGTTAGGGTTAGGGTTAGGGTTAGAGTTAGGTTCAGGAAAGGGTTAGGGTTAGGGTTAGGGTTAGGGTTAGGGTACGGGTTAGGGTTAGGGTACGGTTTAGGGTACGGGTTAGGGTTAGGGTACGGTTAGGGTTAGGTTTAGGAAAGAGTTAGGGTTAGGGTTAGGGTACGGGTTAGGGTTAGGGTTAGGGGTAGGGTTAGGGTTAGGGTATGGGTTAGGGTTAGGGTACGGGTTAGGGTTAGGGTATGGGTTAGGGTTAGTGTTAGGGTTAGGGTTAGGGTTAGGGTACGGGTTAGTGTTAGCTTTAGGGTTAGGATTAGGGTTAGGGTTAGGTTTAGGTTACGGGTTAGGGTTAAGGTTTAGGGTTAGGGTTAGGTTTAGGGTACGGGTTAGGGTTAGGGTTAGGGTTAGGGTTAGGGTACGGGTTACTGTTAGGGTTAGGGTTAGGATTAGGGTTAGGGTTAGGGTTAGGGTACGGGTTAGGTTATGTGTTAGGGTTAGGGTTAGGGTACGGGTTAGGGTTAGGGTTAGGTTTAGGATTAGGTTTAGGGTTAGGATACGGGTTAGGGTACGGGTTAGTGTTAGAGTTATGGTTAGGGTTAGGGTAAGGGTTAGGTTTAGGGTTAGGGTTAGGGTTAGGTTACGGGTCAGGGTTAGGGTTAGGGTTAGGGTTAGGGTACGGGTTAGTGTTAGGGTTAGGGTTAGGATTAGGGTGAGGGTTAGGTTTAGGGTACGGGTTAGGGTTAGTGTTAGGGTTAGGGTACGGGTTAGTGTTAGGGTTAGGGTTAGGATTAGGGTTAGGGTTAGGATAAGGATACGGGTTCGGTTAAGGGTTAGGGTTAGGGTTAGGGTTAGGGTTAGGGTTAGGGTACGGGTTAGGGTTAGGGTACGGGTTAGGGTTAGGTTTAGGGTTAGGTTTAGGGTACGGGTTAGGGTTAGGGTACCGATTAGGGTTAGGCTTAGGGTACGGGTTAGTGTTATGGTTAGAGTTAGGATTAGGCTTAGGGTTAGGTTTAGGGTACGGGTTAGGGTTAGGGTTAGGGTTAGGGTACGGGTTAGTGTTAGGGTTAGGGTTAGGAATACGGTTAGGGTTAGGGTTAGGGTACGGGTTAGGTTAAGGGTTAGGGTTAGGGTCAGGGTTAGGGTTAGGGTTAGGGTACGGGTTAGGGTTCGGGTTAGGGTTAGGGTTAGGTTTAGGGTGAGGGTACGGGTAAGGGTTCGGGTTAGGGTTAGGGTTTGGGTACGGGTTAGAGTTAGAGTACGGTTAAGGGTTAGGGTTAGGGTACTGGTTAGGGTTAGGGTAAGGGTACGGGTACGGGTTAGGGTTAGGGTTAGGGTACGGGTTAGGGTTAGGGTTAGGTTTAGGGTACGGTTTAGGGTTAGGGTTAGGTGTTAGGGTTAGGGTATGGGTTAGGGTTAGGGTTAGGGTACGGGTTAGGGTACGGGGTAGGGTACGGGTTAGGGTTAGGGTTAGAGTTAGGGTTAGGGTACGGGTTAGGGTTAGGGTACGAGTTAGGGTTAGGGTTAGGGTACGGGTTAGGGTTAGGGTTAGGGTTAGGGTTAGGGTTAGGGTACGGGTTAGGTTTAGGGTACGGGTTAGGGTTAGGGTTATTGTACAGGTTAGGGTTAGGGTTAGGGGTTAGGGTTAGGTTTAGGGTTAGGGTTAGGGTACGGGTTAGGGTTAGGGTATGGGTTAGGGTTAGGGTTAGGGTACGGGTTAGGGTTAGGGTTAGGGTTAGGATTAAAGTTAGGGTTAGGATACGGGTTAGGGTACGGGTTACTTTTGGGGTTAGGGTTAGGGTTAGGTTACGGGTTAGGGTTAGGGTTAGGGTTAGGGTTAGGTTACGGGTTAGGGTAAGGGTTAGGGTACGGGTTAGGTTAAGTGTTAGGGTTAGGGTTAGTGTACGGGTTAGGGTTAGGGTTAGGTTTAGGATTAGGGTTAGGGTTAGGATACGGGTTAAGGTACGGGTTAGTTTTGGGGTTAGGGTTAGGGTTAGGTTACGGGTTAGGGTTAGGGTTAGGGTTAGGGTTAGGTTACGGGTTAGGGTTAGGGTTAGGGTTGGGGTTAGGGTACGAGTTATTGTTAGGGTTAGGGTTAGGATTAGGATTAGGGTTAGGGTTAGTTTTAGGGTACGGGTTAGGGTTAGTGTTAGGGTTAGGGTACGGGTTAGTGTTAGGGTTAGGGTTAGGGTTAGGGTTAGGTTACGGGTTAGGGTTAGGGTATGGGTTAGGGTTATGTTTAGGATTAGGTTTAGGGTACGGGTTAGGGTTAGGGTACGGATTAGGGTTAGGGTTAGGGTACGGGTTAGTGTTAGGGTTAGAGTTAGGATTAGGGTTAGGGTTAGGTTTAGGGTACGGGTTAGGGTTAGGGTTAGGGTTAGGGTTAGGGTACGTGTTAGTGTTAGGGTTAGGGTTAGGATTAGGTTTAGGGTTAGGGTTAGGGTACGGGTTAGGTTAAGGGTTAGGGTTAGGGTTAGGTTTAGGGTTAGGGTTAGGGTACAGGTTAGGGTTCGGGTTAGTTTTAGGGTTAGGGTACGGGTTAGAGTTAGGGTACGGGTTAGGGTTAGGGTTAGGGTACTGGTTAGGGTTAAGGTAAGGGTACGGGTTAGGGTTAGGGTTAGGGTTAGGGTTAGGATTAGGGTTAGGTATAGGGTAAGGGTACGGGTTTGGTTAAGGGTTAGGGTTAGGGTTAGGGTTAGCGTACGGGTTAGGGTTAGGGTACGGGTTAGGGTTAGGTTTAGGGTTAGGTTTAGGGTACGGGTTAGGGTTAGGGTACGGATTAGGGTTAGGGGTAGGGTACGGGTTAGAGTTAGGGTTAGGTTTAGGTTACGGTTTAGGGTTAGGGTTAGGTGTTAGGGTTAGGGTATGGGTTGGGGTTAGGGTTAGGGTACGGGTTAGGGTACGGGGTAGGGTACGGGTTAGGGTTAGTGTTAGAGTTAGTGTTAGGGTATGGGTTAGGGTTAGGTTACGAGTTAGGGTTAGGGTTAGGGTACGGGTTAGGGTTAGGGTACGGGTTAGGGTTAGGGTACGGGTTAGGTTTAAGGTTAGGGGTTAGGGTTAGGGTTAGTGTTAGGTTACGGGTTAGGGTTAGGGTATGGGTTAGGGTTAGGGCTAGGGTACGTGTTAGGGTTAGGGTATGGGTTAGGTTTAGGGTTAGGGTTAGGGTACGGGTTAGGTTAAGTGTTAGGGTTAGGGTTAGGTTTAGGGTTAGGGTTAGGGTACAGGTTAGGGTTCGGGTTAGGTTTAGGGTTAGGGTACGGGTTAGAGTTAGGGTACGGGTTAGGGTTAGGGTTAGGGTACTGGTTAGGGTTAAGGTAAGGGTACGGGTTAGGGTTAGGATTCGGGTAAGGGGTTAGGGTTCGGGTTCTGGTTAGGGTTAGGGTTAGGGTTCCGGTTAGGTTTAGGTTTAGGGTTAGTGTTCGGGTTAGGTTTAGGGTTAGGGTTAGGTTTCGGGTTAGGGTTAGGGTTAGGATTAGGGTTAGGGTTCGGGTTAGGGTTAGGTTTATGGTTTGGGTTCGGGTTCGGGGTAAGGTTAGGGTTCGGGTTCGGGTTAGGGTTCGGGTTCGGGTTCGGGATAGGGCTTAGGGTTAGGGTTAGTGTTAGGGTTAGGGTTCGGGTTCGGGTTAGGGTTAGGTTTAGTGTTAGGGTTCGGGTTAGGGTTTGGGTTAAGGTTAGGGTTAGGGTTCGGGTTAGGGTTAGGGTTCGGGTTAGGGTTAAGTTTAGGTTTAGGTTTAGGGTTAGGGTTCGGGTTAGGGTTTGGGTTAGTGTTAGGGTTAGGGTTAGGGTTCGGGTTAGGGTTTGGGTTAGTGTTAGGGTTAGGGTTCGGGTTAGGGTTAGGGTTAGGGTTCGGGTTAGGGTTAGGGTTAGGGTTCAGGTTAGGTTTAGGTTTAGGTTTAGGGTTCGATTTAGGGTTAGGGTTAGGGTTCGTGTTAGGGTTAGTGTTAGGGTTAGGGTTCGGGTTAGTGTTCGGGTTAGGGTTAGGGATAGGATTCGGGTGAGGGTTAGGGTTAGGGTTCGGGATAGCGTTAGGGTTCGGGTTAGGGTTAGGTTTAGGTTTCGTGTTAGGGTTAGGGTTAGGGTTAGGGTTAGGGTTAGGGTTAGGGGTTATGGTTAGGGTTAGGGTTCGGGTTAGGTTTAGGGTTAGGGTTCGGGTAAGGTTCGGGTTAGGGTTAGGATTCGGGTAAGGGGTTAGGGTTCGGGTTCTGGTTAGGGTTAGGGTTAGGGTTCCGGTTAGGTTTAGGGTTAGGGTTAGGGTTCGGGTTAGAGTTAGTGTTAGGTTTAGGGTTAGGGTTAGGGTTCGGGTTCGGGTTAAGGTTAGGGTTCGGTTTAGGGTTAGGGTTAGGGTTCGAGTTACGGTTAGGGTTCGGGTTAGGGTTAGGGGTTAGGGTTAGGGTAAGGTTTCGGGTTAGGGTTCGGGTTAGGGTTAGGGTTAGGGTTAGGGTTCGGGTGAGGGTTAGGCTTAGGGTTATGGTTAGGGTTCGGGTTAGGGTTAGGGTTAATTTTTGGATTGGGGTTCGGGGTAGGGTTAGGGTTCGGGTTCGGGTTAGGGTTGGGGTTCGGGTTAGGGGTTAGGGTTCGGGTTAGGGTTAGGGTTAGGGTTCGGGTTAGGGTTAGGGTTAGGGTAAGATTAGGGTTAGGTTTCGGGTTAGGGTTTGGGGTAGGGTTATGGTTAGGATTCGGGTTAGGGTTAGGGTTAGGGTTCGGGTAAGGGTTCGGGTTAGCGTTAGGGTTAGGATTCGGATTAGGGTTCGGTTTAGGTTTCGGGTTAGGGTTCGGGTTAGGGTTCGGTTTAGGTTTCGGTTTAGGGTTAGGGTTCGAGTTAGGGTTAGGGTTAGTGTTCGGGTTAGGGTTAGGGTTACGGTTCGGGTTAGGGTTATGGTTAGGTTTCGGGTTAGGTTTCGGGTTAGGGTTAGGGTTAGGGTTAGGGTTCGGGTTAGGGTTAGGGTTCGGGTTAGGGTTCGGGTTAGGGTTAGGGTTCGTGTTAGGGTTAGGGTTAGTGTTCGAGTTAGGGTTAGGGTTCGGGTTAGGGTTAGGGGTTAGGGTTAGGGTTTCGGATAGGGTTAGGGTTAGTGTTCGGGTTAGGGTTAGGGTTAGGTTTCGGGTTAGGGTTAGGGTTAGGGTTAGGGTTCGGGTTAGGGTTAGGGTTATGGTTTGGGTTCGGGTTCGGGGTAAGGTTAGGGTTCGGGTTCGGGTTAGGGTTCGGGTTCGGGTTCGTGATAGGGGTTAGGGTTAGGGTTAGTTTTAGGGTTAGGGTTCGGGTTCGGGTTAGGGTTAGGGTTCGGGTTAGGGTTCGGGTTAGGGTTTGGGTTAGGGTTAGGGTTAGGGTTCGGGTTAGGGTTAGGGCTAGGGTTCGGGTTAGGGTTCGGGTTAGAGTTCGGGTTCGGGTTAGGGTTCGGGTTCGGGTTAGGGTTAAGGTTAGGGTTCGGAATAGGGTTAGGGTTAGGGTTAGGGTAAGGGTTAGGGTTCGGGTTAGGGTTCAGGTTAGGGTTAGGGTTAGGGTTAGGTTTAGGGTTAGGGTTCGGGTTCGGGTTAGGGTTAGGGTTAGGGTTAGGGTTCGGGTTCGGGTTACGTTTTAGGGTTAGGTTTAGGGTTAGTGTTAGGTTTAGGGTTAGGGGTTAGGGTTAGGGGTAGGGTTAGGGTTCGGGTTAGGGTTAGGGTTCGGGTTAGGGTTAGGGTTCGGTTAGGGTTAGGGTTAGGGTTAGGGTTAGGGTTAGGGTTCGGTTAGGGTTAGGGTTAGGGTTCGGGTTAGGGTTAGGGTTAGGTTTCGGTTTAGGGTTCGGGTTCGGGTTAGGGTTAGGGTTAGGGTTCGGGTTAGGGTTATGGTTAGGGTTAGGGTTAGGGTTAGGTTTAGGGTTCGGGTTAGGGTTAGGGTTAGGGTTAGGGTTAGGGTTTGGTTTAGGGTTAGGGTCGGGTTAGGGTTAGGGTTAGGGTTAGGGTTCGGTTAGGGTTAGGGTTAGGGTTCGGGTTAGGGTTAGGTTTAGGTTTCGGTTTAGGGTTCGGGTTCGGGTTAGGGTTAGGGTTAGGGTTCGGGTTAGGGTTATGGTTAGGGTTAGGGTTAGGGTTAGGTTTAGGGTTCGGGTTAGGGTTAGGGTTAGGGTTAGGGTTAGGGTTTGGTTTAGGGTTAGGGTCGGGTTAGGGTTAGGGTTAGGGTTAGGGTTCGGGTTAGGGTTAGGGTTAGTGTTCGAGTTAGGGTTAGGGTTCGGGTTAGGGTTAGGGGTTAAGGTTAGGGTTTGGGTTAGGTTTAGGGTTAGTGTTCGGGTTAGGGTTAGGGTTAGGGTTCGGGTTAGGGTTAGGGTTAGGGTTAGGGTTAGGGTTAGTGTTCGGATTAGGTTTAGGGTT